>VWZT01010547.1:0-17317 GCA_013397055.1 Pachycephala philippinensis | reverse complement strand
CACAGCATTCCCAGTGTCCATGGAGGGACAAGGCCATCCCACAGCAGTCCCAGTGTCCATGGAGGGACAGGGCCAGGACACAGCATTCCCAGTGTCCATGGAGGGACAGGGCCATGACACAGCATTCCCAGTGTCCATGGAGGGACAGGGCCAGGACACAGCATTCCCAGTGTCCATGGAGGAATGGGGCCATACCACAGCATTCCCAGTGTCCATGGAAGGACAGGGCCAGGACACAGCATTCCCAGTGTCCATGGAGGGACAGGGCCAGGACACAGCATTCCCAGTGTCCATGGAGGAATGGGGCCATGACACAGCATTCCCAGTGTCCATGGAGGAATGGGGCCATAAAACACCATTCCCAGTTTCCATGGAAGGACAGAGATGTTTTCTGTCCTGGGGGAGGTTCTTCCCGGTCCTCCCTGGGATTTATTCACCCACAGGGCAGGTCAGTTTGCGGAGCTGAGTGTGTGGCTGGTCACTCATCCCTCAATCCCAGTGCCATGTTTGCATTCCTATTCCCAGATGTCCATCCCCTGACAGATTTCCGGGAGATTTTTTTCTTGTCTCGTCATTACAGGGAATTCCTTCAGCACAGTTCCCTCCAGGTGTTGGTGGGACTTGTGCTTTTTGGCGTGAATGTGGCCAAACCAGGATACAAAGTGAGCAGCAAGCAAATGCAAACCCAATCCTGTGTTTATCCTAACTCACATTTATCCTAATTTGCATTTATCTTAATTCACATTCATCCTAATTCACATTCCAGCTGTCCCTCTGCCACCAGTGGATGGAAATGGGAGGGAACTGGTTTGTCCTTGCGTGGTGGCCCTACTACAATGGGGACACACCTCGTGAGCCGCCTCTGAGCTCAGGCACCCAAAGCAGGGGGATGTTGTCTAAGCCGAGCTCAGCTGAGCTGAGCTTTAAAGCAGATGCTGGGAGCCGGGGATGCCTCTGCCTCACTGCTGGGAGAGAACAAGGACATTAAATTATGGATATTTCACTATTGTTATCTACAGCAGCACAGCCACGCTCGCTGTTGTCAGAACGCTGCAGCGGGAGGAAAGAGTTTTGAATTATTAATTCCTGAGGGCTAATTAATAGGAAGGATGCTGGGAAAGTCAGCATCAGAAGTTCAAAGCCTGCACGTTTGTAGCTGTGAACAGCCATAACCTGGCCTGGGATTTCAGGCAGCCAGTGACACCCTTTGACGTCACGCCCACATCCAAACAATGCCCAAATAATGACACAAACACACCAACCTGGCACTGCAGAGCCTTTGCTAGCAGCAGAAGACAACTGAAAGAATTTGATTTATGATTGATTATAAAAAAAAAAAAACAAACAAAAAAAAAAGAGAAATAAAAAAAAANGCTAGCAGCAGAAGACAACTGAAAAAATTTGATTTATGATTGATTATAAAAAAAAAAAAACAAACAAAAAAAAAAAGAGAAATAAAACAAAAGCTTCTTGCCAGCTGTTGCCTCTCCCCGAGCCAATTCAGCGCACGATACAGAGCAGATTGCCCAGGCTGAATTTCTGGTTTCAGACTTGTCTTTTTTCCGACACGTGCAGCTGAAATCCAGTTGAAGATGTTGTTTCTACAAGGCAAAGATGTTGCTGCAGTTCTCTGCTGCAGTTATTCCCTTTTGAACCTGCTGGGTCTCTGCCTCGCAGCACAGCCCTCACCCTGCCCGTGCCGTGTCCATCCCCCTGCTGCCGGCCCTGCCCCTCACCCCGGAGAGGGATGGACCCATGGGATCCCCATTCCTGCACTTCCCAACATCCTTCTGCCAGCCCTCAGAGGGACAAATGCGGGGCAGCTGCCAACTGGCCTCACGTTTGGAGGGCTGACATCCAGTTGGCATCCGGCGGGTTCCTCGCGCTGGAGCAGGAAGCGAGCTCCCCGCTGCAATTACCCTCCAATTCTTGCTGTTTACCCCAGGAATAAACTCCCTGCTGCTGTAAAACCCCCTCCCACCGGCTCCAGGAGGAAAGGATGGAAGGCAGGAGTCTCAGCCAGCTGGTCAGTGGCCAAATAACTGGCCAGTGGCCAACTGGCCTCCCGTGTTCTGCTCTCAGTGGAGAAGGCTCGCGGGCCTGGCTGCAGATCACCTGTCTGGCATTTCCTCCTGTTTATCCTACAAAAACCCCAAATGTCACACCCTAAATCAGTGTTTCCTTGGTGGCCTGGCAGAATTGTGGTAACCAGGACAGGCCTTCACTCTCTCAATGAATAAAGCTAATTTATTTGGGAGTTAGGAGCAGGGCCAGGAAGGGAAATGCCAGCAGGCTGGAGAAGGGTTGGATCATTCCCATGGGGATGCACAGGGCACATCTCTCAGTGACTCAGCCCAAAATGACAACTGCCACTGTATATCTTGAGCCTTTTTCCTTCTTCTTTTGTATCTGCTGGCAAGGGATGGTCCCAGCCGTGGGTGTGTGCTGGGCAGGCTGGGGGTTCACCAGCCAAAGAGAAAAATTATTGAATTCTTCATCCCTGCCTCGGATTTGCTGCCACTGATTGTCTCTGAATCCTTTAGGGAAGGGGCAGGCTGGTTGGTGAGCCCAGCTGGGAGCAGAATCCTGCATCCCTCCCAGATTCCCAGCAGTTTTCCATCCCATGCAGGGCAGCCAGCCTGCACGGAGCCATCCACCTCTGGAGGAGGATCCTGAGGGCTGTCTCTTAATTGCAGCGCGCTCCATAATCACTCCTCTATTTCTGCCTTTCTAAATTCTGCTCGCAGTGTCAAAGCCAATTTTGGGCATGGCAGTAAATACCATTTGTTTTTCCCTCTAAGTGTTGTGATCCCAGCGAGGAGGAGTGACAAGGCTGAGTCACCATGGCATTTGGCAAAACATCCCGGGAAAAGTGTTTGTCTGAAACACTGAGGAACCTTGACCCAGGAGAGGTGACAGGATCCTTCAGAGCCTCTCAAAACCTGTAGGAATGGAATATTCCAGCCCGAGTGGACAGTGATGAGCAGCAGAAAGCAGCTCACTCCCGAGCTGTGGAGTGCTCCACTCCGGCCTGGCAGATATTAGCAGCTGGATCGAGTTGCATGCCTGACTTTTCCTCTTTTTCCATGAGGAATGAGGCTCAGCTCAGCAGCTCAGGTCCCCACACTCAGCCCCAGCTCCAGGCTCAGCTGCCCCACGGAGGGGTCCCGGTGCCCCTGGCCCTGGTCCCATTTGTCCCCCGTGTTTGGGACAGCAAAGGACACACAGAGAGCCCCTGTGGGCAGCAGAGCTGCTCCTGATCCCGTGGGCAGGATGCAGCAGGATCCTGGGGTTAGGGGCGAGCTGGAGAGGGCTCTGTGTAAAACAACGTGCAAAAGTGCAAGGATTTACCAATTCGGTGTTTCCACAGAGCATTTCAGCCCTTTATCATCAGCCCTTCACCATCAGCCCTTCAGAGCTGGGACGATTGGAGAGGCAAAGGAGGGGAGGGCAAAGCCACAGCTCCTGAAGCCTCCTCCTGCATGCACCCACTCCTGTTAACCCCAGCACATCATGGACAGGGACACAGAAACCTTGAAACTGGGAAAAGGTAATTAGGAAAAAAAAAATCTAAAAAATCCTAATTTCCCAACCTAATTAACCCTAAAAATGCCTCTGCCTGCTTGTCTCACTTGTTCTTAAAGTTTGCAAACACCTCCAGCTGATACTTTTTCTTCATCAGATGTCTGTTTTCCACTTAACCCCCCCCAGGACCTGTGTGCAGGACTGGGAAGGGTAATAGCAAACAGATTACACACTTAGCAATAGACTAAGCACAATTAGGCCTCACATTCCTCTCACTCCTATAAATAACTCTCAGTTTCCTCTCTGTGTCTGCAAATTTCATTAGTATGATGGAAAGAAAAGAAAAACACACACACACACACACACTCACTCACACTCACACGCCCCAAGCTCGCTTTTCTTGCAAAGCCCAGAGTTGATTTCTCAATCAAAGGCTTTGTTCAGCCTGGGGGAGGAAGGGGGGAGTTAAACCCACACCCCCACCAAGCCTTGGGCCACGTGTTCCTGGCCATGAAGGGGAAAATTTTCTGCAGATGGCTGAGGAATTCACCTGCAAGAAACAACAGAGAGGAAAAAAAAATCCCCCTTTTTGCTAGGCTGTGTGTGCAACCTGCAGCTGTGGGGTTTGGGGCAGCATCACATCTGCTTGTCCTGGATCCCAGAAGGGTGGGTGTTATTCCCAGGGCAAAGCCATCCCTCAAACACCTCCAGAGTGAGTCCTCTTCAAGATCTCTGCCTGGGTGTGAGTGTTCCCAGCGCTGGGATTTCCATTCATAAGATGGAAAATTGAGAGGATCCTAAAGACAGTGAAACTGGGAATTTCATTCTTTATAAAGGACACAAGTGTTCACTGACTATTCAAGGTTTGCAGGTCTTCATCATCTTCCCTTCCCTCAGTGGAGACCCCCAAGTAACCTCTAAGTGCAAGCTGAAATTGGAGGGGGAACAGAATTCTTCTGCCCTTGGGACCTCAGCGAAGTTATTAAGGAAAAAAAAAGATTCTTATTAACTGCAGGGAGAACAGTGAAAAAAAAAAGCGGGGGGGAAAAAAAGTCAGTCTCAGACAGGAGTGTGGAAACTCTTGGAAACTTGCTGTGGCCAACACTGTGACTGAATTGATAAAGGTTGGAGGTGTTTGCCTGGGTCTCAGGGCTGGACTGGCTGCTTTGCCCAGGGCAGCTTCAGATATGGCAAAATCTGAGGTGCAAGGGCAAAGGGAGCTCTGGCACCTGGAAATGTGAGAATGTGGGAACTCAGGGGATATGTCCCATAAAAGGGCACCTGAAACGCTGCACTGACAGAAACGTTGATTGTTAATGGCTCTTGTAATGTTTGGCACGAGAGAGAATTGGAGTTACACCAGGAAAAAGCTCTTGAAAGACAGAATTGGTATTTCTGCTGGGCAGAAGCTGCCAGTGTGCAAGGATGAGCTCTGTGGAGCTGTGCCCATGTCTGCCCCTGCCACCTGTGCCACATCACCCTGCTCTGCAGCAGCAGGGACAGCGATGGCACAGCCAATGCCACCATCCCCTCAGCCTGGGTTTGCCAATCTGGCTCTGCTCTTCTGGGCATCCTCCTCCCTAAGCCACAGCAGAGGTGGGAAAGGAATGAGGTGCTGAGGGATTTTTCCCCTTGACAGCAGAGACATCTCTGTTTTAACTTCTCTCTGTTCTCATCTCACTTAGTATTCCCAAGTATGGTGCATAAAGACTAAAACCCATGCAGTTCAATGAATTATTTTCTCTTTTTTCTAGAAAAGATTTTGCCCCTTTCTTTCCCCTCCCTTCTCACACCCTTCTCCTTTCATCTCCTGAATAAAGACCCTATAAGAAATGACAGGCAGCCCTCCAGGAGTAACGAGACAAAGATGATAAAGTAAACCTCAGAAGAGGAAGAGTTGGCTATTGCAGCAGCCTTTTTGCATTTGTAGGGCCAATAGAAAAATTCAGTGCCTGTCAGGCATGGAAAGAAACCCAGGAGACATTAAAAGAACCTGCACCAGCTGAATATAAAGCCCAGACAATTGTCTCAGTCTATATTTAGGGGCTGAGTTGGGGGCACCCCAAGCATCTGTCGGTAGATGTTGATAGACAAACCCTTCAAGGTGCGCCAGTGTTTGAATTTAGGGCTCCTCCTAAAACCACTGCCAGCCCCCAAAGGGGAGCAGTTACTCACTGATCTTCTCCCGTTTTGGTCTCCCACGTCAGAGCCTCAGCAACCCAATTTGCTCCTCGTGCTGTTATCTGCCTCCGACCCAGAGAATTTCATTAAATTCCTACTGAAGTGAAATAATTGCCTGGCTTTTCTTGCCGCGTTCAGCCCATTGTTGTTGTAGTCTCCAGTGGCTGGAGGACGCTGAGATGGAAAGATCCAGATGAATCTAAGGAGTTAAAGGCTGGGAGAGCCCATTGTTCTGACTCGACGTTTAATGAGTTCTCCCCCAGCCCATTACCTGGCCTCATCTCCTCATTGCTATCAGCAGAAAAGTGTCTGCAAATAATCGTGTCCCAGTCCTACAGCCCATAATGAGTTCATCCCAATGCGAAAGAAATGTTATCTCTACCGTGTTAAAAAGCCAAATTGCTGCCTGCCTTTGAAGTGGTGTAAAGTCCCAATCAACAGCGTTGAGACAATGAATCACTTGGGAAGCCACACTCCAAACATCTCCTTGTTATTATTAGAATGGGGAAGAAGAATTGAAGATAAAATTTGATTCTACACAATGGAAAATTATTGTAGAGAGGGAGAGAGCCCTGCCTGCTAAAGAGATAGTGCCAGGTTTGATGAGGAAACACTTTATATTTCCTCTCCCTTGAAATCCGTGTTCACTTTTCCCAGGTCGGCTGGAAAGAAACAGGTTCGAAGTTGTCACTCAACACTCGTGGAGAGGAACCCTCCCTTTTCCAGATGCAGAGCAACATGGAATGCTCACTGACCGTGTCTTACATCACAGAGTCATGGAATGGGTTGGAAGGAACCCTACAAATCATCCCATCCCACCCCCTGCCATGGCAGGGACACCTTCCATTATCCCAGGCTGCTCCAAGCCCCGTCCAACCTGGCCTTGGACACTGCCAGGGATCCAGGGGCAGCCACAGCTGCGCTGGGCACCCTGTGCCAGGGCCTCCCACCCTCACAGGGAAGGTGGGAGAAAGAAAGGGGACAGGAGGTGTGAGAAACAAAAGAGTAGAAACCCCCACAAACACTGATGAGTTTGATTTACAGCCCTGTAAATTTGGATTGATGGAATGATAAACGTATACAGATCTTAAGTAGAAAAATTATAAACCTATGTTTCTATAGTTATAAGTAAGAAAATGTACTGGGTGATACGGTGAAGGGTTTTAAGTATGATAATATGATTTTATAGTTTAAGTTAAGAATTTAGATGTTATAATAGAAGTATCTGTGTGTACATGAGCTAACAAGTTATTGGTCAAGGAACAGACGCAATGCAGTAAAAAGTACCAAAGGTGAGAGGTTATAAAATCAAAACAAAGTTTCGTGTTAATTGTCTGTTGGACTGAAAAGTTATAAATTGCCATGTAACTCTGAAACTTGTGACTTTCTTTAGGTATGGTGACTTGCTGTTAAACCTGTAACTCCTGAGACTGATGCCTCATTTGATTTTTAAGTGATAAGTCACAAATACCAGAGTTGGTCCTGTCTCTTGGATAAGGCTCTGACAAGGAGGACCTGGCTGGGGGGGACAGCAGGACACAGACAGGAGGACACACCCTGGCAGTTTCCCACCACTGAGCCCATGGGTTGCACACCCTGATCACCACTAAAGACCCACCTGGGATGTTCCTCCTGCAGCAATGAGATGCCCAAAGTGAGATGTGAGCTGACCCTGTTTGAGTGCTGGATCCATGGTTTCAAAGCCAGGAGGTTTTCCAGCTCTAGGAGAGAATTCCAGCTCCAGTTCCTGACAGGGGGAATTTTGCTGCTCCCTTGTTTCCCAGACCTCCAGATCCCACTGTGGTCAGACAGGAAGGTCCCTTGTGGTGCAGAACACATGTTCAGCCTCTCCTGTGGCTAAAACAGATCCTTATTCATTCACCTGATTCCCACTTTGGCTGGATAAAGAGGATATTTTTTCTTCATCTTCCCTGTTCATTCGTGCACTCGGGAAGATTCCCATCTTTTCTACCCAAGGATAATTGAATCTCCAAAGCCCAACACCACTATCAGCATTAAATCTTCCCTGACATAGATCCACTTTATTGCATTTTATTAGAACACATTGGTGCTCCACTGAAACCCTGAAAAAGCCTCTCCCTGGGAAACTCAATCTTTTTCAAGGAACCAAAATTCTGTTTTGAGGAGCCCGGAACAGACGATGGCAAAGCCTCGTTTGATGGGATAAAAGCAGAAGGATATTTTCACTGAATGTGGGAAGATGCACAAGAAATCAAAAGTGAATTTTTCCCATGGTGGTTGTGCGTTCACACAGACAAACAGGAGGAAGAGAAAGAAATAGGTTATATCCAAAATAAGACTAGAAAGGCATTTTAGGCCAGCAAATCCATCTGGGTGCTGTGCTCCATGGCTCCAGGGGGTTTTCCCTAGGAAGGGATCTGGAGTTTCAGAGCAGTTTGGGCTCCACTGAAGCAATGGATGACTGGCATTTAAGTTAACTACTTAAATGAATAAGTATGAAATTAATACATTAATATTTATTAACTTTATAAAACTTCGTACTATTTTTTACATAAAACTTTATAAATTTATTAAAATGTACTAATAAATTTTAGAAGGCTGATGGGCTTCCTTACTCATTCTTTCCTCACAGGGCTGGGATGGGGCCATGCCAAGGTCTATTAACGTGGTCACACTCTCAGGCTGGTCCGTGTTATGTGAGGGCAGAACATCCTCAGCAACAGCCACAGAAACACCAAAAAGAGGTTTGGCAGAGTTTTGGCAAAGTTTTTAAATTCAGGTTTGGGTCTTAGTTCTTATCCATTCCTGCTCAGCACCTAAGAGTGCAAAGGCATGGAAAAGCTGCATCATAGAGGAAGGGAAAGCATCCTTTGTTTGAGTTTGTCTCAGCAGAACCTGCTCCTTCTGACATTCCTCAGTGCAGCCGAAATCTGTATTTCCCATTCCACGAGGCAGCCCTAAAGACAGGGAATTCTCTGATGACTTTTCTCCTCTCGAAAGCCACCAAGAGGAATGTGAAATAAAACTCTGTCCTTGAGAACGTGCCCACCTCACAGAAATGAAGAACCAGAGTGACCTGAATCATTTACTGAGCTCTGGTGGCCACAGCATCATTCTCACGTGTGGGGAAAGGGCTTATCAAAGGTCCCAACTCCTGCTGACCACTGCTGGGAGCACTGTGCCTGGTTTTGGGAAGCACAAAATAGGAAAAACAGCCAGGTGTCTGTCCACAGGCAATGGAGAAAGCTGGGAAATGTGGGACCATTTTTCCCAGAAAAAGGTGAATTGCTGTTGAGAAGGATGAAATCCCTGTCACCAAACTGTGTCATCATCAATGTCCCTGCCCTGGGGCACCCTGTGTGTGACACACGGCGTGGTCCTTGTCACCTCCCATGAGGATGATGCTGGAGCTTACGGATGCTTTAGGAACACAAAACGCTTCCTTGTGAAGTCTTAAGCTGCCTCTGCCTCGAGCACTGCAATCAAAACAAAGGAAAATAATACTTTTGTTTCACTAATCTTCTGTAGACTTGGTAAAATATATAATAGCTTCCATTAAGCCCGAGTTAGTTAATTACTAGGTAGGAAATCCAATATCTTCTCAGGGTTATTTTCCAGTTGTCATTTTGCAAGAGAATTTTTGCTTTGACGTCATTGCGAGACAAAAAACACTCTGTGGACAAAAGAAACCACAAATCGGGGGAAAAATACATCAATATTGTTTTTCTTATAGCCTGCCACTCATTGGGTGGAATTTTGTGCAATATCGTGAGCCTGCCTCTGGCAAAGCTCCATTTCCAACCCAAATGTGTGCAATAATAGGAGACAGCTCATGGAGCCATTCGTGGAGAAGCTTTGCAGGTCTTGCAGATCCTTTCAGGGCCGCCTCAGGTGCTGACCAACGCCTCAAGGATGACTTCTCGCTGAGGAAAAAATAAAAATATACATGGACGTTTTCATGTTGGAATTCAGCACCAGCATTTAATTAATTTTCCATAAATTCTGTTGCATCCCCACACAGGTGAAAATCAGTTCCACGACCTTCCTTGGTTAACAAGGATATTACCATTGCCAGGATGCCATCCTTGGAACAGAGGGGTAATTATGTTCATTAATATTAATGTGATCACCCACTTCATCTCTTTTCCTGGTTCAGCAGGAGCTGAATTAAAATGCAAACTGACTTTAGCAAGGTTTCTAATCTGATTAATTACCATCCAACTTATTTACATACCAAGCCATAAGAGCACCTTTCAAACCAAAATACCTGGTCATTTGTTCTGCACGGCTGCGTGGAAGTGCTGACTGCAGAAGTTCCTACAAAAAAATCCCATATTCTGTTGGAATCTGCAAGGCTGAGGTGGAAGTTAAATGTAATTTAATGTTGGGGGGTTTTTCTCCTCTGGAATTTTGTTTTGGAAGAGAACCTGAGGGAAAAAATTCTGACAATGTCAAAATATTCTGTTTTGACTATTTCAGAACAAAATGTTTAGAGTTCCCTTTTCGAGAGGGATTTTGTTTTGAATTTTTTGGTTTTGTTATATTTTTTTAATAATAAATACATTATATTGCATTATAGAAAGAAAAGTTCGAGAGCCATAATGAAAACAAATGGTTTTATCTACAGAAAACATTTTCTGGATTCTTCCTGTGGAAAATGTGACTTTGGAGCTTTGCACAGGCTCTGGTTTGTAACAAAGGGCTGGAGGCTGCGTTGGCCTTGAAGGAGGCAACAGAGAGAACCTGGCCTCATCTTTCACAGTCCTGCTGAAGGACCCATCAGATCCATTTTTATCAGACTTCCAGCTTGGATTCAGAGCTCCAGGTGCTGTTTTATGAAGGGTAAATTGATGGAGAGTGGCACATTTGCTTCCCTTCCTTTTCCCACCAGATTCCTCCAGGCTTACAGGCAACGATGACAAACGATGAAGAAATAAAGGAAGTGTATGGACTTGTCCACATCCCCCTGTGGATGGGATCCTTCAGCATCCTGTCAGACATTTGTGACACGGGTCAAGGAGAAGGGAATTCCCTCTCAAGGAGACCCATTATAATTAGAACAACTTTTCAAGGGCATTAATAGGATCATGGAATGGTTTGGGTTGGAAGAGACCTCAAAATTCATCTCATTCCACCACCTTCCATTATCCCAGGGTGCTCCAAGCCCCGTCCAGCCTGGCCTTGGACACTTCCAGGGATCCAAGGGCAGCCACAGCTTCTCTGGGCACCCTGTGCCAGGGCCTCCCCACCCTCACAGGGAAGAAAAAACTTTAATCTCGTTCCCTTGGGCTTCTCATTGCTCCTTATTTAAAGGGTTAAATGCCTCCTTTGGGCCTGTTCCCTCTGGCAAACAAAATGCCAGCACTCCCTGGGCTGAAAGAAGATGTGTTATATTAATAAAATTATTTTCCAAATTAAATTTAAGCCTGAAAAAAAAACCCAAACCCAACAAGGTTTGTCCATGGAGGGGAAAATAAAAATAAAATATGTTTGCCAAAATCTGCTTTGCTTCTCCGTGCCGTGGTGGCTGCTGGGAGGAGTCTGGGAGGAAGGAAAGAAGCTCCTGAGCTGAAAAGTTATAGTCTGAAGGCATAATGATGGAGGCAGCTTATTTTTAAACCCTTGCTGAATAATTAAATTGATAATGGGGTGTGACCTCGCTCCTGCTGCCATCTCCCAGCTGGAAAGGTCTCAGGTGGATCCTCACCTTGCCCAGTGACGCCAACAGAGACCTGCAGCCTGAAGGTCCCACGCTGGGGGATGCTGCAGGTCCTGCCCATGCCTGGCTGGAAAATGGGAATTGGGAAGCTTTTTGCTGCAGTCTGTGGTTGTGATGCTCAGCCCTGCCAGCAGTGCCGGGAATCAAACCACAGCCTTTATTGTAATCCGATAAAACTTTAACAGCCTCTCCTCCTCCCGATGGCAAATTAAGGGCCTCGTTTCATCTGCAGTGGCCTCCTTGCCCTTTTGTTTAAGGGTCAGCAAAGAGCCAGGGAGGGAAAACAGATCCCAGATTCCCCCATTCGGCCGCGCGGATTTGGAGAACACAAAGAATCCCATCTTCCCGATAGATCCCATTTCCAAGGGGCACTTTGGCACCTGGCTGGAGCACCTTGGAGCTTGGAGCAGGGCCGGCTCTGGGGCTGGTGGGATGAGCTCCAGTGCACCTCCCCTGCAGCCCCATCCAAGTTTCCCCGTTTTATTTCTTGGAAATGCAATCAGCTCCAAATCTTAGATCTCTCCCGTGCTGGCAAGAGTGAGATTTAGCCTCAAACTGGAAACCCTCCAGTGAAACTTTGAGCTGTGATGGTTCTTTCCCTGTGGAATCCTCCCCTCGGATGGAGCCGTGTGGATGCTGATACCTCACAGCACCAATTCCAGGGATCCAGCTCTCCATGGGATGTAGAAGGGCTCCCCAGGGACGCTGCTGCTCCCCAGTTGCAGCACAGAGAGTTTCCAGAACTCCGGGGCAATTGATGAACTTCCTTCTTGTTTTTGGCAGAGCTGTACTCAGGCCNAGTGAAACTTTGAGCTGTGATGGTTCTTTCCCTGTGGAATCCTCCCCTCGGATGGAGCCGTGTGGATGCTGATACCTCACAGCACCAATTCCAGGGATCCAGCTCTTCATGGGACTCAGAAGGGCTCCCCAGGGACGCTGCTGCTCCCCAGGTCCCTCTGCACAGAGAGTTTCCAGAACTCCGGGGCAATTGATGAACTTCCTTCTTGTTTTTGGTAGAGTCGTACTCAGGCCGAGCCCCTGAACCCCACACCCACAGCTCATCCCCCTGCTGAGGGTTCACCCCTGAACCCCACATCCCTGACTCAGCCCTGAGGGTTCACCCTGGAACCCCACATCCCTCACCCAGCCCTGAGGGCTCATCCCTGAACCCCACATCCCTGACCCAGCCCTGAGGGTTCATCCCTGAACCCCACATCCCTGACCCAGCCCTGAGGGTTCACCCCTGAACCCCACATCCCTGACCCAGCCCTGAGGGTTCATCCCTCAGCCCCTCATCCCTGAACCCCTCAAAGCCATCAAACCTGTTCAAAGCCATCCCCCACCTCTGGGGAATCCCTTTGATTCGGGATTGCCTCCATCACCTCGGAGTTTGGGGTTTTTTGCAGCACTCTCCCCTGAACTCCTCCCTTGCAGCCTTGTTGCTGTGATGGGACTGAATCCTGAGAGGGAAATATTTGGGAATTGTTATTTTGGGCTGATTTATTCAGCTGTGGCCTCAAGAGCTGCCACAGAGCTGCCACCTCAGTGTAGTTACATCAGGATTTGGGGAGGATTTGCCACATTCCACGTTTCTTTGAATCATTCCAGAAATAGGTGTCAACCCCCTCAGAGCTTTAATAAGAAAGGAAAAACATGTTTCAACAACGTTTTTTCTTCTTTCTCGGTTATTTTAATATGTTTTCCCTCAAAAATACAAAACAAACAAAAAACCCCATCAACAAAAAAAAAAGCACAGTAGTTTTAAACACTTCATGGAAAAGGCATTAAATTATCAGTTCCTTCAGGTTGGTAAATAAAAGGGAATTACAATTTGAATTTTATGCCCAACAAGACATCATTTTAATTTGTTTAAAGGAGTCCTGAGCACTTTCATTTTCCAAGAGCATTTCTGAAAGTCAGGCCTGAGAGAGGTCAGCCTGGATTTCTCACACTAAAGAAATCTAAACCAGAAACCAGCTTAAATCGTTGGTCTGAAATGCCTCGGGCACCTTCCCTGCTTCTCTTATTTCCCGGAGCACAAACTTGAGTGGAGCTCTTTATCTGCCTTAATCACCCATGGAATCACAGAATCCCTTTAAAAGGCAGAACCAGCAAACAAAAGCAGCTGGAAAGATGAAGATTTCAGGCATCATAAAATGCTGAAAGTACCAACAGTTTTCAACAAAGCCATCTTGATTTAGGATTTCTCTTTCAGAAAACTGCACATCGTGATTGTTCCTGGGATATATTAAAAAAAATAAAACCAAAACAAAACAAGCCCAAACAACCAATCCTGAAGGTATTTTTGTCAAACATTTCCATTCTTTTTCCAAAGGAAATGGTTGATTTTATAACTGCAGATGCCTCTTCGTGAGCTGTTCAAGAAAAATCCCACGATTTTTCCGTTCATTAGCCAATCCAGGCTCACTCTTGCATCCACAGAAAGGTGTTGCCATCACAAAACTGGGCCATGGTGTTTACATTTTTATGATGTTCTCATAATTAGCAACTTTCTTCTCTGTCCCTCTGGTGACTAATTAAGAAGCAGCTGATCCTCGATGGAAACTTTAGGAACATCCTGTTTTGAGGTTATTCTGCTGCTGTGGCCCGTATTTTCTGCTTTTCATTAAAACTGAGGGTAATTCTAGAGAAATAAGATCACTTTTGTGTCAGATGGGACGTGGTGCTTATGAATTCTGGTGTTGTCATGTTTTGCATGACACCATAATGTCACCTACAGCCATCTGATGTCACAGCTGCATCAGAATTTCTGCACTCAGGACATCTTCGTGCATGAAAAGATATAATAAATTATCCAGGAGGGGAAAATACGGCTCTGAGGACGCCCCATACCTGACAGGCTGGCTGAAATAATAGCAAGAAATGGGTGGTTTTTTAGGTATTCCCTAATTTGTGGGGATTAATCTGACACAAAAATGTTTCCACCATGCAGGTGCCTCTTGTTTTCCAAGCCTGGAGGCTCCAGCAGACCCCCCCAGTCCTGCATGATGCCAAGAACCCAAATATCTCATGGGGTTCCACTGAGGTGAGACCAACCTGCTCCTCACCTCATATCCATGGTCATCATCATCATCATCAGAGCCTCTTGCATTGGATCCAGTGGGAATTGGGGTGGGACACCCTCAGCAGTCTCCAGAGGAGCCTTGCTGACACTGTTATTATTTATTTATGCCCCTAACTCCAGGCCTGCAGTGCAGATCTGATGGAAGCTGTTCACCCCCAAATCCCACATCCCTGGAGAGGATCCCTGTTCGGCTGGAAACGAGCAGAATTTGTCATAAATGTGGATGCCCTCCATAGAAACACTTCCACGGGGATGAGAGGAGGGTTGGTAAATCCATCTCTGAGGATCAGCAGCAATTTGTGCTCTCTGCTCTGCCCTCACAGCTCCACTGCCTCCCAAAACACAAAACCCAAGCAAACCACCCCCAAAGAAGTTGTGGGATCACTAAGGAGTCCTCAGGCTGGGAGGTACCTCGGAATTAAATGAAGAACCTCACGTTTGCCAGAGGCTGACAGATCCTGCTCAGAGCCCTTTGCCTTTTCCCTCCTGATGGATCACTCGCTCCTCACAAGCTGATGGCATGCCCAGGTTACACGTGCAGCTAAATTGCTCCAAAACAGTGTAAATGTCACCTTGAACTCTGCAATTCTCCTGCAATTCCCCTCCTCTAGCTGGGATTATCCATCTGTCTGCCAGGCAGAAAACAAGACGTGGGCAGAGAGTTTGTTTTTCCCACTGGGTGACAAAATTTCGAGACTGCACCACTTCTCTTCCCCCTCTGCTCTCTCCTCCAGCTATTTTTGGACTCGCTGGTGTGGCTCTTGCTCTGCTGGCCGAGGCTGCTTTGCAAATGACCATTTCCCCGTGTGTTTGCTGAGTGTAAACACGGTCTTGCAAAACAGAGCTCGTGCTTCCAGGAGGTCTGAGGAGCTGCGGAGGAGAGGGGGAGTTGCTCAGAGCCTGTCTGGCCTTGTAGTAACAGCAGAGAGTTTCTCAAGTTAGAAATCTGGCTGCAAGATTTCAGCGTCTCGGGCTACTGGAGCCGTCAGTGAGTGAGGAAATAAAGAAGAGATGGGAAAAATAAGCCCTGCAAACACACCAGTGTTTTATGAAATGCTTCAGTACTGCACTGAGCACTGTGGTGGGACATTTCCTGTTTTATAGGATAAGGAAACTCTGGTGTCCCCCTTACAGCAGCTCCGTGGGGAGGGATATCCCAAATTCACGCTCCTGGATCACAGATAAAACACAGAAGAAGTCTCAGGTCAGAGCTGAGAGTCCTTCCTTGCAGCCAGCCTGGATTTTTGGATCTGCAATGCCAGCACCGCTTTTGCCCAGCAAACACCTCCCCTTCCCCACCTGCGAGGGCAGAGTTTGTTCTCCTGCCTTGGCAATCACTTTCAGAGAATGCTTAAAAAATACTTAGAATTTAAAAATAAAAGGCAGCTTCTGCCAAGAAAGCAGGTGTCCCCTCATTAACTCCTCATCCCAGGGATTGTACGGCGAGTGACGGGACAATGAACACATGGGAAAACACAGTGCTCTGATGCTGCATTGTTTCTTATATTTTTATATCGATAAACACTGACTCACCTTCAACAACGCAATCCAGAGACAATCGAGGGAAGTACGTGGGGATCTCATGGTCTTTGCTGACTTTGTTTTGTTTATGACCCCAAAACACGGCAAAAGACATATCCATAAGTGCGTCCCATGGCTGCAGAGTATGGGCTGCAACTGGGAGAGAGCTGGAAAATCAGGGAGAGCCTCTTTCCCAGCACAGGGAGCTGCAAAAGTTGTGGAGTCAGAGCTCAGCATTTCAAGTTTGCACACACAGTCCATTTTTTCTAGCTATAACTTCTTTCAGAGAGTGAAAAAACCCCATATTTTTCCCATTTGTCTTTTTCTTTCCCACCAAAATGCTGCATCTCATAACATTTGAAATATTGGGAAAATACATTTCTGATTTTTAAAGGGAACCTTGCGTGGAATCAGCTCCAAAAGGGGCCAGCAATGCTCACAGCTGATCAACATCAAAGGGAACATTCTTCTCCCTGCACTGCTTGCTGTAAAGGCACCAATATTCCCACTTTTCAGTGGATCTCTGGGCATTAGGAATATATCCTGAACAGCATTTTGATGAAACTCAACAGAGAAATGACCCTAAAAATACAGTGCAACCACATGTCCTAAGCAAAAGGTGATGGGATCTCAAGCTCCACGCCCTGATGGCTTTTGCAGGGGATCAGGGAGGATGTCCAGAGCTGCCAGACCAGGAGAGGCTGGAAGATCATTCCCACAAGGTGTAGACATGGGCAGGGATGCTCCACACAGCAAACCCTTCCTTGCAGAACTATTGCTGGATATGAAATCTCTCCTACACCCCAAAACATCCATGGGAATTTCTTGTTATTCCCACTGAGAGCTGGATATTACCTTACATGGCCTAAAGCTCCCCAAAAATCATTAGAGGTGTTCTCATCAAAATGAAAGAGGAGAAAAGGCAGAGCTTGTCCTGTGGCTTGTGCTGTGTGAAATCCGCCAGGATTTCATCCCTCCAGAGCCTTCACTGGAGCTCAGATTCCCAGGTTCCCACGAGGCTCAGGGTGAAGGGATGGAAGTGCTTGGACTCCCCAGCTGAGACTAATTAACCTCTGAGGGGGTTTTTTGGTGACAACAGGGCCTGGACAAGATGTGACAATGGAGAAGAGTCAGAGCAGGGGCTCCCAGCACGTTTTACTGCAAACCACAGCCGGGGCAGGGGCAGGGACTGGCTCTGATCCTGGAACCCCTGTGCCCAATCCATGACCTCCACAGACACAGTGCTCCTGTCCCCTGTGCCCATCTATGACCTCCACACACTGCTCCTGTCCCCTGTGCCCATC
>VWZT01010545.1:184890-249358 GCA_013397055.1 Pachycephala philippinensis | reverse complement strand
GAGAGTGGCTGTGTGGGGCTTGGCTGCTGGCTGGGGTTAGACCATGATGCTCCTGAATCTGTGATGCTAAGTGTTCAATCTGAATTACTAACTTCAGGTTCCAGACTTGGCTTTGGAAAGTGTCTTGTGGGTCTTCCATGAGCAACTGGACTGTAGAATATTTTTGTTGATTAAAAAGGAAAATGAAAGTATTCTGCCATGGCTGACTGTTTGCTCATCAGTTACCTGCATGTTGATTCCTTCCAACCTGGTATTCCATGGTGCTATATTTCATATGGCTGAACAGCATATGAGTATAGCTATTCCAGTTCTTATGGACTACTTTAGTCACAAGGGTGGTGGAGGAACAGGAGATAGGATGTCTAGGAAGTAAAATCTAAAAGAAAAACATTAGTGTCCAATATGAATAAGATTATTAATGAAATGGCTATAATTGCACATTCTGTAAGGCCAGCAAACCCTAATTAAAACTTACTTTCTTACTAGCCAGCTAAAACCAAAGGAAAACCCACCACTACAGCTCCTAGTGCATTGTGATAGGTGGTATTGTGGAGGCATTCCCCAGAAGGAATTCTTGCATACTTCTAGTCAGGGAATGAAATACAAAAAATTGTCACATAAAGCAAGACGGATGGAAAGGGAGTGTTTTTGCCTGGGAGTTTCGTGGTGTCTGCTGTAGGACCAGGGCATTTCCATTAGCAATGGATGTACAGTCAAGCCACTTTGAGACTTGTCCTTTGGGGCAGAAAAAGTCACAGTACAAGTCAGTCTTGTCCACTGACTTCCGCTTGACTGTTAAATAAGGATTGTCCAAAATGGAAGTTGGATGAGTGTTTAGGATTTTCACACATAGTTTTCAAATAATGCTTTTTAAAAAAAAAAAAACAAAACCAGATCTCCATAAAGTGTTTAGTGATGGCATATTTGGTATTTTGTTATAGTGCATAATTGGCAATAATTATAGCAAGTGTTTATGAGAAAAATAACCAAATATAACCAAAATAAGCAAGCAGAAGTTAGTAATATGTTAGGTTGTGCTTATTACTAAGAATATATAGAATGGTTTCTTATAAATCTTCTCACAAAATTGATTGAAGAAGCAAATTCTGTTATGAAAAAATATTCAGAAAAAATATTCAACCAGGTACCTCATACTTGCTATCAATGAAAATAATTTATGTAAATCATGAATTTTTTGGTTCATTTTTTGAGCACTTCGAGTCCTTCAGTGTGAGTGGATGTTCTTAAATTCCACTGGTTTCTTTTCCAAATAAGGGGAAAAAAATCAAAATCAAATAGAAATTCAGGTATGAAGTAAAAATGCAAAGCTGCTCCTCGAAGTAAACTTTCTACTTTTATTCTGTGATGAAAGAAAACATAGGTTGCTGCATATTTTGTTTTGATTTTGTGAAATAATTATATGAAGTGAAGTCTTCTTGGTATGATTTTGTCTTTCAACTAACAGTAGCTATAAATGCAGACACCAGAATATTTGTCTTTGAAGCCTCACTATTAAAACCACAAAGATATTTCTAGTACAAAGAGCTGTACCTAGGCACCCACCTGACTGTCTGTCTGTATTGTTTTAATGTGTAGTATTCATAAATAAAATGATGAATAATTTATCTCCATCTGTGCAGACAGGTTTTAGCACTGTATTACTCTGTAGCTGTCAACTCTGTAAGATAATGTTCATGCTGTAGAAGTGAAATTTAACACAACTTTCTAGGTCTTTAAAGATAACATGCCTAGTGAGACAATATTTTAAACACTGCTCAGTAATGCTTAATTGCATTATCTGTCCAGAAAGATATTTGAAGACAGTAGTACAGAATGTGGCTTCACTAAATGCACTTTCACTTACATTTGTCTTTAGCTGATGAAAGAGCATGCAAGTCAATGACTTTGATTTTCTCACAAATTACAGATTTTGCATCCTCTGGTACTACTAATTAAATTTTTGATAGGTTGAGAGAATTTTACGTATTTTCTTAATATCTAAGTTGAAATAGGTACCATGGGAGAAAGAAATTGTTTTAACCTTAATTGCTGCAAACAAGTGCATTTGTTTGTTCATATTAAATTGGGTAGTTTTAAAACACAAGAAAACTCAGCTAGCAAGCCTCAAAACTTTCTCATTTTCTTTCAGAAAAATAAAAAGCTTATTGAATGATTCTCCATACTCGGTGGAAGTGCACTGTGAATGATAATACAAATGGGTTAATTTCATCAGAGAACTTTTATATACACCTAAATAAGATTCTGTTTGATTTACATGGAGATCTATATACTCTGGATTATACTAAATGTCATAGTGAACAGTCCCGTGAGGTAAAAATGTGTAGCTGCACACTAACTGATTCTGTTTTCCCTGTCCCTGAAAAACGAAAGCAGATGCTTTGGATGTTCAGAGGAGACACTACGCCCTTTTACCTTTTTATTTTATTTTTTGTAGAATCTTGCAGCAAGCAAGAGACATTCTACTAATCCACTCTAATTACACAAGTAAACTCAAGGAGCGTGGTTTTGCCAAGTGCAAACGTGTACTTACAACACTCATATGGCTCTTTGGGAGACACTTTATGGGCACTATTTCTTCTAAATATGCATTGTGGTTTTAACACAAGGAACATGTCAGCATGAGAAGTTAACACTGAATGCAATCACAGCTTATCGGTTTTGAGTAAACTTGTTTTCTGCAGTTTTTTCTGTAATTCGTATATATGACATTGGAAATCCACGGTTTTTTTGACACTTACACTAAAATCATACTGGTTTTGTTCCCTAACTGCAGGATATCGATATTTTTTTCTCTCCTGTGCCTGAAAGTACTGCAAAAGTGGAAACAGTATAATGCACAAGGCACTGTGAAGGAAATTCAAGAATAAGAACAATTTTTACAAAAAATCAGAAGGGAAGAAAAAAGAAAAATTGAGTCCTATTGGTTTCACTAACGAAACAAACTCAAAAATTTCTTCCTCCTTTCTTTCTACTTCTACATCATTAGAATTTTTTTTTGTCTTTACTCTCCTTTCAGGGGAAAGTCATAGGCTATGAATGAGATTCTCTTTGCTGATGGCTTCACATGGGCTTTAGATCAACCACCCATATGTCTGTTTTGGTTACACATGATAGATCAATTGATTTTTACTGCTGTTTTTGGCCTTGCAGTATTCTAACAATAAGTTCCCAGGCAAAACTGTTACTGGGGAGCTTTTGGATCTGTATGATAACTGAACAGGGACTTTAAGAATGACACATCAGATGAGGGCATTCATTTTTAATCAGTACCTCTCTTGTTTGAAATTTTACTTGGTGTTTTCCCCATACTGTCTTGTAAGCATCTCCACTGGAGTCTCACCATGATCATTAGGGATTTGTATAAATGAGGTGATGGTGGAAGAATTGTCTTTCTTCAAGCTTGAAAAAAAGGTTTGAGGAGTTGGGAAAATTACTTTTGCCTTCAGCCTAATGTTAAGGTAGTAGGTGGGACAGGACACGCACAGACTCTTTGAGAAGAATATGGTGATAATATGAGAAAGGAAATTCCAATTAGATAAAAGGAAAAAATTCTGATGAGAACAAATTGCCTAGAAAGGCTCATCTTTAGCTGAATGAGGCCCAGAGCATCACCACACAATTGGATCTACTTTGAGTCTGGGGTGGACTAAATGGTTTCCAGGTCTTCTTTCCAATATAAATTGTCCTAAGTTGTTAAATTTTCTTCCAATTATAATTATAAATAGCATTTTAATTTTGTTCCCATGGATTTTGATTTCATATTCCATTTAACTGCAAATGCCACCAGTGTTTGCATTTTCTAACCACATTCTTTTACCAAGAGCCCGTAATCATCCTGTGAGCTTCTATGCAGTTCACAAAGTCTGTGCCTTTCCTATTCCTTCACTTGCCGTTGCTCCTAGGATAAGGGACAGTGAGCAGCAGTGCTTCTTCTAAATGCATTTGTACAAGACCTTATCTATAACAGATAAAGTGCCAGAAAAATCTCATGGTCTTCCCGAAGGAAAAAGAGAATTGCAGAGTATAAGTGTGTATGAAATGTAGTGCCATTGGGGACAATGTGACCTGCAGTGATACAATGACCTTGTTTGTTTTTAAAATTACTTTTACTGCATTCTGTTATTACTTGAAAATCACTGAGAAGTTTACTTTTTCTTCTCTCTCATCAATCATGTTTCTGTAAGACTTAGTAAGAACGTTTTAAAACCACAAGCATACAATTGATCTCTCTCTTAAAATCAATATAATGTATCAAGATAGGCCTTTTTAAAACACAAGGAAGTGTCTTTTAATGCTATAGAGAATAACCAGTAAATTGTTTGTGCTTGTAATTTACACATGTGACTGAATATAAATGTATACTATAAATTAATCCTTTTTGTATTCCTGGTAGCCTCTGAATTTTATTTCTGCTGCCTCATTTACAGACATCAGCTGCATAATTGACAGTGATAATTGTAGTGAAATTTATGCCAGACATAAGATTGTCTCTGGAGCCTTGGAGTCAATGTTTATAGTTTTTACACAACCTTTGAAACACATGAGGGTAATGTGATTTTATGTTTTTGTCTTAGCAAGTGCTAGAGGAGCACTGACTTGTAGTACTACAGCCAGCAGATTATTCTGAGATGTTTTGAACATCTGCTTTCAAAAAAAACCTGGCAGTGATAGTGTAGCCCTTCATCTTCTTGACTGTATAAGTTAGAAGTGCAAATGGAAATGTGTCCTTGGATTACAGCTGTCAAAAATGTCTGCTTTGCTTTTACTGAAGTGTCCAGAAATAGAACTTTTGGCAGCTGTGTTTCCAGATACAAGTGCAGCGTAAAGTGTCCTATAATGTTTGTTGCTCTTCTGTGATACTCCCCATGCCCTGTTCTGGTCCTTGAGTGTTTGGATTTATTTGTGCTACTTATTTCTCTAAACTGCAACTACCTGAGAGAAAACATTCACGTGTTATCGGAGAGGACTGTTTGCTTGAATGTCTCTCTGTTGTGAGAAAGTGTTTGCACTATTTTTACTTCAAGATCTCCCAGACGTGGCAGAATTAAAAGCTGAGTAAAGTCCAGGCTGAGAGGTTTTGCTGGGCCTAGATGTTGCACTTTGTTGCTGTGTGAGGCTGTCTAAATGCAACACCACCAGAATTTGCAAGATTTGCAAGGGATGGCATTCAGGAGACATTTTATCCTGGTTTTGTGCATCCTAAGCTAAGCTGTAGTCAATGGGTTTTGGTAAATCAAACCCACTGTCTTCTGCCTCCTGGGGTTCATTGGCACCAAGCTTTGTACAAACATAGGCAATTTTTTTTCCTTTTTCTTTGCTTTTTCTTTTCTGTTAAGTGCAAGGAACTTCAACTGTACAATAAATGTATCAAGTCATATAAAATAAAATAAAATAAAATAAAGTAAAATAAAACTCCCAGTGCATTTTTCACATAATTGTAATACTGCAAAAGATCACCTATGACATTAGGTTCAGTTTCTTGCAGGCTCACTAGATCACTTGAACCCCACTTGAAGTTATAACAGCTCAGAAATTGAAGAACTAATATCAAACGTGTATTTTTCATTTCAAGCAGTTTTCTGAAATCCTCTTTGTTTTCAGTGATTTAGTGTCTATTTCCGTAAAGAGGTTTCTGTTTGATTTAAGATGAAGATGTTCTCAAGATGATTCATCACTACAGATATGTAAGCTGTGTGTAATAGTGCACAAGCACCCCCCAAACCTTATACTGTCATGTTTTCATATGCATGTTTTAATTTGAGTGCAGCAATATTCAGGTTGTCACAATTCCACCTGTTCTTAATATGGTGGTGTTTTGTTTGTTTGTTTTTTTCTGTGGGTAAGTTATTGTTTACACTGTTACGGTGCCTGATTCCCAAGTGAACATTAGCACACACATATTCACAGAACTCTTGTAAAGCAGAAAAACAAAACCATCCTATTTTATAAAAATAAAGACAAATATATAGATACAACGGAACAGTGAAGATCCCACAGAAGTCTGTGTCAAAACAAGAGCGAATTTTGTGAGTCCTAACAGACATCCTAGTTTATCCTGAAGGTCTGTCTGTAATGTAATTAATTATAGAAGCAATGCTACAAACCTCAGGCCCAAGAAATCTTCCACTGCCTTGGCCAGGATTCCATGTGGCTCAGTGTAGAAACATGGATATCTCACAGGTGAGTATGAATGCATAGGGATTGCCACAGGAATGGATTTTGTGTGTCTTATCAGCCTACCTCATATGATTTTTAAGGTCAGAAGAATATTAAGGTATAACTATAAAAGTAATTATTTTTTCTGCAACTCAAAATATTATTCAAAAAAGATTTTGAGTTTTAGAGACATAAGCAGAATGAAAAAGAAAGAACATCATTAAAGAGACATCCCTTTGTGTTCAAAATTGTCTTTGTTTCAAGAAGTTAGTAAACTTTGAGGAATTTATTCACCTTATATGCTAGGATTCATTTCTAGGGCGTTTTGCTTATCCTAGTGTATCATTTTCATTCTAGAGGATCTTGATTTGGAGTCAAGATTTTCCCTGTGTACCCATTTTGTCCTTGGGTGTTGCATTCAGATTTAAATTTCAATAGAGAAACTCAATGTTTACTATTAATATTGAACACTATCTCCAAAGAATTAATGACTGTCATAACCTTTCTTTAGAAATCCTAATATTCTTCTGGCGTGGATATACAGCATTTTCTTTGGTTATCTAGTACAGAAAGTAGAATTAATGATGATTTTAATTCATTTAAAATATTTTTCTGTTTAAATATTATATTTTTCTATTTAAATATTAAATATTTCTATTTAAATATTAAAAATATTTAAAATATCTGGCAGGATTGCATGGCAGATTTGAAGCCTTCGTAAATAAATTCTTCAGAAATGTAAAATTCTCTTTCAAATCAATATGCAGTTTTAGACAGAACTTGAGAAGAGCTATGGCGATATAAGCAGTATAATGGTTTGTTACAAACTCTTAATAGAAACTAGACGGGAGAATAAGCAATTTTGTAGTGAGCAGGTTTGAAAGATCTTTGAGACTATTTTTGAGTGAATGATGAATTCTGAATCCAGGTCTATCCCTATGTGTAGTATGCATGCCTATCCTTGACCTGAAATTTCAGACAAGAAGAGGCACTTGCATTCCATGACAAGAGCTTTCAGTAAGTAGTGGGTAACATTCCAATTCTTCCTTTGGGCAGAAAAAGTTTATAACTTTTGATACAGTCATGGAAATACAGGAAAAACACACATATTTTGTGCTAAGTCATATTTTATATTGCTGGGTAGACAAGGCAGGTTTGAGAATCTTCAAAATTGTTTCTTTTACCTTTTTTCCAGTTTGGGTGATCTTTAAATGGCATGGATGATTTCAGCACTGATTTTTTAAAATAAAACTATATGATAATTCATATAACTTTCCAGACTATTTACAGTGCAGATAACTCTTCAGATTAAAGTCTACCATAGCTTTCCATTTCACTGGATCACATTTATTCATAGCACAGCAGGCTGAGGGTCTTTTGAAATTGCAGTCTGAGCCAGCATTTGCAGAGTTAAAGCCCTTCACAATGTCAAGGAAAATTTTGTGCGATGTTTGTGGCTACTTCCCAGTGGACCACCTTTTCTGCTGAATTTATTCACCATCTAGTCCATCTATTATTGTTTATTATCAGTCTGTGCAGGCACCAAAGCACTCTTCTCAGGAAAGGTACTATTTTCTTCCCTTTTCTAAAAATG
The DNA here is from genome assembly GCA_013397055.1 of Pachycephala philippinensis. Classification (NCBI taxonomy): domain Eukaryota; kingdom Metazoa; phylum Chordata; class Aves; order Passeriformes; genus Pachycephala; species Pachycephala philippinensis. The sequence continues at coordinate 241,587 of VWZT01010545.1, read as the reverse complement.
TATTTGAAAATTGCCAGGTTTCTTATGTGTCCTCTTGATCTGCACCACGAAGGAGGCTGTTGAACTCTGGGGAAGTGAGCAGGAGCAGCAACAAATTACTGCTCTCTGAGGCAGCTCTGGCTTTCTAAGTGATCTAGCAGCCTGGTTCCATAGGCACTTTCCAGCCCAGCTGAAGGTGGAGTGAGGAGGGAAGTGCATTAGATACAGTCCATTAAATATAATTAAGCAATGTATTTGTTTTCTGAATTTTTCTGCCTTTCTTTATGCTTCTTTACACTGTGGTGTGGAAGTGGTCATTGTTAAGACAATAAACATTTACTCCATAATTCTTCTACTCATTATTATTTCTTCATTATTTTATTCCCTCTAAAAATGAGATTTTCTGGCTTACATAAATAAAATTGGGCAAATCCCGCTGCTTAAGAGCATGTGGATAATTGCAAGCTGATTTTTTAAATTTACCTAAAACTATTTTAATGCTTTCAGAGTTCTTGTATGGAACTTTGTTTAAAGAAAATGTTGCAGAGAAAATAGAAAACCTGGAGCTCTACCATGAAAATTAGGAAGGAGAATTTAGCATTTTAATTATCTCATCGTTAGAAAGTTACATTGTAAATAAATGGCTTTAGAATGTTTTGTTTGTTGCTTTTAATAACATTTAGCAAAATACGCCACCCAAACTGCGAAAAAGAACTGCCACCCGAATTTTAATACTTTTTAAAGAAGTAATTAATTCAATTTCTCATTAGGTTTAAGGAACTCTCGGTGTACTCATGGTTTATAAAAAAATTCACTTTCTAAGCTATTTCTGTGTATGAGCACAATTCATTTTCTTGGGTAAGCATTTAGGTTTGGCTTATAGTATTTAGAAAAAATTATTGGCCTTTCACTCAACTTCCCAGTTGGATACACATTCTGGTTAGAAACATACAAACAGATATTTTCATGAAATATATTTATGTAAAAAAAATTAAGTCTTTTAAGTTCCATAATTTATTCTGGAGAGCCTGTTTTCAGCTTCCCTAATGTAGTTGAAACTTGAAATAGTTTAATGAAATTTTTAATATTATCCAACAGTTAGCTATCAGAATTCTTTTTAGGTTGTTTTCCCGTATTTGTTTGGAATATTTATTGGGGTTTGTTTATTTTTATTATTTTTAAAAAAATTTTCTGAAGTCAGACTGTAACCATACAATCAAAGTTCATGCCCAATCTTCTGCTGCACTGGGCCTCTCCAGCATCTCTTGGAGGTCAGTGACTTTGTTTGAATTGTTCATGTGTGTGCTTAGCACTGAAACTGTTGTCTGCAGAAGTTCATTTGTTCAGACAGCTTAGAAAAGTGAACAGAGTAACGAAGAAAGCAAAGAAAAAATATACAAATAAAGAAATTTTCACTGTTAATTTATAGAAACAGAATTTTAGAATCCCTTAATGAAATAACTGACATAAAAAGTTGTAAAAACCAAAATATCTTGAGAGAAATAAAATCTCTCAGTGAACTGTTTATTATAGAGTGAAAAAATCTCCCAGGGGAGTGCAGGTAACAGTTCTGAAGTAGTCTCATTCTGAAATAAGTAGTTAATCAGTATAATTCTTGTCAAAGAAATAGCTTTTGAATGCTTCATTTTTAGAAAAGCTTAACTTTGTCTGTATTATAACACTGGCTAAGTCCAGCTACCTGTTTGGAATGATTTCAGTTTCCTTTCTTTTTCCCTGCCAAAAGTCACAAGTTCATTTCTGTCTTTGTTCTGATAGGACACAAGGTCATTATAAACAACTAGAGCATGATATACATTGTTCATTTTAAGTTTTGGGGGTTTTTTGTTTGGTGGGTGTTTTGGTGGTTTTTTGTTTTTTGGGTTTTTTTTGGTTTTTTGGGGTTTTTTTTGGTTGTGTTTTTTTTTTTTTTTTTTTGCTGTTTTGTTTTGTTTTGTTTTGTTTTGTTTTGTTTTGTTTTGTTTTAATCTCGGTTGCAGGCGATTTGGTTGGCTACTTCTGTATATTGTTAAAGTGTGCTCTACAAAATTGGTATTATTTTCCTTGTACTTGTTCACTATCATGCTGGTCCCCTCAGTAAAGTCAGTATTTTTTCCATTTACTAAGACATTAAAAAACTTTCATTAAAAGAAAACTAAGTGCATGAAAGGGGGAACTCCAGTGTGCCAGCAGTCGACAGTAAGTGGCAGTGATTGAATAACAGTTACCAGTGAGCTGACGTGATTTTTTAATAAAGACAAATGGAGACATCGTGATGATAAATTTTTTATGCCCTAATTAAAAATACTAGCAGTAATGCTCTAATGAATGCAAAAGTGGTGCTATTTTGATTTTGTCATTATGTCCATATATTTTTATTAGTAGAACAAGAAGATACAGAAATGCAGACATTTTTAAATGTATTCAACTTCAATCTTTAAGGTCCATCTGAAAAAGTTATTAATGTTCCTGTCAGTAAACCCAGAATAAACCTTTTTTTCCTCCAAAAGGACTGGAGAATGCAAAACTATCAGAAAATCAGAAGTCATGTGTGAGCTAGAGATCATGCATTGACACAGGTTGAACTTAAATATGCATGTAAGCAGGGAATTCTAAACTAAAACTAAATATTGGGTGATAATTACTGGTGTAGAAAACACTGGGAAGTGAAACAGGAAGGAAAATACAAGCAGCGTCTGTATGATTCCCTGATCATGAATTTCACAGGATGCAAAATACTTACTTTTTCCTATGTTTAAAGCTTCAGTGCAGGGTCTATTAGAACATAACCACCTGTGCAGAACCTACCAGAGCATAGGTTGTTACTGGAGGAGCACATTCTTGACTGACTTGTGAAAATTAAGGTTGATGTTTAACATAAAACTCCATAGCCTTTAGGACTGGTTTCTCCTTTTGGAAGTTATGTGAAACCAAGCACTAAAATGTGTTCATATTAGCTCTAAATGGACCACTATCTTAATTATTTTCATCTGTAGGTTTCAACTACTTGAATTGGAAATCCTTAAATTTAGTTGGAATCTTACGCAGGCTTACATTTCTTTTCTGAATTTCATCAGCCTGATATTTAGGTACTTCTTTGGGTAGGTCTCTTTTCTGGAGAGAAACGTAAAAATTCTATGTACGCTTGCTTCAGAATACAAAAGGTTTGTTTCACTGTTTTGTTCCCTTAACCACATAGTATTTTTAATTTTTTTAGAGCTGTGGAGGCAGTAAGATGTCCACTGAAAAACCACTTCATGCATAACATGTGTTAAAACGGAACGCTTATTAATCAAAAGAACAAAAGCATAAATTTAAAAAAGAAAAATTCAGGATGCAGTGAGTGATTTTGTGAACAGGCTTCTAGAGTGAGGTTTCTATCTGTTTTAGATTTGAGGGGGATGGGAATTTTTTAAATTGCAGTATATCCTTAAAGATCATTAATATATGGCATATTATTTGGTCTTCGTATGTTTTCAATACCGGAACACCTAAAAATATTACTATTCTTGGAAATACCTGGATACTGTTTAGTTAACATGACAGGTGCAAAATATGAGCAGACTACTGTTACTGTGTTTTCGCTTTTACACTTTTCCTGTGGCTCTCATCCGTTAGCCTCCTTGGTTTCCAGGCAATCCTGGTTCACTCTGTCCCAAATGAAATCTTAGTACATTGTTCCTTTCTGGTCCATTGCATCCCAAGAGTAGTCACAATTTTATGACACTCTCTTACTCATCTTGATACTCAAATATAACATTATCTCAGTGTTAATGGTAATGATGGGCAATTGAGAAACTCAAATAATTTATTTCACCTGTAATTAATTCTGTATTCTACTAATCATACTTGGTTATAATTTTTTGCTTCACCACTGATTTCAAAAACAGTCCTAGAATTGTACAGATCAGATTGTACAGAATCCTTTTGTCCTCCTCTGTATGGATGCCCTCTCGTTCAGGCTGTTCTGTAGAGCTGCAGGTGGATCAGTGAATAATTTCTAACATGCTGTTTTATCACAACAGTTTCAGACTTCTGGTTCCCTCAACATCTATGGCACTACTCAACATCTCATAACTTACTCATGAGATGCCTCATCTTGACAAAAGATAGTCCTCAACACAAATATTGTCTTGCACCTGTGGAAATTAATGTTAGGGAAAAGTACTCTTTTTATTTAATTTTTTTTTCCTTTTTTGGTTGGTTGTTGTTGTTGTTTTTTGTGCAGAACAGGATCACTCAAAAACTTATACCTTCCTCTGTAATTTTTATAGCTAGTTACGACTTTAGTAATTAGCACACTGCAATTCGACATAACATCTGCCTGCTTGGTTTGTCCTGTTCTGTTATTCAGGACTTAGGACACTGCTGAAATTTGAGAAAATCTTCAAAGCTAAATTAAACTAAGTAAGCAAATATTTTCAAAAGAAAATAGATGCTCGACTTATTAGGTGGTGTAAGTATTAACCACGATACCATTAAAGACACAGTGGTGTTGATTCTTTCGTATGTTCTTCAAGGAAAAAGAAATAGAAATGTACTTCAGAAATTATCACAACCTATAAAACTGGTTTACATATTGGCAGAGAAACAATGGAGTACCACAACAGCATCAAAGTACATGTTGTTTCCTATTTATTGCATTCTTTCTATTTTTAAGAACTTACAATAATGTCAGATATGAATTGTAAATTCATTGCTCAGTCTATCAATTGCTTTCTTAATTTACAGAATGTCAGCCTAAGTCTTCAGTGAAAGTTGTAGCATCTAGATTCAAAGTAGACAGACTTATAATGAAGCTGAAAGGAGCAGAACTGTAACTGTGTGAATGAGTTGATTTAATAAGGTTAACATCTGTCACTTCCAACAAGTTTAGCATTAAGACCCTACATATCAAGATGCCTTTGCCAGGCTCAAGATTAGTTGTTAGTGAGAAATATCAACAGAAAATGTCAATGTCTTTGGCATCTGTTTCAAGTGGAAAAAAGTTCCCAAATGGTGTTATTTGTCTTTACTGGTGACATAATGGATATTACAGGAAGGAGTAATATTTCCAAGGTACTTCAGCAATCGCTGTGCTAAGAATCTGAGAACTTCCAGCATCACAAGTTCAGGCCAAGCTGGCTTGCAGTGCCTTTAGCAGAGGGTGTGAATACCAGGATAGTACTGTTTCCTCAAGGCTTCTGTGGAGCCACAAGCTTACATGAGTTTTAAAACAATTATTTTATTTTTTCTTTCCTGTTCTCTTTACATTTTTTCAAACTTGTTTCATGCAAACCCAGGAGAAATTATGATCCTCTGGTGGTTTGATCTCTCCTGGCTCTACTTAATTTCTCCCCTGAAATAATAAAGGTAGAAGACTGGAAATGAGTCATGCAAGAGAGGATCTATAGCAAGCCTTACATCTTCACTGTCTGGTATTTTTTTGTCAGATATTGGTAATGCTTTCCTTTATGTCTTCACTCACAAAATCCCAGTGACTGTGCGTCAGATGACACTTTCTGTATAAAAGGTACAACAAAGCATCTTCAGACACTGCTTTTATTCTAATACTATTCACAGTATAATGAAAGTTTTAGCAAAAACACATTACATTTCCTGCAGCCTAACTACAGAAATCCTCTAACAATTGCATCATTCATTCCTTTTAAAGTCTAATCTAAGTTGACTTAGATTTCAACTTCTATGACTTAGGCAGTTCACTTCTTATCCTGCCCAACCATGGATGCCGTAGCTCAGACTCTTCATTTAAGGGTTTTTTTTCCCCATTTTTGCCAAATCTGTCCTTGAGACTGTGAACAGAGACCTCTCCACATGGAGGCTTAGTTCTAATTGCTGCAATGTCTCACATCTTTTTGGCTGGCTTTCTGAGATCTGCTGGTTTATATATTCAGTAATACGTGAGTGTGAGTTGGCTGAGCTGAAGGGATAATGACATGATAATCTAATGAGAATCTCTTTCCTGTTGCTAAGCAATATGATAGGAACTTCCCTTGCTAAATATAATCTACTCAAGTAATTAGGGAGAGATTCATGGCTGAGGCAGTTCAGTAGACTGTTTTCCCAGACATTCCTGTGACCCACAAGTGCTAATTGTAAGTCCTCTAAGCGTGCTGACCAACTTTCTATACCTTCATACCTGACATTGGTGGGAAAGATTACATAGAGAGGAAAAAAAACCAAAAGACAATCACACCCACAGAAATCTTCAGCCCAGAGTGATGCATTTGTAGTGTAGATTAATTTTCCAGATAAATGACTTCATTATTTATTTTTACAGCTGCATTTTACTATCAAACAAGATATCTACCCTATAAAAACTTAAAGAGGCTAACTCTGGAAACGTTTCTCCCTTCTGCAAATTCAGTGGCATATAAAACTAACAGAAAGAAATTTCCTCCACAAAAAGCTGTTTCATTTCTGTCTATAATCTGCTCATCGTAGAAACAGTTCAGAGAGCATGTGAACAAAATGCTTTGAGTGAAAAAAAAAAAGTAAAACCAAAAAAGATTAAAAAAAAAAAAAAGATAAAAAGAAAAAAGTGCATCGATTTAAGGACTTAAGTTTCCTGGGCATAAAAGCAAATTGTATCTCATTACCACAGAATTTTGTACATAAATATCCTTTGTGATTCTTAGGACACAAAACACTTTTCAGTATATCCTACTGTAACATCTGGGTACTCACTGGGCAGTAAATGTATAGTGAGATATAAACAGGAATAAATATTATCTGTCAAACTCTTAGCTATGTATGCCTCATGGTATTATTAAAATTTACTTGAAGTTTTGTCTTAGTGAAAATCATGCTTTGAAAGGCATATGCCTTTGGAGTTTTGTACAGCTGGTGGATATTGCACAAATTATGTTTATGCTTAAAAATCCATTTTTGTTATTCTATATTCTAGCCAATATATTCATTTGTCATGTTAGGTGTACTTTTTTTAGTTGAACCTGTCTAAGTTTGGAGTTCCCAGGATTATCATTTCCGTAGTGTAGGAATGGTATCTTGACTGACTGGATTCACTTGCGTCTCCATAATACATGAAATATTCTTAACTGGTCTTTTCAAAGGCTTTTTATAGAGATATTGCATGGCCCACCTGATATAATCAAAGTAGATTGTTTTCCAGCACTTTTTACATCATTTTCTATACCCCACAGGAGAGCATGGATGTGTGAATCTGTCTAAAAATATATAGCTCTCTTTAAATTTTTATGGGGTAGCAATGGGATTCATTTTCAACCTGAGATATTTTTGAGATGTTTGGTTATTTTTTTCCCTTTTCTAGGTTTTTCTCCACTTTTTTTTTTCTCAGAGATGAGATAAAACCAATATAATCTTTGTATTTCACATACCGACAAAATATTTGTGAAAGGAAGCTGCATCTTGAAAGAACAGTCTATTTCCAAACCAAAGCCACTGTACACTCTTCATTCTGGTGACTGATCTTACCACACAGAGCTGCTATGAAAATCTACCTGAAATTAACCTGTAGCACTGAAGTTACCATCTAACTCTTTAATGATATAATACAGTCTTAATAGTACTGTTGCTTGGTCAGCTTTGAGTTAGTTGAAATTGGAATTGAGTAAGAACAGAAGATAGATTGTTATTGCACTATACCACAAGACATTGTCAACTGTACGACTTTTTTTTTTCCCCTCCATTTCTGGTACACACTGCATTTTATGGCCTGTACAGTGCATTTCAAGCTTTCATTGCATGAAAAATGATTTATCAGAAATTCAGGCAGAGAGAGACCAACACTGCTGATAGAACATTACATGTTGCTATGATCAAATGAGAAATTACTAGAATTAGACTTACTTGGTGCCTTAGACTACTGTTACTTTTGTGTTAAATGCAAAGAAGCTACCTTGGTCTTAGCAAGTCCCTGACCCTCAAATTGCTGCCTGTATGGCATCTGCTTTTGACAAGTGACAGACAGAGGTGAGCTGCCCATCTTATTGGTGGTACTGAGCAGTGGAACTGTTCAGGCACAAGCACTTTCTGCTGTGGTGCCGGTATTATTGAATGTAGGTGAGCAAACAGCACTTAGTACTAAGTGATAGTATTGAATGCAAATTGAAGACTTTTAAGTTTCTAAATTTCAGAATGGAACTTAAAAAAAAGTTATATACCACCTAATAACAATTTATAAGCAGTATGTAATAATGATAATGTTGGTATTAGTCCCCACACAAGTACTGCTTTCAGTGGAAATTTCATTATAATTAAATTGGTGCCAAAATTAGGTTATTAAACATACTGAAAACTAATCCATGTTCAAATCATTGAAGGTGAGTTAGAAAAAAGGTAGATTATAATAGATAAATAACAAGCGGGGTTAATAAAGAGATGAAAGAAGATTAAAAATAAATGAATAAAATTCCAGTGGGTGGTAAATAAATCGTTGGGATTAACTGTGGAGATTACTTTGAACAAACAGATTGGAAAAATGCACCAAAAGAAAAGTGCATATAGGAGGAAAGGTATTGTATATAATTTTTGGTTATTTTAAGACAATATTAAAAAACAGTCTTCAATGGGTGGAGCCATCATTATCTCATATTGACTGACAGCAGCTGACCATGTGAATTGTCTCCTATCTAAGAGAGATTTAAATAAAGGCTGCAAATGTTATATTGGTGTTTGTTAATAGCTTTCAATGATTTTTAATTTTGCTGATAATGGTGACCATTAAAAATCTTTTTTGCTGATGTTCATATATTACATGAAGTACAGGAAAAGCTAAGGTAGCAACAGTGGTACTAGAATAAGTTAAGCAAATTTATTTGAACTCTGATATTCCTGCTCACTTTCTGTCTTACAAGAGAAGGCAGAAGCATCTGCTTCTGTACTTACTGCTTCCCTATATAGCCTAGGTCAATGGAATGTGTGAATAAATACATAAATAAATCAAACCCAAGTCCTAAATGCAGCCTGTTAGCTGCCCCCAAGGATATCCCCACCAACCGGACACGTTCCCTCGGTGTTGCACTGGCAGTACAAGGTGAGACACTTGGGTTCTTCAGCATATGGGACTTGTTGGAATGCAAAAAGTGCGAAAGGAGGAGGTATAGCTAAAGGTGCTGACTCCTGGGAATGCGCTTACATCATGGTGTTTGCCATCCTTAGGGCTGTTGTAAGTTTCAAGGGGTCTCTTACGAGAGTTTGGCATTTTGGCACCCAACTAGAAGGGCAGATGGTAAAGTGAATTCATCCACTGTATGAAGATTTTACTATTGACGAGTGTTGATCTAGGTATAGTTTCTATATTTATAGGAAAAAAAAAAAGAGTATTTGAAACCATGTTGATTAAATAGAAAAATTTTGCTGACTTTTCCTATGGAACCATTTTTCTTAAATTTTGATACTTTCTGTATGCACAAAGGCATACTAAATTTTTTTATCATATACTACAAATCACTACATTTTCATAGGAGTATTAGTGTTCTGTGACTATAAAGAGCCTGACATTGATATTCATGGAAAAAATTGTCAGAGATAGATGGATTGATAGATTCTATACTATGCCAGTCTGTGATATAAAAATCTCATGTTCTTGGGGATTTTTTATGTATCACCTAGCAAAAATGGCCAATGAAAAAGAAAAATGAATCCATGCTGCATGAACAGCACCATCCCCTGTAATACTTCTACAAGGTAATATCAAATAATATTAATGACTCCCGGCCATGCACCTTCAGGGTGAAATCTTTTACCTTCTTTAATAATTCAGATGACAAAAAGGTCAAATACATATTATTAACACATAATATAAGCGGTAAACTTAATTTTTTTTAGTTCATTGGAAAATACTTTTACCTTAGAGCTGTGTGTACTCATAAGCTCCTCAACAATTAAAAATCTTAATATAATTTTTCAAAAAATCTGCAGCTTACTCACTGTTAATATTAGCACTTTTTTGACATCCTTTGTAATGTACTTTTTGTTGTATACTATTATTTCCTGTAGGCTTCCATCCTATGAATGGCAACTTTGCAGTGAAAAAAAGCGATTTAAATTATTCTTGGGTTTAAATAGTTGAAACACTTCTTTGTGATACATTTTTATCTATAGAAAAAGAGGACCCAACATTGCTATTTAATTTTTTTTCCCTAGAGTCCTTCTCCTTTATCTGAAAAACACCCAAACCCCACACATCTGTCTTTAAGATACTACAGTTATTATTAAAATTCTTAAAACAAATGATACTGTATTGTTTCCCCATATATATCTGAGAATCTAAATTAGTAGATATTTCCTATGTATTTAATATACCTGGAACCACACGCTGCTCCAGTGGCATGCTTGAACAAAAGCTACACTTGTGAAGATATTGCGATTAAATTAAATTTTTAAGGTATTTTAAGATATCCTTTCATAGCCTGTATTTAGATAACTGCATACATAAAAGTGTGCTCTGGGGGTAAGTAGTGTCCTAACAGAACATTACCTGATTTGTTTTTATATTCCTAATGGTTTAGGGAAAAAAGGGAAAATGCCCGTGTTTATAATGAAACTGAAACGGAGGAGCTGACAAATAGCTTAATTAGCAATATTGAGCTGTTTTCCTACTAACCATAATAGCAGTATATTAAAATAATTTGTCTTTCTCCATATCAAAAAGAGAACACTAATATATTTGGAATAATTCCTACAAAGCTTAGTTGCAGACTACTATAATAATACAAAAAACCTGCTATATTTGGATGACTCAGTATAGAAGAAGCCACATCTTATTCAAATCATATTACTAGTTTGATAATTTTTTCATGGATAGAGTTTTGAAGCCATTCATGGTATTCCTGCCAGTGTAAAATCAGAATAATAGAGGGGGTAGAAGTTCTGTGACTTGCAGGGAATGAGAGGATGTTTCAGAGATTTCGGAAATTAATACCTTAAAGGAACAAAATATAATGGTTGACAAAAATCCAAATCTTATCTAGTGCTGCAAAAGTTTACAGATACACCTTTATATAAAAGCGGCAAACTGTCAGGAGCTGTGGGTAGTGATGAACAGATACCAACAGAGAAAATTTCATGCTAGGTATTTGGATTTTGCATCCCTACATACAGATGCATTCAACATACAGGAAACGTTCAGTTTAGAAATAATAGGAGAGTGAATACTGGACAAGTTCAAAACATATTTACTTTTTCTTTCCTAATTGATACTCTCTTTTGTCATCCACTTTTGGGAAGCCGTAGAAAAACGAACTACGCCAATACCCCCTTCACATATCTGATGAGAGCAAACATGAGTCAGAGCACTTACAGAACAAGTGTTAACAGCCAGTGTTAGTATTATATGTTATCATTAACGTAGATCTTCATCTCAGAAATCTGTTTCAAGATGTGCATTTGTATTTCTGTAAAGTCTTTTTTTTTCCTTTTTTAAATTTTAGCAGAGTGGGTTTTTGCTTACTAATTATGCTATTTCTTTACCATACAATGTGGTGATTTGATGTTTTGGTATTTCTGAAATTTTTCCATCATTGCTGATCAGAGGAGTTGTATAGATGTGTGACCAAATATTTTATTTACATCAGATGTAGTATAAAGCACATATATAAAGAGAAATGCTTGGGACAGCTATATTTTAGTTTCCTGTGGGTTTTGCTGGTGGTTTTTTATGTTTGTTTGTTTGTTTTGGATTGGTTTGGTTTGGTTTTTCTCTGGAATCTTAATTATACCAGTTTCCAGTGCAGTTTTGCCTTTTGTTTGGCACTGACATAGTGATACTGCTACTAGTGGGCTGTGCAATAAATCCATGAAAAACCCTGTTTAATTGAGCGTTCTTACAGTGGCTTTTGTTTGTAATTTTTTTTGCATGTATTTATAATTAGTACTTTATAATTGCAATCCATTAGGGTGGGATGTTTGTACACCTGTTTTATTTTCAGTCAGTAGAGACTGTTGTACAGAATAAAACAGTAATTCCCGAGAATAGACACACAAAACAGAATCGAAAAGCATTGCTGAGACTCAACATTTTTTTTACCATGCAGTCTGGGGACTTTACAAAGAGATGCTAAGGACCAACAGATGTAACAGGCTGTGAGACAGAAGAAGGAAGAAAGGAGAGAAGGAAAAGGTTTGCTCTGCTTTAGGAAAAGGCATGATGAAAGATACCTGTAGATTTTAGATGAAAGTGATAGAAAAACATACTGTATGAAATGAATAGTGTAAAATATTACTTATTATTTTTAGAGGAACTGAGTATCAAATGCCAGATGAAACTGGAACTATTTGTACGACACACTTAGTATTTGAGAACAGCAGCCTGAATCCTGTCTGTGATTACATTTAATAATTCAAACTTGAGAAAAATTATTCTGTTGAAAACTAAACAAGAAATATATAGGCACTTAATGGGACCAGAAAGATTCAGACATAAGTAGAGCCGGTTTTTAGATGTTGGTGGCAATATTTTTCTTCACTGTGATTTTTACTCTTCCTCTGCTGGCAGGCACTACGAAACTGAAACAAGATAAAAGCAACCTTTCTTCATCCCATGCACCAAACAGCCTATCACAGAAACTGGGTCTTACAGGGCAGTGATAAAATCATTGCCATGTATTTCATACAGCCATAATGTCGCTATCAGGATGACTGATTTCCTTTCCTTGATGAAATTGCACAGATGAGTATAGTCACAGATTGAAACTACAAGGGTTCCAGAGAGGCTGAAATCCTTCACGGCCTTCTCCAGGGTGATCTTGTGGTGGTCCCCAATGGTTTGCTTGAGTCATAACAGTCTTGTTGTTCTAGAACAACAGTGTAGTTTGATTTGTGATGGAAAAAGTTTTGGGGGTTTTGTTTTGTTTGCTTTGGTTGGTTAGTTTTGTTTGGTTTTGGGTTTTTTGCAGGTTTGTTTTGGTTTTGGGTTTTTTTTTGGTTTGAGGCTTTTTGGGGTTTTTTGGGGTTCTTTGGTTCTTTTTTTTGTTTTGTTTTGTTTTGTTTTGTTTTTTTCTTGATATCTGTTAGCTCTGGATGTTCATTGTTCTTTTTCTCTCTTTGGTCTTCGCTTCTTCACACACTTCAAAACTGATCACCAATCTTCTAGCATTCTAGGTCATGCGTGTGCAACAGAGAGCATGTGGTTTTCCAGAGGGATCTTTCCGTGCCATAACGACTGTGACGTGTCAGAGTGAGATGACAGAGGTGTTACAGTTGGATTGTTTTCCTATATAAAGGCTGCCTTGGGGGACTTCTTTTATTTCAGACATGGTTATATTTCTTGTGAGACAAGTAGAACTGCCTTTGATGATTTCTCAGTATTGATTAAAGATTGTTTTTTCAAGTGCTTCTATTTCCTTCAGTCTCTGATCAGAAGCTGATATGCAAGCGGGCCAGAACAGGTTTTGTAAGGCTATCACTATATTCTGTTTTTCTGTCTCTTGAAAGGCTTACTTTTTCCTTTTGTTTTCATATTTTCATGCTGAAGGCTGCTTCTCCTTAGTTTTACTCTTTTATATATTCTTTTTCTCTAGCAATAAGCTAGGCATGTACTTCTTTGTGTCCATCTGGTCACAGAAAGCGTCCTGATATACAGCCATTCTTACTATAATCTTTGTACTTTTAGATTCCCGATTTCCTAAAGAATGGATTTACTTCACAACATTCACAGTTTAAGAGTAAAGAGTCAAAATTCTCCAATATCCAGCCATTATATCTTTCTTCACATATGTCTTGAAACGTGTTTTGAAAATAGAATTAGCTCATGACTGCACTAGCACTATTACAGTACCAAATATTGGAAAGCTGTTTTGTGTAACAAAGGGGCTTTCTACTGGAGTACGATTGTAAAATAAGGGAGTGATTCTTTTCTATCTTTGTACATTTAAACCTGAAATTTATCCAGAATTTAAATGGTTAATAATGCAGCCTGTAGATGGTAGGACTGTTTGAAATGCTTTCTGTATCAGTTTAAAAAAATGTAAATTTAATTTTCTCTCCTAAAATACATAACATATATATTTCTGTCAATACAAATATGTAATTATTATGTTTCTCATATCATCAGGCAAAGTTGGCAGGGAGTAATTTGAGGAAAGTCATCAAGTCTTTGTTTGAGTTTATAAAATGTGTACCCTTGTTTGTGAGATTTATGTGCACACACTGACCGACAGATTGCATCCTTATTTCACAGTAATTCACATTAATTCCAACTCTCTCTGAGCTGGAAGAAGTACAAATCCCTCAAGCACTTTGTCTCCCAGGAGGTGTACTGATTCCTGCAGCTGGTCAGCTCTGGCAGTCTGGAGAGGCAGAAGGTAGGCTGAGTCCCCAAGGAAGTCATTCTGCCTCTCAAGGAATTTGCAAGTGGACTCAGAATGTAGAAAAAAGCATTACAGCCAAGTCTTGATTCAGTTATCTCAGGCTTCCTGTGCAGCCTTGGGCAAGTCATTCAGTTTCTGTCTTCTTCAGTACACGATCTGTAATACATAGAAGTGTCTAACCCTTTCTCATGTATTTTTGGTTGTTACTGGTGTAGTTGGAGATGAGAGTCTGCTGTACATTATGGTAACTTCCCCTTTGGAAAGATAGATAGGTCGGCAAATAATCCACCCAAAAGTAACCTTCAAAATATTACTTCATAATCTTTCACTAACAAGATAATGATTATAGCAGAATACTGACTCTCTGGTCCATATTGACTTTTAATACATTCTGATCTACCACTGCATGTCAAGAGTTGGTTTAAAGAAGGTCAAAGAGAGTTCAGTATTACAGGGAAGATGACAGCTTTTGCCTAATCAGGCTAAAAGTTCTGATGAAATCTTATGTTTAAAATGTCAGAATTGTAATTTGTAGAAATGTGATTTCGAAAGATTGATAGCAAAAAAAAAACTTACTGATAATTCATCACATATGAATAATGTCACAGTAATCAGTGTGATTATTTTTTATTATAAAATTTATTCATTCTTGATAGGTAAGTCATGTTGCCATCCAACTTCTCCACTTGCAGCCTTTCTTAGGTCCTCACCCTACAGTGTCTGAGTGTCTCTACCTGTCATCCTTGGCCATGGCATAAGGTTTGTCAGTCAGAGCTTTGGTTCAGTGAAGGTAGGGAAGTTCCTCATTTGAGAGCTTTGCCTTTACACCTTAGGAAGCACATCAGTTAGAAAGAAATTTTCAGTTTTTAATATCAGTCATTCCATTTACTAACTGCAGTGTTGTAGTTTCCACCCTCAGTCACTGACATGAAGTCATGAAAAATTTGTCACTTCAGTTCCTGATTTCCAAATATTTATGTTAGATATCAGTTCTCTTGCATACAACAGTGCTAACAGAATGAAAAAAATCTAGCCAAAATCAATAAGGGTATCTAAAATATTTGCAAGTCTGCAGGTTTTCTGTCTTGGCACTCACTCATCTCTTTTAGCTCAGAATCCTGTGTTGATACTGGATTGTTACTTATTCTCTTTCTCCAAAAGGTGAAGGTAGTTTTGTTTTCTCCATCCTACATGCTGTCAGCTGTCTGAGCTTTTACTCTATAAATGGGTGTAGTGAATTTGGCTGGGTTGGAGTTAATTTTCTCCAGCTCAGATGGTGCTGGTTTAGATTTGCAGCTAAAAGAGTGTTGGTAATGTGGGTGATGTGTTTAGCTCTTGCTGAACAGTGTGCAGAATGTCAAGGCCATCTCTGTTTCTCACTCTGTCCCTTGGTGAACAACTGGCGTGTGCACAGGAGTTTGCAAGGGAACACAACCAGGCAGATGACCTGGACTAACCAAAGAGATATTCCACACCATAAAATGTCACGTTTAGCAATAACATGCAGCATAGTGGAGTTTAGTGTCATTAGCCATCATTTGCTCAGACACTGGCTGGGTATCAGTCTGGCTGTGGGAGGTGGTGAGTGATTGCCTTTCTATCACTTGTTTTATTTCTCTCCTTCTTCTACCAATCCTTCATGTATTAAACGACGGTTATCTTTATCCCCAAGTCTTGCTTTTATACTTCCATTCTTCTTCCCACATCCTAATGGGCCTGAGGGAAGTGAGCGAGCAGCTGAGTTTCAAGCTTAGCTGCCTGCTGGTGGTAAACCCACTTTAATGGGAAATCCAGATTCTGTTTCTTCATTTGCTTAAGGTTGGCAAAACTTACACTTCCTACTTCGCAGGAACTTGATTTTTTCTCTGTGGCCATTTGAAATAGAGACACACGCTGCTCCTGCTGAAGTTTTGCCACTGCCCAGTGTTCCAATTTCAGTGAGCAATAAAGGATGCAAGAAAGAAGAAACACAACTCTAGTGTATATTTTATAACATTGACATGAGGACCTTGAAACTGAGGTTTCCAATCCTTGCTCATAGGACTGATTACTTCTGTACTAAACCTTCAGTAGGTGACACAAAAAATCTGAGATAGGAACTAGAACCTAAACCTGGGTGCCCTAATTATTAGATCTATGTGCTTCCCAGCAAACCCTTAAGTCCTTTATATATCTTTAGTCCTTAGCTCAGTATCCATTGTAGACTGTAGACTGTTGCAGCTGCTGGTGTTTATTGCAGTCTTTTACAAAATGTAGGTTTGACCAACGTGGCAATTAGTAGAAATGACAAGTGGTGGCAACCCAATCCCTAGTGAGGCATGTTCTTAGAATAACTGTTTAATCAGACCTGTCAAGGGACTTAGGAGGAAGAATACTTAATTTCTGTTTCCTAATTAGATTTAGCTTTTCAGTTTCGGCCAGTCTTGTGCCTAACAAGAATGTCAACTCTAAGTATATAAACAATGTGTGTGTACAGGTATGCATGTGGACAAGGCAGTAGAGTATAGCAAAATGGAGAGAGCAGTATCTTACAGAACATGAACTGTGGGGTTTATTAATTTTCCAGCTGATGCTAAGCAAACTGTTGAGCTGCTATGCATTGGAAAATGTAAAAAAAAACCCTGAACAAACAAACAATTATTATCTGTAGAATACTGTCACTTTCTCCAGTGTGTTATTTTTTGTGAATATCCTGAGTTGCCACAGGTCCATCTCTGTGACTTTGGGAATAGCCGGGGAAATCATCATTCAGGGAAACCACACATTGCAAAATACTGTGTTTCAACCTGTTGCAGTGCTGAGCCTTGTCCTAACATAACCACTTTCTGTGCTTAATTCAAGAATAAAACAAGACTCAGGAAAAGACTGTAGAGATTTATAAAGTTCTGGGGAGGACCTACCTCAGTAATCCTCAAGGTAAATTCCGCTTTTTCCACACCATAAAAGTTGTTCTAGTGGTGACTGCTGTAACTCCTGTGAAATAGTCACAAGGTACACTTGGTTATTTTTTGCATAGTGGACAGGGTCAGATGAAACTGCTAGGGAGACCCTCCCACTGAGTCAAGAGGTTCAGAAAAGACCCCCTTGCGTTTTCAGCTCCTTCTCTGAGGAGAGTTTTGATGTGGCTGGATCCAGACTTAGTCCCAGGCTTAGTCGCTTGTATATGTCTAAAGGATTATATGTGTACAATTTGTCCTTTAAGCCACTTAGCTAAGATTTCAAAGTTTCAGTGCGCTCACTCCCAATTCACTTACTGAGTATGTGACATGATAAAGCTTCTCTCAGCCTCGAGGAGTAACCTTGAGAGGTGTTTCTTTTGAAAGGGGGAGATCCTGGCACGCAGCTGCTGCTGTGCAGGAGAGCTCAGCAGGCCCCGGGCTGCCCACTATTTATGGACTATGATGATTGATTTACAGGCTTATTTGCATACTGACTACAGATGTTAGTTTATTTCAAACTTGGCTGGAGTTGGACATTAACCAGTGCTGTGGTTAGGTGGGCATACTGCTCAAGTCAGCCCTTGGCTGTTCATTGTCATGTAACCCAAATACCCCCACTTTGAGCTGGATGCAGCCATCAAATCAGACACATCCATTATGACCACGCTTCTAGTTACCACTTGAGCAGGGTTACGGGACATAAAGGTCAGGTTACGGAGAGTGAGGAGACCACACTGACATGATTTAGTATACAGGTATTTCCTAATCCTCAATTTATCCTTTTCAGAAGGTCTTATGAAGGCTCTGCTTCAACACACGATGGTGTATTATTTCCACCACGTTCCAGGGCATGCAGTTTCAGGATGGAGATACCTCTCATGATCCAAAATCATACAATTTGGCAGCACTGAATTAAGTTCATGCTTTCATGACTGCCTTAGTAACAAGAGTCACAAAAAGGTGGAAACATTTGCTAAGTATCTTAGTGATAGTAATTCAAAAGATATTTTTCGCCTTTCAATTAATTCAGTTTTTATGCATTGTACCACAGAGGTAGCTAATGTTCTGAATCCAGATGATATTGGCTTCCGTCCTCTCCTGTTGCAATTCCATGATTAATTGCTTCAACATTTGGAAGGATATTTTAATGATGCATTCTGAACACTTGCATAGTTTACACTAATTCCTAAATTTATTTTGTCTAAATGAGAGCTTTAAATGGAAAAAAATCCTTTATTGATTCCATGACTGGCATGCTGCAATGAATGGACGGAAACTCCACTAGGAAGGCAAGACCAGGAAGGAATGTGAGGAGTGGGAGTTGTTAATGTGAGGAAGCAGCTGGGGATGGATGATGGGCCACATGAGAGCATGTGGGTTAGGACAGTGGGTGACTGGTACAGACAACATTATTGTCCATGTCTGCTACAGACAGCCTCAGCAGGAAGAAATAGATGAGGCTTTCTTCAGGTAATTTGAAAAAGCTGTGTGTTTTCAGGCCCTGCTCATCACGGTTGACTTCAGTCATCCTGATAATTGCTGGAAAAGCAGGACAAAAATATCAGGAATCAAACAATCCAGGCTTCTGCAGTGCTGCGATGAGAACTTCCCAATAAAAATGTCCCAAGGAGCTGATGAAGGGAGATGTTCTAATAAACTACACACTTTCCAAAGAGCTAGTCAGGATTGTGAGCATCTTGGCTGCAGCAACACAAGATGGTGGAGTTCAGAATATTCACAGGAGAAAGGCAAATAACAGGATCCCAAACCTGAACATGGGATGAGTAAACTTGGCTTGCTCAGTTTGAGTGAATGGAATGTGACCATGGAGAGAATAAGGCTGCAGGAGAGCTGATTGATTGTCAAAGAATATCTCCTCTGGATTCAACAGTGGTCTACCCTGATGAAGCAGGAGGTCAGACAAAATGTGGCAGGAGATCTGCATGGGTGAACAAAGAGCTCTTGAACAAACTCTATACACCAAAAGAAAGGATGCCAGAGGTGGGAATGAGGTTAGGTGACCCAGGATGACTGCAGAGGGGCCATCTGAGCATGCAGGGCTGGGCTTAGGGAAGCCAAAGCCCACGTGGAGTCTAGTCTGGAGAGTGTTAATAAAAGCAACAAGACAGGTTTATAGATGTTCAATGGAGGGAAGACTAAGGGGAAAAGGTGGACATGTTGGTGCATGAGGAAGGGAACCTATTGACAGGGGACATGGAAGGGACTGAGGTATCAGATGCCTTCCTCACCTAGCTAGAGCTGATGGGAGGAAAACTCACCTTCATTTTTTAACATGCTTTATTTTTGTGGGGTTTTTTTCATTAAATTGCTTTTGCTTCTCTTTTATGTTTCTGTTAGATTTTAAATTGTCTATTAGAGCTGACATTATGCTTTGTTGTGCCAGACTGGGTCAATAAAAACTGTTGTTCCTGTTGCAGGTGTTTTTGTTTAGTAACCCTACAGAGAAAGCAAGTGTAAACAGCCTTGCCTGTGGTTTCTTTCTGATTTATCTAGAAATCTGAGCAATTTGTTAAACATGGGATATTATTTAATCAGCAGGGCAAATACTGTGTGGGTGTTACATTTTTCTTGAACTGCACATAATTGATGTGGAAAAAGCAAAGTGAAACAGCATTGGCACTGCTGGATGAAACATTATTGGTTAGTGAATGGATGTGCCTCTTTTAAAGAACAAAAAGGACTGAGCTAACTCAGTTATGTGAAAACCCTATTATGTGAAAAAGTTTTAATCTATCATTAATACACAAGATTAGCATTATTAACATATTTTTCATTATCACTGATAATGAATTTTGTCTCTTCCTTATTTTCTGTATTATTCCTTGATGAGAGCACTTCGCTGGTAGCAAATATGTGCATAAGTGTTCATTGTTAATTCTTATTGCCTCCTCATCAGCTGTATTTCTTTTTCATCTTCTGGTACAAAGGAAAAACATAAATAATTTTTCTTCTTCCAATTCTAGCATGGCAAGTACTGTATTTCATCTTAATGTGCTAGCATTTGGGAAAAAATGAAAAAAACCCACACCCCAGATGTTGTGGGTGGAAGATTGCTTTTCTTCTGGTTGAAATGAATTGATTGATTAAGGGCTTATCCAGTAATTTAGACAGTATAGCTTCTCTTGCTGAAACCATAGCATCAGCTCAGCACATTTTGTTTTATTTTTCTTTCAAGAAAGAATTTTTATTAGACAAGTTTTTAAATTGGGAAGAAGTGGAAGAATTTTCTGGGCCATGATTTTTACTGAGGCTGATTGCCAATGCCTGGCTAAACTTCTGCTTTTGTTGACTTATGGAATCCTATTACTGCGACCTATGAAATTTTGATGCTAAACAACTATGGGTTTTGAACCTGCAAGGAGCAGATACTCACTTCAGAAGTCTGGTTCTTCCTGGAGATAATACAGGGAAAGGCATCCTTCCATTACTGTGGAATTTCCCTTTGGAGACCGCAAGAAAATGGAGAAACACAGAAATTAAAAGTGAGAAATATAATTTATTAAGAATAACTTGAGCTGATGTAAACTTGCATAGTTTACACTCAGTTTACAGTAGCTTGATTTCAACTGAGGAAGAAGAACATACCTGATTCTCTACCTGATTCTCATGGTAGAGAATTTTTTTCCAGTGATTAAAAAAATACATGAAAGAAATAGTGTTAGCTAATAGTTGTATACATGTAATTAATGAATTTCTTGTAAATGTGGATTGCGTTTCCACTATTCAAATATTTTTTATCTGTTTGACTGTCATTTTCAAACCCTAAACTCTAGTCCTAAAACACATGCAGTCACTTTATTTTCTTGAGGTATAGTTAAATAAAAATACATCCTTAGGGAAAAAAGGCTTCTTAATGTGTGTAATGATGAAGGATTCGAGAGGAATTGATGTCGCTGGGCTTCCTTCATGATGGACAAATTAGACAAGACGTTGAAGTGGTCTGTATTGCTTTTGTGAATATTTAAAAAAAAGGTTTTCATTTGGCACACTTTCCAGAATGTAAAACATAGCTTAGTTTGCCTCATTTTAATAACATTAAATAAGAATGGTTCTCATTTTAAAGGTAGTGATACTGAGCTAATAAACTTTCAAGTAAAATTCTTTCAAAAAATCACTGTCTTGTAGAAGAGGAGAAATTTGGATTTCCCTCTGTTATATGCTGGTGTGTAGCAGTCTGAATTAGTCCTCTGCCAGCTGATGTCAAGCCCTGAACATGCTGAAAGTGATCCTTCTCTTAACATAGACCTACATAAGACGTGCAGTCAGGAGCCTTGAGAGCTTGTGCACTATAGCCTTAAAAACTGTAGACTTAGATTGTAAATTTAGTATTAAGAATTGTAAATATAAATATTTTTAATTTGTAAAGCGTAACATATTATTTAAAATAAATTTATCAAGTATATTAATTGTACTTAATAAAATTTGAAAATGTAAATAAACACAATTTATAACTAAAAAAGAAATTATTAAGATTGCAAAACATTAACATTCTATAAATTTGAGATGAGAAACCTAAAGACTAATGGTTGGAGTTTGTTGCATTGGTGATTTTCTCACTAAGGCTTTGCAGAAGAACCATCATTGCGGACTAAATAATACCAAACAAATTAGTTTTATAATTAGTTGGACAAAGGTATTTTAAGTGAATATTTTCTATTAGTTGACTATAGAGATGGAACAGGATTTTAGTGTGATCATCAAGAGATCCTTAATTTTACAGTGTAGCTATGGTAAAGTAATTTATAGTATTCTGTGATCAAGTGGTGTCCTTGTAACTACTCTATTGACAGCTTCAGCTATTTAGCTTTTCAGTTAACAATATAAATGTCATTTGGAGTGCCAATAAATACTGGCAAATCCCTGAAAAGGTCAGGTTGTTTCTTTAACTAAATACCCCTCTAATGCTAATGGCTTCTCAAGGTTTTGTGTGAATGCTTTAAAACCAGCAGCCTTCTACCAGGCTTCTGCAACTTTTTTGTTTGATATAAGCCTCTCACATATATATAGGTGTTTCTGTATTGCTATGGCTTTATGAATGTTGCAATTTGTTACTACGCAGTTTCCCTATGTTAAAAAAAATAGCACCATTAAAAGATGGGAAGACATAATAAAAAGAAGCTGAGCTAATATACAAGAAACTGAAAGTCCCTTGACCAGACAATACCCTGTGTGCTGCTGCAGAAATTGTTTCTGAAATACAGAGATTCGCCTCCTGGCCTCCTGTTAGTCCTTCCACAATTTTTGTATATGCTCCATGCTGGAGTTGGAAATGGCATTTTGAGACTTCATCTTTAAATCCTCTAGTTGCCTTAGTGTAGAATTGTCTGCATTTCTTTTTTTTGTTGTTGTTCTTTATATCAGAAGAGAATAAATAGACATCCAGACACATTAAATATGTGTTAAATTATATAAATACATACATATTTAAAGACAATAGGTAGTAACATAGTGTAAAACCATCAGAGACAATTTTCCATGCTTTTCTTTCCCATCCCAACTACAGCTTTTAGTTAGCTTATAACTACTTTGGAAGTAAATTTAAATTAGAAAATAAAACACCATCCTTAACACATTTCAAAAATTAGCCTCTAGTTGTAATTTATGTTTTTTTAAAAGATATCTTTTATAAGCTATTAATAACTAAGTCATCTCTTCACTTGGTAGCTTTTATTTAATCAATGATTACATAGTTAGTGAGGGTGCATCAATTCAGGAGCATAAGTAGCTAATCAAAAGGATATTTGTTTCCACATTTTGTTCGTTATGAATTTTATATCAGGGACTTAGTGGACCAGAAAACACAGATGAAGTACCTGCAAGCTTTCCCTTGATGTGTCAACAAAGCTTCGTCTACCCTGGGGAGGATAAAAATCACTCAAACCTTGAGCTGATTCATTCATCGTACTATTTTCAGTAAGAAATAGCAATTATATGGCATCCTTCGTGTTCTCAAGTCTAACATTTCAGTTATAAATTTTACAAAAACAGACTACCTATTCGCTTAAACAGGTTTAAATCCTGTGTGATTTTGTTCTGTTCCTAGTGCCTGTGTAATGTCTACCAGAATTTTTATAAATTATTTAAATAGTGAGTACTGTTCCCTGTGTTAGGTGATCTGGAGGTTTGTCTTCCTACGTCTGTTGAGCTGAAATTATGGTTATTAAATGCACATTGTTGGTGGTTTTTTGGAATTCTGTTTCAGTGCTAGTTTCTTACCTCGTGCACACAGCTATGGCACTTATCATGTTGCCAAACTTGTATTTAAGATAACATTGCCAAGTCTATTTTTTTGTTGTTGTTTGTTGAAGCTAGATGAAGAATTATTTTCAGTCTCTCTCTGTTTGGTGTGAGCAGAATTTCATGAGACTAGTGCTTACTTTTGCCTATTTGCTTTTATGGCCCTATCTAAAACCATTTCTTACACTCACAGAGATTTAAATTGGGGTGCTCTGGTCGTTGCAGTTCCAGAGGGTGAATCTGCACATGGGTATGAGCTTCTGCCACGGGTGTCAGTGGGTGTGAAGTCCTGCAGTAGCATTCCTTTCCTTTCCTTTCCTTTCCTTTCCTTTCCTTTCCTTTCCTTTCCTTTCCTTTCCTTTCCTTTCCTTTCCTTTCCTTTCCTTTCCTTTCCTTTCCTTTCCTTTCCTTTCCTTTCCTTTCCTTTCCTTTCCTTTCCTTTCCTTTCCTTTCCTTTCCTTTCCTTTCCTTTCCTTTCCTTTCCTTTCCTTTCCTTTCCTTTCCTTTCCTTTCCTTTCCTTTCCTTTCCTTTCCTTTCCTTTCCTTTCCTTTCCTTTCCTTTCCTTTCCTTTCCTTTCCTTTCCTTTCCTTTCCTTTCCTTTCCTTTCCTTTCCTTTCCTTTCCTTTCCTTTCCTTTCCTTTCCTTTCCTTTCCTTTCCTTTCCTTTCCTTTCCTTTCCTTTCCTTTCCTTTCCTTTCCTTTCCTTTCCTTTCCTTTCCTTTCCTTTCCTTTCCTTTCCTTTCCTTTCCTTTCCTTTCCTTTCCTTTCCTTTCCTTTCCTTTCCTTTCCTTTCCTTTCCTTTCCTTTCCTTTCCTTTCCTTTCCTTTCCTTTCCTTTCCTTTCCTTTCCTTTCCTTTCCTTTCCTTTCCTTTCCTTTCCTTTCCTTTCCTTTCCTTTCCTTTCCNCCCTTCCCTTTCCCTTTCCCTTTCCCTTTCCCTTTCCCTTTCCCTTTCCGTGTTGTTTTAAAATATTTTAAACATGTATGACATTTTATTAGTCTAAAATTGACAATTTTAGTCCAGCTGAAAGAAACGACACGGTTTTACAGAACTTCTTATTCAGCTTTTGTTAATATTAGCAAGTATAAATGTGTTGCCAACTGCTGTAGATGAGAGAGCTTCCCCTAGCCAGGGATGATAAAATCTATCTGTGAATTATATTATGCCATGACAACTTAATTGTTTCCACTTTATTTAATTTTGTACATTTATTAGTACAAGAGATGTCAATTGATTTTTTTTTTTTTACTTGCATTTTAAGTAGTTTTTAAAATAGAACCTCTAAAAGGCCACATTTGTGGTTTCAGGGTTTTCTCAAAGTAGATATTTTGAATATGCCAAACTGCTCTAGTGGAAAATACTGAACGGAAGTACATGTCACATCCTGGTGTGTCTTATTATTACTTTGCGTAGGAATTACACAAATCAGAATAGGAAAGCAAAAATCATTTTAAAAATTCTTGATAATAAGGTATTATCATAATAATATTCAAATAAATAAATGGATACAGAGGTGACTCACATTAAAAATTTATTTTTCATGAACTCCAACGTTTTTCTTTGTTTTTAGTAAATTTCCATTGCTATTTGTTTTGATTCTTCCTGTTGATTACAAAGAGTAAGTCAAGGGCCTGCAGATGCTCTTTCTTTCTTTTCAGTTACTCTTGCTAAACTTTGATTCTCCTGAGAGCAATGAGATTTTCTCATACAGTTCCTGGGTACTTCTAAAAAGATTTGAGAGCTTTTTAGTACTTCTTGTTGAAAAAAAGACATGTTTTCAGGATTTTTTTTAGATGGGGAAGGAAAAATTTATGTGGAAGGAACCTAATCTTACTTCTTTTTATTCCTCCTTGTTTTTCCATGTTATTTATTTTCTAGTGTTTTTCAATCAATACAAAGCGGGATGAGATGGAGGCCTTTTTTAAAATTTATTTTTCATTACTTTATTTATTCCCAGGTAATAAATTTTCATTACATAAACTGCCCATTTGAGAAGGTGAAGGGAGTAAACTAATAAATTGGCACAGATTTGATGAAGACCTGTCTGGTATCCAGAAATCAGCTCTGTGGCTGTGGAGGAGCTGCTCTCAGCCCAGAGGGGAGCAGTGCCTGCACGCTGACCCTGTAATGGCACAGAAGGTTGGAGGCCACTGTCTCAGGCCCATGCTCTGTTTAAGGTCCATAGCTTAACTTACCATTTGATTTGTAGTTGAGGTTGAGCAAAGAATTTTTTAACCCCAGTCTCTGTTTCACCATGGTTCAGTGAGCATATTTCTGTTTGTTTAAACATATAAATTACAGTTGAGTCTAGAAGTGTCCAGGTGTCAAGAACTGAAAAGACATTATTAATCCTGTTTCTCAGTAAAATTAGCTTGGGGTGTTCTTTTCTAAAGATAAATAAATTTAGATTAAAACCAAAACAAAGACTGTTTTTTTATACATAACAGCAAAGAGATTGTTTTTTGTTCTTTTAAGACATGGAGAAGAATTAAAATGATTCAGTTTAGGCTTAAAGATCAAAGTCCTTTGAGGTGCTGGAAAAGAGTGACCTTGCTGTTCTTTCAGTATCTGTAATAATCTGCTAAATGTATGTTCTAGTGCAAAGTGTCACATTTCATCGATTTCACTTTTTGTGTATTTCAGTGTGTACTCTTTTTGGTTTTTTGGTAATTCACTGTGTACATTTGAAATAACAGTGTTGCTTAGATATACAGTGTAATTATGACCCTTTTATCTTTGTGTTATTGACTGCCAGGGTTAAAAGCTTTCACAGGTGCCAGGGTTCAATGCAATCAGTTATTTCTGCATTTCCAACCTAACAACACTTTGTGAAAGGCTACAAGAAAAGTATTACAAAAGCAAATATCAAGGCCTTTTTAGAACTTAGTACTATAATAGGTGGAAGTCTTGGTCGTGTACTGATTACTTTGTAAGAGACACCATTTAACAATGAAACAATACTAAAAACTGATGGAAACTCTCTGTGTGAAATCTATTGGTGTTGACATTGCATGATAAAGTACTCCAGGTCACGAATTTACTTGCTCCACAGAAAACAGGAAAACTAGTATCTTCCTCACCACACCCCCCAATTTTTGAATGGTTAGTCATGTTTCATCTACTATTTAATTCACCCTACATTGTTTGTAACAAAATAGAAAAGCAACAAGATTTTTCTTGATTCTCTTGAATTCTCTTAAAACTGTGACCTTTTGTCAGTGATTATAATTCTATTTGAAAGAAGAAATTATCAAGGAAGACACAGCTTAGTCCCACAATACTGTAGCAGCTATGTAAAAAGTAATGTTGAAAAAGGCAAATATTACCTTTGTTCAGTAGAAATTTAATTTCCTAGTTTCTATGAAAATTACTTAAACATATGCCAGCTTATCAATTACTTTTATGTCCTTGGGACTACAGTGTTGTTCTCCAAAACATTTTTGCTAAATGACAAGCCACATGTTTTGAATAGCTAGCTGTGTGAAAGAACTGGTTTTTTTTCCTGACTTTATTTATTTATTTATTTATATTAGAAGACATTAATGGGTGTGAAAGGGAAATGATAGCATCATATGATATTCTGCTTTCATTCTTTATTTGAATTTTATTTGAAATAACTTCAGAGAATAACCCTATAAAGTAGGTGGTGTTTTTATGACTTTTCAATAATCAGATATTTAGCAGAGGTAGATATAGAATTGAATTATTACCATTTGTTGTGTATATTGAAAGAGACATGAAAGCTGAAAGTGTTCTCCTTAAAAAAATTAACATGTACTTTGAAGAATGCAAGTGCTGGAAAATTACATTTCAAAAGCAAATGAAATATATTTTTGTATGTGTCCCGAGTCTTAGATTTAGTAAATTTAAAATACTAACATTTCCAATTAAAATTTTAATTGCATTATCACTTTTTAATGGGAAACAATACATTGCCATTATGTTTATTTTAATGGACAATTTTGCTTTATGAAAAACCCTGAGGGATGAAAACCAGATTTTTAAAAAAGAATAATTTCCTTGTAGTAATTTAATTCCTAATGCATAGAAATGAATATTTTTAAAAATAAATAAATTTTCAGAACTGTTTCTTATTAGCAGTGTTCTTGGGCAGTTCTCACCATGGAATTTTAATAGAATTCTAAGGGCTCATAGAATATCCTGGGTTGGAAGGAATCTGCAAGGATCCTTGAAGTTAAACTTTAAAATGTGAGAAAAATGGATATTGACCACTTTTAGAATCTTTTAATTTAATTGGTGCAGAGCATTTCAGGATGAGAGTGTGTTTTTATAATACAGTCTTAGAATTAGAAGTCATGTGCTGAGCAGAGATCTGCACTTTTGTTGTTTGTTTGCTTTGGATGGTAGTTTAGCTGACCCCAGGAGCTGCGGTAGTTGTCACATTTCTCTCAGCATGGAGAAGACAGAGGGTTTCAGGAGAAAAGGTCTTATGTGCTTATTCTTTATCTCCTTAGGAATTTGCTGAGAAGTTATTTCAAAGCATATTGTGTTCCAAGGTCTGTGTACACAGTGCTGACTTTATCCTGGCAAGTAATTCTATAGAATGAGTTCTGTACAGAAGAAATAGCAACGCTTGAATAATGTGCAGTGATTTTTTTTTCTCCAAATATGTCAGATGACTTTCATAACCATGCTAAATATACACTGCATTTACCAACAAAGAAACTTCTAAATTTTGTATAAATATATTTACAAAACAACACATTTATTTATTTATTTCCTTCTAAGTGTATACAATATGTATTGCAACAAGCCCCATTTCCTCCTGTGATTTATTCATTCATATCTAAAGATTGATTTCCTGCTTCATGATTTGGGAATTATTAACAAAGTACAATAGGGGAAGCATCAGATAATTTTCAATTCATGTAACAGAGAATATGATTAAATATTGTCTAAATACTGTAACACAATGACTAAAAGAATATTGAGCTGCTACTGAGCTAAAGCATTTGATTCTAGATAACTGTGAACTGCTCGTGAAGGGTTTCACACCACAAAGAGCCTTGAAGTTAGCTGGTACTGCACTCAACCCTTTCTTTTCCAAATTAGCATATTAAATTACACTGAAGGCTAAGAATCTCTTAATTTCTTTGGAATACAAAGTAGTGATATAGAATAAGATTAGACTGTAAACAGGGAAAACATGGAACCTTTGCATGACGAAGATGAAGTCTTGAGAAAAAATCCACTCCCTTTGTTCTTAGCAGGGTGTTTTTCTTTACTATACCTTTCAGTCCAGCATCTTTTCAGTGACTTCTTGGATAGGAAAAAGAAAAATCTTGAAAATTACTTCTTGAAAAAGAAAATCTTTCCATCACCTTTGAAGTCTGGCCATGGGTCTGCATCCTGTGACAGGCAGGCATACCGCTTTTGCTAAAAGAGAGCTGTAGCTCCAAGCAGGGTGCCTGCATTATCCTGGATTCCCAGCGCTGGCCAGCCTGAGCACCGTGCGTCTTTGAGCAGCCTTGTGCTGTGACTGTGCATTCATACATTACAAATGGGCAGCCTTCTGCTGTACTTCAATTACCCAGCAAGCTGTTTGTAGAACATCCTATATACAATATTTGTACTGCAGTTTAAGAACAGATTTTTCACTTTGTCATACAACTTTTTTCTTCTCGTTCCTGCCTGCTTTTATAACTCTGGAGAAGAAAACAAGTTCGTAAAAACCCAAACAGAATGAACCTGTAACCGTCATGCATTTTGTCAACTTTTTCCTCATCTCCTTGAGCTGATTCTGTGACATCTGACAAACTCTATTGCCATAACAGAAAGTTGGTCTGTCTTTATTTCATTAGTGTGCATTGAGGATTTGAGTACAAAAAACATGGTTGCAAAACAAAAAGTCAAATTCATTTCAAGCTCTATTAAGCACATTGATCCCCTTTCCACCTTCATATTTGATGGAGTGAAAAAAGTGAAAGAGATGTCAGTTTAAAGTTTGATGGAATTACACAAATTGCTCAAACCCCAACTTCAGCAGGTATATCAAAATAATGATAAAAAATGTCACTAAGTATTGCTTTTCATTATATTGACCTCAGTATTTCTCAGATCTGGCAGAGTGAGCCAGGCGTGGACTTGAAGGCCAGGAATTCTATAACCTGAGAATTTTTAGTGTTAGAAGGCACTGCTTAGAGAGACATCTCTGAAATGGGAATTACATGATTATTGTTTGTATCCATACCAGCACTTCTGATCACATAAATTTATACTATTTTAAAGGATATTCTACGTGATTTCTCTGGAAATATATTAATCACACCTTTTAGGTTATCCCATTTGGAGAGTAGTGCATTTGGCAAGTGTGTTTAAGGACTGGGTATATACGAAATATATGAGTACCCGTAATACAGGAGAATATTTAAAATTAAACAAAAGTCAGAATACTTCTGCGGTTTTGCATCTCAGAGGATGTGAGAGGACTCTTGCTTTTGCCTCCATGTATGCAGTGCTTGGAGACTGGTGTCTAGCTGTTACAGAAACGCTCTGGTTCTTCACAGGAAACGCAGTTCAAGTAACAAAACTCTGGATTAATTTAGAAGCCAAAGACATAGCTTGAATCCATCACTCTAGGACATGCTTTCATCAGAGAGAGATTAATCCAATTTTGCCAACCTGCAAGGCACAAATAAAAGAACACTTGTTAAAAAGTAGATCTCTGCTTATAGAGAAAGATCTGATCTTGTTATTTAGCTTAGAGTCTGAAATGTAAGCCTTGCAGCAAAGCTGAAACCTGTTTAACAACATTTTCACTGAAGAGTTTTCATTGCCATAACTAGATTTGTTTCAAAATTAAACTGTTCTTCAGGCATGGTTGTAAGAGACTCCATGAAAGCAGCCGCACTGCAACTTAAAATCAGTGATTCCTCTTAAACGAGCGTTAAATGAGGATGATATTTCTCTTTGTCTTAATGTTTTGCCATGCTATTTGAAATCAATTAAGGCAGCTATCTTGCAATTTAAAGTATACTAATTAAAATACCATCCTCTATTTGCATCCATTTCTTTCCCAGAAGTATCAGTTGCTGTAGAAAACTTTTTTTTTTTTTCAGGAGAGCTAGAAGTGAAATGATAAGGGAGAAGCCATATTGATAGAGAATTTATTCGGGCAGGTGAAATCATTCATTACTGTAAGATCTGTGTGTTTGCTTACAGTTTTACAAAAGATTGTTTTCAGGGTAATGTTTCTAATTAAACATAAAATTCTAAAAGAGGGAGAAAGAGGAACAGGACTTTTCTCAGTGGAATAAGCTGGGTATGTTTTTTTTACTGAAAAAGCTTATGTTGATATGATTGAATCACTAGGGGAGGTTTGGTTTTGACATGTCAATGCACAGTGTTTTCAGAAACAAAACACTCTGATGATGGAGTTAGTGAACAATACAGTGATGGTAGGTTGGATACTCTAAAACAGTTCTGGGACTAATCGTGTGTGTGTAATCAACTGTGCAACCAAAGTGATTGCACAGTTACATTGTATTTTAGAAGACACATTACCTTTGGGATAAATTGGAAAAAAACCAACAACTTGGGGGAAAAAAAGGAAAATATGCAAATTGCTATTTATTTTTTATTTCTTTTACGTTTGGAATATTTGTTCAGATTTTGATTCTAACTTGAGGAGCAGGGAGTGGAATCTTACTTTAGTCGGGCTGAACACAAAGGATACCTGTGCATCTCTGTTGTCCCAGTGTGGGACCCATACTGTTTTATTTTTCAGTAAACTGGTGGTACAAACTTTTCCACGTAAACTCGATGAAGGGGAAGGAGCTATAACAATTTTTCTATATACTTTAAAACTGCAATTAATTATTTTTAAGTTGACTATGAAAGTAAGTGTCCGGAATAATCCTGCTGAGAAAATAGATTGAATATGCTCATATTATGACCTGCCCCTTAGAAAGGGTAACTGAGGTTCTTGTTGACAGATCCCTTGGGGAAGGTTAGAGTTAAATGACACTGAATGACTGGTGTTTATATATATATATATATATAAATATATAAAAAAAAATATGTCAGGTTAATTTTGGAACAATTTGGTTGCAATAGAAAGGAGGTATGTAGCCATTTTGGTTATTATCGATAGAAATGTAAGAATATAAAAGTATGTATCACCTAAGAAAATATATGAGGAAAAAAAAGAGAAAGAAAGGATGAGAGTAGCTAGTGGAGAAGAAAGATGTCACCACACGTGGATCCAGCGACGGGACTTGATTGTACTTTCAGTGTCAGTTGCTCAAGGTGGTGCTTGTGGTCTTAATCTGTTGGGGGTGGGGGAAGCCTCAGCAACACAAAGTTCAGTGGGTTAATACACGTTCAGGTTCTCCTGGGAACATCCAAGCACCTCTGCTGCGGGGAGAGTTTTACACTGTCTGATGCAACAGTGGTGGAAGGACCCAGAAATGAGTCTTGGGGATCTTTGATGGTTTGTGGCTCCTTCTAATGACATGACAGCTCTTTGACGCTGCTTAGCTGAGCCAGCTGTGCCTCTCAGAAGAGGTTAATACCTTCAGGCTTACATGATACCTCCTCAAGGTGGAGGGGGGAGAAAATTTGCGCTACAGAAAGCATTAACCCACCTTGCAGGATCTGCTTATCGGCCTTTTCCCTTATCTGGCTCAAAACCCAGCCTGTTGTGAAACAAAGGTAGGTTTGTCATGGTCATTCTCTGGTGGTGGGTGTGCACCCCCTCAGTCTTATGCAGATCAGAGGTTTTGCCAGCACACAGCCAAAAGCTCTCCTCTTCCCCTTCGTTTAGAGGGTGCCAACCTGGCCTTAGCAAAGAACCCAATCCTTTTGCAAAGGGCCGGTTGTTTGAGTTATTAACCTGTAACATTTCGGTCTCTCACTGATCATTATGCTTAAAAAAGAGGGAAGAGGCAGGAAAAAAAAAGGAAACAAATACAAAAGGGAAGAAAAAAACAAAAAGAAAAAACAAAATAAATAATTTTCTAGAATTCATAGTAGAATAATTTAGGAAAGCCACTGAATGAATCACTAAAACCTTAGCCTAGCTGTTATGAAACCTTTATCTTTAGTGAGTAATACTAATTGAAGGAAAACAAAACACCTTAAAAGGCAGTAGCTATAAACTTTGGCTTCAGAGATGGTGGAGTTAGATAGATTATTTTCTTGTTACTTATTCTTACACTGCAACAAACTCTTTGAGTTATCCTAAAAGTATTTCAGGAACAGAGGAAGATAAAATTGTCTTTGCATTTCCATGAACTTCAATTACTTTGCTATATGTTTCAACAAAAATGATAATAGTTTTGGTTTTTTGTGGTTCCAAATGGTACTGAGATTGGGAAGGAGACAAAATGAAAATTATCAGAATCAGTGGAAGATATTTTTGGGGTATGTAACTGAATTTATTAAAATTAACATGACAAAGGGAAAAAAAACCATCCTGATTAAGTAAGGATCGTACTGACAATTTAGGTACAACCTAGTAGATTAAACTACATTCTTCTGTTTCATGTACTAGTGAGTATGGGGACCAATACAGGATGGTTAATGAGAATGTGTAGATGGAAATTACTCTGAATTTTGCTTACTCATACAGAGTTTAATGTTCCCAGAGTAGGATAGGACAAGATAACCTCTAACCTACAATTATGCAATGAAATCTCAGGTCAAGTAAAATGGATTTATAATTAATTTATTAACATGGGGATGAAATAATTAATAGTAGAAAATACAGTACCTATATTTAGGGGCAGGCAGAGAAGTGGTTTTAGTGATGATTGCTCCTGAGTCCTACTAAAATTGCATGAAAACAAGTTGAAGGAAAACATAAATACATAGAAAATAAAATAAAAACCAATGCA
The DNA here is from genome assembly GCA_013397055.1 of Pachycephala philippinensis. NCBI lineage: Eukaryota > Metazoa > Chordata > Aves > Passeriformes > Pachycephala > Pachycephala philippinensis. The sequence goes on along the minus strand of VWZT01010545.1, from coordinate 208,267 downwards.
GCTTCACTGGAATATACATAATAGCACATTAAACAATACACTTTGAGGCAGAAATATTCTCAAATCAGCATTCTGATGTCACCTATCCCAAAGAGTAATAATTGTTTCCCTTCCTCTGTAGTGACTTCTAGTTTTAACTGTGCAAGTGGACACCATACACACATGGTGTATGCACAGCAGACCCAGCAAATTTGGTACTTGTGTTGGGTTTGCAGGGTCAGCTTTTGGAAAGGGGGACTACAGGGCTTCTGTGAGAAGCTTCTTCATGTCCAGCAGAGCCAATGCCAGACAGCTCCAGGACGGAGTCACATTGGAGAAGTTCATGGAGAGACTGGAGGCTGAAGCAGAGAAGGGACTCCTCTCCCTGAGCAGTGGTAGAAACAACCTGTGATGAACTGACCATAACCCCCATTCCCATCTCCCTGCACTGCTGGGGGAGGAGGTAGAGCTGGGAAGGAAGGAAAGGTGGGGGGAAGATGTTTTTAGGATTTATTTTACTTTTCACTATCCTGCTCGGATTTTGATAGTAATGAATTCAATTAATATCCCCAAGCTGAGTCTGTTTTGCCCATGATGGTATTTTGGTGAGAGATGTCTCATGGATCTTAACTCATGAACCTTTGTTATATTTTCTCTCCCCTGTCCAGTTGTGGAGGGGAGTGAGTGAGTGGCTTTGGTGGGTGTCTGGCATCCAGCCAGGGTCAGCCCACTGCAGTACTCTAAGAGGGAACTGTCCTTAGCAGAATGTATGACTAGTTAAATTTGCAAACAATTTAAGACTGATCTTGTTTATAGGTTTCAGTAAGGACCCTGGCACAAAATGCGTCAGTATGCTGTTGAAATACATTCCTGTTACAGAAATAGGGAAGCGTATTTAAGCATAGGAATATTAAAAAGAACACAGAGGAACAATTACATGACCTTGAAGACTGAACTAATAGAAATGGGATAGTTTTAATAATAAATGTTCAAAATCACATACTTTATTAGCCATAATGTGAAAATTGAAAACAACCATGGAAAATAAAATACTTGGATTATCAGTCCCTAAGGGGTAGGATGTGCTGTACTGTCAGAGATATGCTAGGATATCCTGGGTGGTCTCCAGTTGCCACTCCACAACATGCTGAGTCTCTGGTAGGTTCTTTATAATATCCTGTTAGCCCCATGCATCTGAAGTGGTGCTGGATGTCTACATTTAGGTGACTGAACTAATCTTTCGAAGTTTTTCTATCTGTCTCGTGGCAGATTTGACAGACTACTTGCCTATGTTGGCAAACCTACAGCATCCTAAATGAACTGGACCAGTATGTTTCAGTAACTGGATCCTGCCCGTAGTAGCTGAAAAGGTCTGGATGCTGAGAGGTCAGTGAAAAGGTCAGTGGCTGAGATCATTGTGTATAATGGAAGTAAAGACCAAGCATATAGGAAGACACCTACCTGAGGTATTTTATCCTCACAGCAAATTTCACATGGATGATGATGATGATGATGATTGCAGTTGTCATGGCCAGTGAACAAGCTGAGTCACTGAGAAATGCACTGGTAACAGTCCAGAATGTGTGGTATGTTTCGGTTCTTATGAGAAGTTATGGTCCTTAAGAAAAACGAAGTCAAATCAGTACAGATTATTTCTTGCTACTTACTTCCAGAAGTTCTAGAAGACCATTAAAGTGATCAAGGTAATAGATTGTACCAGAAGACACTGAAAATGTAAACATAAATCATGTTTTATCTCATGCATCAGAAGTAAAAACTCCAAAGAGAGAAATAATCTATTTAACCAAATTTCTGCAACTTAAGAAAAACTGTACATAAGCACGTTATAATTAAGTTTTTGCTAGAAATCAGTGGAAATCATGGAGCCACCAAATAAAGCAAGAATTGATAATGAGAGAGGAAAAATATTACTACTTTTTGAATGCAGGTTGATTAGCTTAAGAAAAGCTGACTGTAGTTACAGGAGCAGGAGCGGACACAAAATGTTTCTTTCTATGTTTTGTATTGGTCTGAGACCGTGTAACAACCACTGTGGGTTAGAGAACTGTTTCTTTCCTTGATAAAATAATTCTGTGTCTGTGTCCTTGTATCGACTGTCCTTATATTGCTGTGTTATTAAGGTAGAGGTTCTATTCAATCTTACTTCAGACACCCATGTTTTAGAACTTACACTATTTTCTATTGTTTTTTTTCATGATGTAGTCATTTACTTTAAAATGCAGGTATTGGTTCTTAAAAAAATAACTACACACTGCAGCCAAACCTCCTTTTCTGTAGGCCTCCACTCTAACAACTTGTAGAGCAGGGAAAGATTTTGATTTTGATTTTAACTAGATCTAGACAAAGCCTCTTCAGACTCTGTTTTACAGTGCATTACATGTACCAGAAGAATTAGTGTATAAATATTACAAATGCTGTTTAGAAATTTGTCTTTGCACCATTTTCTTCTGAAAGCACAGTGTATACTGTTGTGTTTAGTATTTTCCAAAAGCTAATTCAGACTGAAATTTTCATGATGCTTTTGGTATACAAAGCAGATGGATTCCTAAAACAAAGTGTTAAATTAAGCAATAAACATAAATTTATAAATATAATAATGTAAATGATAAAATATTTTAAAATGTGTAGAGGAATAAAGTCCTAATACTAGCAAAGTAATTTCACAGATCAGCATGTAATGGGGTAAGTCTTTGCTCACAGTCCATATGGACAAATAATTTAGTTTGATTCCTGCCCCTTAAATTTCTACAGACCAATTATATTGTTGTTAAGTATTTTCATTTTGGTTACAAATGCCAAAAGCATTCTGAATGCTGCAGTAAAGTGACAGATCGGAATGATACAATGAGCAGACAGCTGAAGGGCCATGTGGGACAATTAGTGAATTTGTACATCACTTACCCAAATTTACAGTTTACATAATGAAACATAGTGTCCGCATTTCATCTTCAAATGCACATCTTCAGTAAGCATAAAAGCATAAATTTAACTTTCCTGTAAAAGGCTTAACAACTACAGAGGCAGTATTAAATTGAGCACGTACATGGAAATTTTAGAATATGCCTAAGCATCCACATGACTAATAGGTATCTTTCATTTACATTCCCATTGTGATCTTACACCTTCAAGTTTAGGAACTGGCATTTATCTGTCCTTCTGTCCTGCAGAAGTTAAGGAGCAATCACTTCATTCCTCCTTAGCTTCCTATTCTGTTTTACACCTATTGACCACCCCTTTCTTTCAAATCATTGAACCAATTGACTTAACAAAGCTAAACTTGGGCCAGTTGCTTGTAACTCAAGTAATATGAAATTCATTGGTTCTGAAGTGAAAAAAATTCTTCAAACTCTAAATATTCTATGTCATGAAAGATAGTATTGTTCCATACTCTCTGTCGATTTATAACTTCAGCCTATCCATAGTCATGACAATGTATCTGCTGTGTTTGTTGACAAATTATTCTGAGCTTCTGGACCAAATCCACTGAAATCTCTTCTCAGTCTGTAAATAATTCCCCATCACATCCTTCTCATTTGATCAAGAGCTTCAGTGATTAGTACTCCATAAAGAAATACCATTTCTTATACTGTAAATAGGCAGTTTAATCTTCTAATTTCTCATTGTACACATGGGATGGATTGTTTTCCCATTACTATGTATTCATCTATCTAAACAACTTTTCCAGAAACAATGACTGACTTTTTTTCAACGTAGGATAAGGAGAGAAGGAAACTAATGTGTAAATAATATGCTGTTATTTTATTTAAAGGAGTTAGAAATGGCTAACATGCTATACTAGCTAAACAAATGGGTGAGTTGTCGTTGCTTACTGTAATATTAAATGCACCCGCTAAATGCACACCATTTCATGCTGTAGCATCAATGAACATGATAAATATGTATAGTTAGATGTAGATGTTTACATGAAAAAAATCTAAAAATTCACGAGATATTATTTGAACTGACCTTACCCTTTAGTACATTTATGTATTAGATATAAAACTAAGCTAAATGGTTTTTCTGCATTTTTTTCCTAGCATGTTGAAAGGAATTTAGAATTTAGAATCCTTCTAAAATTGTAGTAGGACAGCCTGTAAGCTTCAAATTGAAATAAAAAAGATTGAAAAGGATCTATCTTTCCATCAATGCTGATTTTTTTGTCTGTATGCATAACTATTAATTTGTCAGATATCCATGGCTGTGCTGTCTGAAAGACAAGCTAGCAGAAAATACTGATCAGATATTTGCCCTCCTACCAGTTTCATGAGAAAAAAATGACATATAAACGAAAATGAAAATGGTCTAGTAAAATTATTTATAGCACAATGTAATTCTGTCATATGATTTCATCTTTGTTAGCATTAAAACATTCTGACATTTCCTAATTAATGTTATTATCTATGCTAATTCTTGGTAAGAGGGGTCTAAAGAGCACAGCTGAGAACATTTTTTCTTGTTTGCATAATTGCTCTGAGCAGCTGTATACCTTATTTTTTCAATATAAAGCAGTAAATACAAGTTAAGCCAAATAAAGATTCGCTAGTATCATTTCCAATCAGTGTATGATTGAAATTGTCATACATAAAAATGCATTTGTTTTATTAAGAAGTTTGAATTGGTGTATCTCTATCACACACAAAACTTCAAATATATGCCATTTATATACAAGGAATCTGCCAATCTGTTCAGTTTCCCTTTTATTTGCTATGTGGTGTCAACAAGATGAAACTTAAATGCCACGCAGTGTAACAAAACACTGCTGTCACTGATTTTGGTTTAGGTAAGTTTATGTATCCTGCAAGTTTTTTCTGCTGGTTTCTGTTGAACCACATTTAGCACATCAAGATGTAGTCCTTGAGAACATTTTAGTTTAGTTTAGTGGCATACCTGGCAGTGTTGGGTTGAGGGGGTTGCACTCAATAATCTTGGAGTTTTTTTCCAACCTTAATGATTCCATGATGGTGATGTGAGACATAAATATGTGCTGTAGAGAAGTAAATGGAATTTTAACCATTTTTCCTGGAAAAGCTGCCATATGATGTGCAGAAACAAGGTTCTATATGCTAGGAAACAGCATTTTACAGGATTCTTGGTTACTTTTTAATGAGAAGCATTAATCAGGAGCCCCCTGTACTAAGAGAGCAGTTTTTGTTTCTGTGTCATGGATATGTTTGTAGGGGCGCTGTGCCATAAATGTCTCCTAGCTGCTGGAAGGGGACTGTGTGCCTCTGGTCACTGACTGAGGTGGCTGAGGAGCCCACTGGGGGCAGCTTCAGGGGCTGCTGTAGTGACACAGAGGGGAATGTGCCACCCTCTGCTTCCCCTGCAGCCCCCTCCTCCATTGTCAAGTCAGAGCCTTCTGTTCCTGTTACTGTCAAAAACACTGATTTTGCAGAATTCCTGGTTTAAAATACTAATTATAAAAGAAAATTGGATTTATAATTTACGCTGATTACTTGGCAGTCGAAAAAAATGTCTTGCCCCAGAAGTTCTCAGAAATATCTCAAGCCTGTTCACCAGTTTGAAGATGAATGTGTAAACACAGTATCCTGAGCATTAACCGACACATTTCTGAATATTTTAGGCTCTATGGTTTCCTTTCCCTTCATAAATGTGAAATTAACTTCCAGATACAACACAATGTATCATTTTTCTAGCTTAGATAGATTTTTTTTCTCCCTGCATTACAGTCTTTGTTGCATTGCCTTACTATTCCATATGGCATGCCTTTGGCTAGCTCTAGGAAGCGTCACAGCTTCACTCTCCATTAGTTCCATGATACCAGCTACAATAGCAGATTCTGGCTAAAACAATTTTGTATTCTTTTGTCAGGGAACATGCAAGCAAATTGATTTATTAATGTCTGACAGTTATGAAATGCCTACACTTTAGGCATCTATATATTCTGTGTACATATTATACGTGATCTGTTTAATGCCAACTTCAGAAAAACTGAAAACTACACTGGATTTATGTACATTTTGTAGTCAAACGCTGTGCACAGTTTGTCACTCCTCTTTCTGATGTTGCATATGTTCTAAGTAAAGCAGTCTCTGTGTCCAGACCTGCAAGATGCTGAGCACTTTCAATTCCCAGTGAAGCCTGCCACTGAGAACAAATCGTGTCTTACAACTATTTACACGGCGTGGTGTAAGTCCCTTGTGAGCCTCACGCAGAATGTCTGTGTGGACGTGCACACAAATTGAAATGCACTTGCAAAGTGCCCTTCCCCGTGTGACACCTCCCTTGTGCCTTCCCTTCCCTGGCTTCTCCCTGCAGCCCAGTCCCATGGGCGCAGGGGGTCACAGGTGACCCATGCAGGTGACCTGGTGATTCCATTGCCATTCCAGTGACTGCAGTCATCTTGAGCAGGACCCTGGTATGATCTCTGAAATACGTTGAGTTTGTCAGGTGCAGATCTGAAGAACACAGAATGTTAATGAATGACTTCAACACCATTAAATCTGCTTATATTTTAAAATACGTGGGATGTAATTTGTGGCAGATGCTTTTATGTAAGTTTTCCATGCAAATTTTGAGTCCCATAAGATTTATGTGATAACAGTTCTACAGAAATACTTTAATTAGAAAATACGTAGTTATAACCAACTATATTTGTGTGATCTGCTTTAATCAGTAGTTACTATTTTCCTCCGTGTTTGTAGCCTTCGCAACATACTGTTCAACAATAAGATTTCATATCTGTTAAAAATAGTTATCATATATTCTATTTGGTATTTTCCTAATGTTTCAAAATCTTTACTACTATCGTTGTTCATGGAGCTGGCTTTTGAATACATTCTTTACGAAAGCAATAGTTTTCCCCTTTGTGTGAATTGCCTAGGAATTGCTCTCAGTTTAAATGTATATATCGATCAAGTGTAAATATATACTGAGCAGAACATGAAAATTTTTCCGTTAATGGATGGATGTTGAGAGGTTCATTTCAGCTTTGCATCACATGTGATGGGTCTCTGAAAGCAGATGCTCTGCCACTGCACCCTCCTTCCCATCATCAAACACTTGAAAAATAACAAAGCAGGACAGATTGGTAAATTACTAATACTCACTGGGTAAATTATTAATATTCACTGGTGTAAGTAATAAGCAAAAATGATTAAAATAGTTAAACTAAAAGTGGGAGGGAGAGAAGTCCAGAGGCTTTGGGAGTAGTTACAATATGGAGGGAAGGGATTGGACAAGTGGCAAAAAAAGGAGCAGAAATAGACCTGAGGAAACAGGGAGGAGGAAAGATGAACCAAGACTATACGACCATGACAGCAAGAGCAAAAGGTTGGCTTATTTCCCATTGTGTCTTACTTCAGATAACACAACTTAAGTCTTTTTACGATTCCTGCCTTGTTACTTTCTCATTTCATATGGCTGGCTTAAGGGTCAATGCCTGAAAAGTCACTCACCTTGCAGTAATAGAGACCAGACTACACAAGTGTGTAGGTATTTCAACAAAATGGTGTTAGCTCCAAAAGCAATGAAATAGATGCGAAAGAATAGCTGAAATACTTAAGGAAAAGTTAAATTAGGTGCTTGTTTTTCTTATCTTAGTATTTTATATGTGGATACACGTGTGCCTGTGTAGGTGTGGGGATATGGATATCTGTAATGAACACCCGGATTTCTATCATTTACTTGCATTACTTTGCCCTGGAAACGGCGAGGTGTGGCTTAAAGAAATTATAATTTGGGTTGTGGCTTCATCTAAGAAAGGCAGCGGGGAATCAATTGAACTAATTTTTTGATTGAAGGATGTAGTTGAAATCAGTATCATACCAGACTGTAGTATACTTTCACTTAGCACATTTATCTCAATTTAAATAAATGAATGAATGAAATGCACATTATTTGGAATTTTTTTTGTTCTGATTACAGATCTTTTAAAAGTCAAGAATAAATCTTCGTCCACAAAGGTGCAGTAGTTACTGCTGTTCAGTCTGATACCAATAAAAATTTCTTTACATTGTATAAAGATGAGTTTATACTGTCATGGAAGGAGTGCAAAATCCATAGCTTTTATATTCATCCAATGTTTCGTCTTCCCAGACTTCAACACTATTAAACAAATTTTCCTCATTTTTTGTACTTACTTTTGCTTAAATGCTTCTTTTTATGTTATATAATGCTCTATGCAAATTCTAATATTCCGCATATTACTTTGATAAACTCTAAGTATCAGATAATACATTAACGAATATCAGCAAATAGGCAGCTCTTCCTCTCTTTCCAAAAGGGCATCCTATATAGTTTTATACCTGTAAACTAAAGAATCTACATATTTATATTGCAGAAGGAGAAGGTACAAAAACTCTTAGATAATGACAGTAAGCTATTGAAGTCAATGGGATTTATTTGTATTTATGATAATGTAATTAGAGTTAAATTTTGAAAAATCCTGTCTTTTTGCTTTATTTTTAATAAGTATATTATTTTTAAATAAGCCTTTTTACCAGCAAGGACACATCCTTGCTAACTGCTGCTTTTTTTCCTGTTTGTTTTTCTGTTTATGTGGTAAACCACTCATGTTTTTCTCACTTCTTAAAAAAAAAAAAAAAGGTGAAATAGCAATATATTGTCTTTACCACAGTAACATAAGATCCAACTTTAAGTGGTTTTCCTTTTCATAGTTACTGAGCCTTTGTTTTTCACTAACTTTTATGATAAAATGTATTTTTGCTTAGTATGACTTGCACAGGTGGTTCTTTAGTTCTTGCTTTCATCTTCTGTGTATTATTTATGAGCAACAGTGATTCCTCTGTGTTTCCTTTACTACTGCCAGTGTTCCTACCAACAGTCTCAGCAAGTGGCAATCCTTCCTTAGATGTTTCAGTTTAGCATTGCTCTTTTGGAAATAAACAGTAGACTTTTCAACATGAAAATTCTGTTAATAATTGATGGCATTTATCAAAAACAGCCAGCATACCTCTAAGTGAGACTCTGTGGGGCTTCACCAAGGAAAAAAGGAAATATTTCAAAAAGTAAGGTAGGTAATTGGATGGGTTGGAGAAGGGGAAGTAGGAAGAAGACTTTTACCACAGCAAGTTGCATTTTCTGGAGAGGGTGATACATTGCACCTCGAGGAGGTCGCCTCTCTCCAGCCCTTACTTCCCAGGGCAGGAGTAGCAGGGTCCAGCAGCCCCAGCTGCCTTACTGGGATTTACACATCCCCCACAGCCAGGCACTGGAGGGGACTTGGAGCCAGCAGCCAGAGCAGCCCTGACACGACTGAGCTGTTGTTCACAATCTGTGTCATGTTCCAGTTTGGGTCTATTTCTGGGGGTTTAATTTTTTTTCTCAGTCTCTTACTGAATGAAGCCTTATCTCAGTGTCCATTGTCCTCATGCTATCTCGTGTCAGCTACCTTCTACAGCAATATTTTTAGCTCATAATTCTGTTTTTACTTATTTCAGGAAAGGGTAGAACATCCCCTGGGATTGCAGTTAATAGCTTCAAGAAAGATCTGTATAGACAAGGTCATGCACTGTGAGAAACCTCATAGCAGTGACAAATGTATCGATCCTGCTAAGCTCAGAACTTCACTACCTCTTGGAATTAATTGTATCCCATTAGCAGCAGTGCTGGACAGGCATTCAGCAAAACAACTTAGGTGATATTCCGTATTACCAATGTCTGTATTTTAGCACTCAGCTTCTCAAGTGAGAGTCACAAGGCTGACTCCAGATAGTTGGAATAGATTGGTAGAAAATGTTGACTTCAGGCTGAATCTCAGACTGGTACTGTACTCCAGATGTCAAATTCAATTCAGTGAAAAGAAAAGTCAAGAAACAGGAAAAACTGGAGCCTACACTTGTGGCTTCTACATAATTCAGTTACTTTTTAAGCCTGTATCTGCTCTCTTCTGGGAAACAGAAATGCATAATCAAAGACATTTATGTCCAGATCCATGTAGGTTCAGCATGGTCTGAGAGGTTCGATCAAAGAATTCTCTGTGGTAGTTACCACTTTCTTGAAATTGGGTTAGGCAGAGCTTTAAAATAGGTACCTAAACAGTCAGAAAGCTGAAAATAATACAGAGTGTGTCCAGTACTTTAAGTTCAGCTGTTCAGAGAAAGTTTTTGTTTTAAACAATCAACACAGAGAGTATCTCAGCTTAAATGTTCTTGAATCACACTCCTAAAGTTAAGCAAATAAAATTCCATGCAGTCAAGAGTTGCAGTAACTAAGTGGTTCACTGAGTGCTTTACTTTAGTATTTCCTAATGCAAATCACTATATAAGATCTTGGGATATAATGCCATCTACTGGCACTTTATTTGCTATCTATGTATGTTTCTTAGACATATGGAAGACCTCTGAGCTCACTGGAGTGGCTACTGCAGCCTCTCAGGGATGATTCAGTCTTCTGAAAATGACACTAACAGGTTGATTTATTTGCTGACACATGGCTGCGAGGAGGTTGATGCTCCAGAAGGTCACAGGGCTCCAAAGGTCTCCATGTCACTGCTGAAAAATCCATAGGGAAGTTTTGGATAGCCTAGAATACATAAATGTTCCTTAATGCTTAAGGATATCTAGGAAATGGAAATGAGCCCTAGATCTTCTCTAGATGCAAATAGGATCTTAAGCACCTCTTCATAGATCACCTGCACGCAGAAAACTCCACTTAGGTACCTAAATCTCAAACTGAGCAAAGGACATTTCCTTCTCACAGCTGTGTGGGGACACTAGGGCAAATACTTCCTCCCTGTCTCCTTTCACATAGAGGAAGCCAAGTTAACTAATTTTGGCAAGCATCTAATTTTAATATGCCTATGGTCAGCAGAAAGTGAAACATCCTGCAGTTCAAACATTTCTAGTGTACTTAAATGTTAAGGTAGGCAAAGATTGAATGGTATAATTATTATTAAAGTGCTCAATTACACAGAACAATTTAATGACAATCTACTAATACCCACTTTGGCTTCAGTATTATTGAGTGTATTTTGCTATTAACTTTTATTATTTTTAAATATTGGTTTTGTAAGGCATTTTTAGTTACTGGTGAAATTACGCTTGAGGAGACAGATGTGTTGCAAAAGCTTCAAGTACAGGATAAGTAGGCCACCTGTAGCAGATACTGGATATTTCTTAGTATGTACAAAGATACAGAGTAAATGATCTTTGGTCCATCTATTAGGAAGAAAATTACATTAAAATAAGATATCTCTCAAAGACTCAGAACATTAATTACAATTTTACAGATCTGTAAGAGAATAATTACAAGTAAATTAAGGCTTTGTCTAGAATTTCAAATAGGATCTTCTGTGGTTTTACATTCTAAAGATGCATCCAACATATCTAATTGATGTCTGATTCTTTCTTCTACTTTGGATATTGTTCAAGCTATAGCATCAGTTCCTTAGCACGTTCATTACATTGATCAAATCCAGATTGCAATGTTGGCATTTGTTTATGTAGTAAATCCCAACTTTAACAAAAAAATTGCAAGTTAAAAATGTTCTTAAAATCAATCTAGGCTGTCAAAATCCTTAATAAATTCAGTTAACTGTAACTAAATTAAAAAAAGAAAACAAAACAAAAAACAAACAAAAACAACTAAAAAACCAAAAATATTTTCTTTACTGAAAAGAACTTACTGCATTTATATTGGGCTTTCAAGTGGCCACTGCTCACCAATCTGGACAAATTGCTGTGTCTTTTTCTTGCAATCATATTGACCAAGTGAGATTTTCAGAACAGCCTCTGAGAAGACTTATTTGTAGAAATACTCATTTTACCTAATCAGTAGGTCAGCTTCATACTTGTCTCATATCTAGAAGTTATGCTTTATATTTATGTCTGTCCAGAGTTTTCAAAATTGCTTAGGTATTTCATTCAAAGCCTGTCTCTTGTGAAATGTCTAAAGAGGCTGTGAAGAGGGGACTCAAAAATGAATCCCATTTTTGGCTATGCTAGGTTACAGTCTTGCTTTATGTCTATTTTTAACCAAATAAACTTGAGTTCTTCTTTATAAATTAATAAAAATTCATCAGGAAAGGTTGAAAGTGTCCTTACATCAGAACAGTGAAAATATTCTGGAGGAGATTGCAAATGTAGGTTTCCCTCAGGCACAAAAGAGAATTTATTCAGATATGCTACATGACAGTGTTGTTGCATAAAAGTAGCCATGTCTTCCTGTTTGCATGCTTTGAAGGAAAGCTGTGGCTCTGACTGGAGTTCCTACACAAGTAAGACCTAAATGATAGAACAAGGAGCTTTTGAATCACTACTGAATGATCTGAGTGCCAGATTGTTAACTGCTTTTCAGGACAGAAGGCACATCCAGAAGAAGAATGTCAGCTGAACACTCAAGCAAAATAAACCATTAACTAATGAAATAGATAAATAAGAACCTTTTTAGCTCTTCGATGGTCAGCATTAGTTTATGGAGTTTTTAATAATACAGTTTGGGCATTGGGTATTTAAATTCCATTGAAGTCACACTTTGGGTGCTTCAGTCCTTTTTCTTGTTTTTTAATCGGGCTTCAAATTTATGTAGCTGTCCTACTAATGCAATCTTTCAGAAGAGAAAGTTCACCTAGGGCTTTCTAAATCTTACATGAGTATCATTACTCCTTAAACATCCTTCCTTAGTCGTGAATATGCAATTTTGCTTGAAGTTTTATGTGTCAGGACAATCATTTATTTGAACTGATGTTTTCAGTCTGGCACATCCTTCTCTGTCTTTCTTCTTGGGAAAATTAGCATAATGTCTTTGAAAGATATCCAATAGAATCCTTAATTTATGTAGTGTCTCTTCATTTTCTGTTTGGTTTTAAAAGCTTTTTGCAGTGTTAGAAGCAGTATAAAATAGTATAAATGTTACTTAATCTCCAGTAGTATGAAACTGGTAGGATTAAATAGATAAGCTGTCTTTTTATATAATTCTGTCTAGTTATTATTTTTACGTGACTGCATCATTATATAGATGCAGGTCCTTTACTCCGTGTTTTGTGCCTTTTTTATTTAGAAACTGCTTCTTGAAGTAGTTACATATTGAATGAATCTCAGTTCTAGATATAAATTATGTCTGTAATACAAAAAAATAAATAAATTGGTACTTTTGTCTAGAAACATTTGTCTTTAAACCATGGTTTCAATAATTCTTTTTAATTTTGATAAAGCATAAAATTGGTTTTGAACAATTTCTTAACTTATTCTAATGAGTAAGCAGCACCAAATTAAGATCTATATTAAAAAAGCCAAACTTGATTCTCTGGAATCTCCTCTTCCAAAAAAAAATACATTTCCTCCCCAAAATGCCCAGAGTATGTAATATGTAGAGTTCTTAACCAAAAGAGCAAGGGAAAATGTAGCACACCCTTCCACTGACTCCAAAGAATACTGAAAATCATATTAATGTACTTTTATTTAAGTAATTTGAATATAAAAGAATGGAATGATTTTACATAACAAATGAGTAAGTTTGGAGAGAGAAACTTTTTAGTCTGGAAATTAGATGGCAGAGGACAGACATAATAGAAGTTGGCAAAACTGTGAACTAACAAAAAGTTGGGGAAGGGGGAGCAGACAACTGAAAGAGGGAAGTGGTAAAGAACTGAAATGCTGAAAGCAGGAGTTGTGGAAAAAGAAAAACAACCTACAGTTTGTATTATCAAGGCACAACCTACACTCCTCATGAATCACTAGAATAGTCTTGTCTTTTTTATCCTAAAAGAGAGCATCTCCTAAGTTGTAAGTATTAATATACAGGTTTGGTATTTTTTCTTTTTAAAATTAAGTTTGATAGCCCTACGTCACTGTCAGAACCATAAATAATTGGTTTTTACCTCAAATGACTCCTAAGATTTGAGAAGCCTGTTTTTATCTCTAGGTCTTACTGTTTTTCTTACAAAAAATGTGAATGAGCATTTGGGGAGTGGAGATTCTAAACTTTCTCTCCATGCACTCTGACAGATCTCTTTGGATTTTACCATGGAAGGTTATGCCTGTGCATGAGTAAACTTGGTGTCAGACCACAAATAACATGTCTGTTCATCTTTGTGGATAAATAAATTCCTAAAAGTATTACCATACAAGGCACAGGTACAGGTACAAAGAACAGATTTGGCCCCTCTGAAATATTGGCCGTAATGCCATTTTTGTAATGAGCCTTTTCTTCCTGACTGAATGGAGAGAGCACTACCACCTGCCCTACACATTTTATTATGGCTGTTAGTACTATGGTGTACGTTTAAAAAATCACAGAATGGTAGAAAGACTGATGCAGTGCTTAGGGGAAGCAGTGTCCAGCTGACATGAAGACAGATTGTGTTACAGCAGGCTTGTGAGAAATGCTGAGAGATAACTTGGAGTGACAATATATATATTTGCAACAGAGAGGTACTCCTTCAGGCTGTTCTGTATCAGCCAAAGCATAGCATGCAAAACAAACTGTGCCATGAAGATGGAAATCCAACAGAGTTGACCAAAACCGTAGAAAAATAAAAGCATCTAAAAATGCATCCTATACCTGCTTTATCTATTTCAATTTAAGCCATGTTGTTCTTTTTTTTTTTTTTCCTTCCATTTCCCAAAGGAGTGATTAGGTCATGTTATTTATAGACTATAATTACCAAGTGCAGAATCCTAAAATATGACAAATTTAAGTCTTTCTGTATGCTGGTACCTGCAATAAGTATAATGCTGTCTGAAAAGAAATTATCACAGGAACTCTTACAAACACAAATGTGTAACTCTTTGAACATTTGTATAAATAGGGGCGTGCCTCAGACAAAGAAGCAGAGGTATTTGGTTTTTTGTCTGTTTACTGGTTTTTGCTATCACTGTGTAGATATCACAGTGAATGATACACTCACTAAAAGATTTTACTCACACTGTTAATTTCTCCTGTGATTAATCATGGAGCAGACTAAATAAAGTGAACAGAAATAGCCATAAAAGTGAGCAGAATGTTCTCCATAAATGGTAAATATATTCTGAGTATATTGACTGTTCATAATTCTGAGAAATACTCGTAATTAGGAGCTAAGTTTAGGCATCTACTTTAAATTTAAATTTAAAGGTTATTTTTACTTCTGTTTCCCTCATTGTCAAAACAGGGAAATTCCCAGGTTCTGAGTCACTGTCAATAGCAGACTTTATAAGTTAGGTGCTAAAAATAAGTAGAAGAATACCTCCCTTATTTTATAAATAACATTTAAACATTTTATTGTAATATTTTCTCAAATAATCTAAATCAGTTTTATGCACAGAATGTAAGAGAAATGAGAGTTTCAGCTTCTGAAATCAAAATAGTTACTGAAAAAAATCATTTGAACTCAAATTGCTTTCACTAACAGGAATAAAAGCACCTTCTGCATCACACTCTTTTGAATGATTTGCTTTCTGCTTTTCCTTTTTACTCACTTCTGATTTATCCATGAGAACTCAATAACTCAGTATTTCCTAGTGCTCATCAATGACCACATAGAGTTGAGTATCATAATCTTGCTTTGATTGACTGCAGAAACATACTGACTACAGAAACATCTTGAACATATCAGTTATTAATCACCTTGTTTTTACACGGATCACATGGATATTAAAAAGAAAAGTAAATAATACAGTTTAAGAAACCAAAAGTGCAAATATTTTAAGATTTAATGATGATATTTTTGGCTACTGTATTAGTTGAAAACAGAACAAGAAAATTAAATAAATTTTAAATTTTTGTTCATTGTCTTTTATCCAGGCCATGCATTTTGGAAAACAACAATTTAACAAGATATGAAAATTCCACCTATCGTTAACATAAATTGAAATATATAATAGAACTTCTATGTTTCAGCTCTCTCATTAGATTGATTTTATCAAGGATTAGTGTGAGAAACATCAGGAGCAAGTATCAGATATAGAAATAAACCTAAAAATTCTGAAAATAAAGTGCCTAGTATTGTTAATTCCCTTTTAAAAGGTATTATTTCTCATACAGAAAGGAGTGCTGAATCCTGTTTCCTTTGCACTACAGGTGAGTGTTCACCATAGCAACCTCCAAATGTGGTGGAAGAGCCATTTGAAAACATCTCAAGCATTTATCTCCCTAGTCTGTATCTTTTAATTGGCACGTATGTGACTTCACTTGAAAGGAATGAAAATGGACTTGGCTGGTGTAATGATACGTTTCAGGTGACAGTAGACAACAAGCTTGTGGAAAAACAGAAGTTTCAAAAAGGGCCTGATATTTAGTGTGAGTGGTATTAAAATAGAAGCGAAGTGCATTTAGTGTGTAATCTAGTATTTTATGCACTTCAGGAAAAGATAGGACAGTGACAGCAGATTATATGTAGACAGCTGATTAGTGAGCTCTTAACCTATGTCAGCTTCTTCAGATTGTTTTCTGCTGATGGTCTGTAATTCAGAAGAATTTCTCCCAGCAATGTGTAAGAAGAGTATGGGAAAAAAATTCTCTGAAGTAAAAATAAAAACAATAACAACAACAAAATAGAAAGCAAAATTATGTCAGTGTTATTAAAATAAATGTCCCTTTGCAGATGGAGTGCCTCCCAAAAGGGATTTCTTTTGCACTGCAATTCAATGTGGAAAAAAGGTTCATGCAAAATTTTTGTAACAGCTGTAATAATCATAGAAATGAGAGGCAGAATAACTGCAGAACGTTTTTTGTATGTTCAATTTATTTCATGCAGACCAGAGCTTTTTTTTGTTGTTGTTTTTCTTAAAGGAATTTTATACATCAGAATATGTAAGGAGTTGAAATATTCAATATCCAAAAAGCCAGTGAAAAGCAGCCATCATAAAGGATAGCAAAAATTATTAATTTCTCCAGCTTATGACTGGAGTGGCTGGCTCTGGCTCAGGCTGCCTGTTTGATCATGTCACATCTCCAGGCCAGAACAGGCACTCTCAGGAGGCGGACCAGGATTTGCACTGAGTTGCCTGTGATGCTCTCTACGTTCCCGTGACTGCACAGTGAGGCACAGTGCAGTTAGTCCCAAAGTGCCTGTTCTCTGGCTAGGATCTAAGGGAGAAGCAGAAGGTGGGGAATGTAGAGGTGGACAAAAAGATAAACAGCAGGCAACAAGGCAAAGATGAACATTAGAAATTCTGCTTATTCAGGTAATGATATGCTCTCGGGAGTGGACTAAAGTCTAGGCATGGCAGGTGAAACAACAGCACCAAGAGACCCAAGAGTGGTGTAACATGTAGATATTTGTCAGCTATTTCCAGGCTTTTATATGCTCATGAGGTCTTCATCTAGGCTACTAATAATATCCACCAGTTGTACAAACTGAGTATTTGCTGATGATTCATCAGCTGCTGACTCTTTGTGAGCCATTATCCTCCATGAAAATAGCTGCAGACACAATTACCAATAAGCTGTTGAACTGACTGCATGTGAAGCAGTTCAGATAGAATCCTGAGACATTAGATGTATCACTGTCATAACTCACTTAGGTTCTCCAGTTTATAGCAAGAGCTGATGTATCAGCTCTTTGTATGTGTCTTTGATGCTCCATGGTATCTCAAATGGTGATACATGTCTGTGTTTAATCAGCTGAATCCCACCTAAGGTGTCTGCTTCAAATTGAGCTAAATGTCTTTTTAGGCTGTTCTGGCCAAATCATCATTTAGGTTTAGAAGCTGACTGACCTACATCAGGTTACAGAAATTCAGGTTTCATAATCTGAAATTAAAATCCATCCTTAGTCTCCTGTGGCATATATGGTAAATTTTGTCATTGATTTAGGTAGCAATGATCTCCTTTGACTAGAAATAAACACAACTGCTGCTTCATTATGGAGTGTACTGTGAGAATAGGATGTTTCTGAGACTGTGAAACAGGGGACAGCTCCTCTGTGTATGTGAATTTGTCAATAAAAATTATGAAAATATGTTAACAGAATATAAAGCTCAGCAACTGCAATCAGAAAACACAACTCAGCTGAAATTACCGAACACTGTCAATCTGTCTTGCTGTCATTGGTATTCATCTGGTGGACTGATGCTGTACGTAAGTGAGTAAGTTATAAAATATGGGGGGTTGTGGGGTTTTTTGTAGTAAGCATCCAGTAAATTTGGGTCACTGCTTACTAATAAAGTCAGAACTGCTCCAGCTATTCAGGACTTTTACTTACTCCATTTCTGAGCTTCAAGCAGAGAATGCCCTTACATCTAGTTTTGTATTCATTCCTATGGAGCAGTCTGGATGTGTCTTGTAGCAGTGCACAGAGTAAGCCATTCCAGGTGAAAAGCTTGCAGCTGCAAAGCAGTCTGGGTTTGAGGACTGAGATTTAGAATAGGGCAAGTCTGGTGACAAATATAGAACTTTATTTGAATAATAAGATGTGTTCTGAAAACCATACTTGCAGTGGTTCTCAATTCTCAGAATCTAATGGGGTTTTTTTTTAGGATCCTAGTCTGTTTTATATTGCTTTTTAGAGAATGGGTTGCTTGGTCTGTAATGTTTTTCTTAGTTTCTGTCAAAATTAAAGTTATTGCTGCAAACAAAACATCGAAGTCTCACAACAAAGAGTTAGGTTATTGTTTAAAGGTTGTATGATCATTGCTGTACACATGCCAATGGTAATTAAATATCTTCAAATATTTTAAGAATTTAAAAAAGAGGAGATGAGAAAGCCAAAGGGAAGAGACTCTATAAACAGTTTTATCTACTTTTTAATGCAAGGAAGACATTAAGTTTTATTTATGCTGTTTAAAACACTATACTTATTAAACTTTCCTACTCTGAGAATTATAATGACATTGCCAGTTTACTAATCTTGAGGGGGTTTTTTGAGGTTTTACTTTTCTGTACTGAAGAATGTGGATAATATTTAAAATTGCTGCAAATTATTTGTGAAATTTGTTGCAGTATTTAGTCCTCTTGCCAATGTTTTCAAAGTATTTATCAAATGTTCTAAAGAGTTTGTATATGAAATTAGTAATTTCGATGCTTTACTTTTGGAACATTGTGAATAATAAGAAGATAGTTTCCTGTTTGCTGGTTGTGAAGGAATGAGTAGGCTGCATAGAGCACAGTATTACCAGTGGGTTGAGGAAGATGGTCCTTCCCTTGTAACGAGCAATGGTGGTGCCACGCCTGGAGCACTGTGTCCAGTTCTGGGCCCCTCAGTGCCAGGGACACATGGACATACTGGAGAGAGCCACAAAGATATTTAAGGGACTGGATCACTCCTATGAGGGCAGGCTAAGAGAGCTCTGTATGGAATTACACGTGTAATTCTTACCTGTTTTGATTTCTATAAAGATATATGTACACGATACCTACCAAACACCCTTCGTCATTCCAGATTTATGAATGTATAGCAAAATAGTAAAACACTGTCTTTATTATGGCTTTGGACTAAGCAGGCACAAAAGGAGAAAATTACTGTCATACTACTTTCAGATAATTAATCCTAGCCTTTCTTTGTTGTATAATGGAGGACCCCTTCAAAGAACAGAGAAATTAGATGCTCAGATAGCCTTCTGAATGACTACAGGTAGAACTCTCCATTCTCTAGATGTGAATTATGAGAAGAATTCATCTAAATCAGACATTTCAATTAGGTATCTGCCTTTAAAAGGAATAATTTTTTTCTCCCTAAGTTTATTCCCAAATGCTGGCTGGTTAAAGAGTGACAATGAGACTGTTTTCTCAGTTTTGCACATGAACTACAGCTAATTTTCCTACTGTGATTTACAAACAGATGATTTATACTATTTAGTAAATAGATGGAAATATAGATGCAAATGAAAAGAATTGTGAATACAGCATTTGTAGCTACAATTCCACGTGCACAAGAATTGTAACACATTTACAGACCAAGGTAAAACATACTGACTACTGTCAAGTAACATACATGATGTAAAGTATTACAGAAGACTATGTTTGAAATAATGTTTATAACATTTAACTTATTTTTCATAAAAGCAAGCAAGTCTTCAGTATCGAGTTATGTCTGCAGTGTTAGAGGATAATCTCAAGTAAAATCAGTGTACAGCTAAACTGTGAAATGACTGGCAGTTAGATGTTCATATGGATTGCCACACGGGTCTGTTAATAGGCATATTAAGTGAAATTAAAATGTCAGTGTTTCCCATCTACAGTAATGAAAAGCATTGCAAGGAGTTTTAAAAATATCACGGCTTATGCCATGTAAAAAGAATAATGAATAAAAATAATAGCACCTGCTCTGCACGGTGAAGGCAAAAAAATTGCAAGTTTACCATAAGGAGTTCTGACAACATTGTGTTTGCTTTCAGTGATACTTCTGCCTTTATCTATTGAGCAGAAATATTTGATATCATTATATGTGCCAACTTCAAAGTCTTCTAAGCATATATTAGGAACAAAAGTTTTATTTGCTCATATTTTAGACCATTTTTACATTTATTCTAAGTTGCAAAAGGAGACTAAATGTGTTCACAGCATAAACCTTGGCAAATTTTAACAAAAAAAATCAATACATTTTTTTCACAAGGCTTTTAAAGAGAGGTTTTATTCATGAAGATTTTACTGAAAAGATTAGTTCCATATGAATAGTTCATTTCATTGATGTAATTTCAGTTTTATCTTGTACTTTGATCTAGCAGAAAGCTTTCAAAAAGATGACAGTCACTTAGGGAAATCTAGTGTCATGAAGATATTACAAGTCAAGGTAATTTCTTAAGAGAAACAAGTGTGCTTATATGCTGATAAGGGAATAGTTTAACAGGTAGGGATTGAGTTTTCAATCCAAAAATTTATATGTATTAGTCAAATGGTTATTGAATTGCTTAATAATTCAGAACTTTTCAAACTATTAAGAAAATATTCTTACACAGAAAATGCATAAAGAACCTTTGCTGAGCAGCAGCTGCTTATCGTAAGTTGGCTTACTATTGTAAAACTTTGATGCACTTCGGTAGACTACAAAAGGGCATCTTACGTGAGATTCATAATGACAAACCTTGTTCAGAAACACTGTTGATGAAAATAGACAAACACATGCTGCGATGACATTCCAGAAAGAATGACAGGGTCACTAAAGAAAACATTTATGGTTATTGCAGTTCTTTAACCTGAAAACTTGATTGGAAAGGCTTGTTTGATTTTTATTCCTGTTTGCATCATTCAGACTCTACTACTACTACAAATTTTGAGACCTAATTTAAAATATATGGCTGAAATCTGTCAGAACACCAGAACTTTTTTATTTCCTAAATATAAGACTCATTAATTTCTGTGTATATCCTATCAATTTGTTTAAATGTCTCTATGACCCTTACCACTCCTAGCATAGCTGCTGTCAGCTTTTTAAGCCTATGACACTTCCACTCTGTGTTCTAACATTGCTTTAATATTGTGAAATATATGTTATCTCTAGTCTACTGACAAGAAGAATGTATATAAGGATGTTTTCTTAAAAACACAGAAAAAGATAATATGGGTATTTTTCAGCAAAGATCTAATAAATTTGAAATCTTGGTTTTATCATTCAAGCAAATCTCTCATGGATTTCAGAGCTCGGTTCTGAATATTTTTTTCCAATGGAACATTTAAACTGCCTCGTAAAGGAACAATAAATAATGAAGTTTGAAATAAATAGTTAACTGTTACAAGCTTAATTTTACCCTATTGAAACTGTTTTAAAGTATTTTGTGACTGATTTGTCCTTTTACATCAATTTCTCTCAACCAAGTCAGACAAAAAAAAAAAGGTACTTGTTTTGCTTTATTTATTTTTCATTCTGGATGCCTTCACCTCCCTTAATTTATGTGAAAACCATTTATTATTGTCCTTTTTCAGAATCTCTGCTGAATATCTGGAAAGCTCTTAGTATTCATAGGACCTTGTTGTGCTTGTTTAATAAAATGTAATTAAGGAGAGAAGTCTGCAGGTTTGATAGAATTTGTTTTCAGATAAATCATCAACTCTGTCAGAGTAAATTAAGCATCTCATCCTGAACTTCAGATATTTCAATTGGAACGCTTGTGCTGTTGGTGAATGAGACGTTTCTGTCAGGAATGTTCTATGTGTATAGCTCTAATTGGTCCAGTTTCACATTAATGCATGAAAGAATCCTTTGTCACTCTTCTAATTCACAAGTTGCACAAAGAAATATGGCAAAACCCTCATTTCTCCTGTTTGCATTCATCTCAAAACAAAAAGGAAAGATAAACAATTGTGACCTTTTTTTTTTGACAGAACACAATTTAAATAAAACCAATGTCATACCCAGAATATACCAGAATGAAATGCTGTCTTCTCTTTATGTATTTGCAAAATAAATGTTAGAAGTGAGAGCACTTGAAGTAAATGGAAATGCAAAGGATCGATTTTTTGTTAACAAAAGGAGATTAAATACAGCATAACTGAATCCATCACATGGCCCATTCAGTCCAATATCCTGTTTGCCATATTATGTGAAATTGTTCTAGGAAAAGCCACTAAACCCCAAGTAACATAAGTATGATGAGATTACATACAACTTTCCAATTTACAGAAAATAACACCCAAGAACAACACTGACAATCTCTGTAAAAGCTCTAATTTGCTATAAATAAATGTTCTAAGCAATCACAAAGTAAGGCTGATCCTGTTATGCATGTGAAATGAGAACGACCATGAGAAGCATCCCATCTGTTTGCAATCATGAGCTCTGTGTGCTCTCTTGAAAGTTGTGTAGCTGCTTTTTGGTGGGTTTTTTTTTTTTTTTTTTGTCCTTGTACTAGTTTGAATGCAAACCAGCGGGAGATTCCAAGTCAGAACTACAATTTAACAGGAAAATTAAAATAAAGGCAGAAAACACTGGCTTAAACTGACAGAGTCAGGATGCCCTGTTGGTCAGGGTGGTGGTAGCTGTGTGATTAAATGGTGGCTGCAGTCCTCTTGAAGCGATAGATGTGGTTCTGTTGAAGCAGTGATCCTGTAGAAGGGTCTGGTCTTCCTCTGAAAGTGCAGTGGTGGTTATGTAGCTCTTGTCCTCTGGGAATGCAGTAGCTAAGGGCTGAGTGTGCTGTTCCAAACCTCAGATTATTTCCAGGTAGGAATGCTCGGTTCCTCCCCCTGGGCGGAGCATCTCACAATGGGATGATGTAATTTTATGAGTCATGCAGTGAGGCCTTGATGTCCCATTAACAGAAGATATCCCCCGAGGGAGTTAATCAGGGATGTGTCAGGGAAGAGATAAAGAGCCCAGCCCCACCTGGTATTAACACCTTATTGAGATGGTGATAGAATACATGCTTTTGGTTACATCTTACCCTGTAACCTAAGACAGTCCTCCTACCTTTGTATGTGACCATCCAATTACTCCATGCTCCCTCTGATCAACGTAACAGAGGCAGTTTGTATTGTATATTGAAATATCTGTATTTCATATACTGATATGAAACTATGTGAGCTGTAGTAAACTAAAAAA
>VWZT01010545.1:173193-184867 GCA_013397055.1 Pachycephala philippinensis | reverse complement strand
AAACTTATATGAAAATATTTGAGCTTAAAAAAAAAAAAAAAAAAAAAAAAAAAAAAAATTAGCCATAGGAATGTATAGACTCTGTTGTACCGTAATCACATCAAGCTCATCGTTAACCCAAACTTTTCCCAAACTTAACCCAAACCCAAGTGTGATTTAGGGGATTCTCTTATGAATCTGCTCTTTGGCATGGCCTGATACATGATAAAAGCTGCACTTTTTTCATGGCCAGGATGATCCTTAAAACAGCACAGCTATGTTCTGACATTGTTTTGCCTGATCCAGTAAATCTCCCGAAACTCTGTATACTGTGGCATTTAAGTTTGCCCAGAATTTCTGATTCATCTCCCTAGGTCAGGTCAGAAGAACAAAGCAAGAGATGAGGTAGCTCGTACTTCTACCATATAGATGAATGGCATCAAATAGGGAAAAATTACATGATCATACCATGACTATACAGAAGTATCTGTTAGCAATGTGCTCAGATGCATAACAGAAAACCACATAAAATATTAGCAGAAGCAACTGCAGTAAATATAAGTAAAACATTAAGAAGATTCCACTAAACTTTTTTCTAAATGTGTTCTAAATGTAGTTTTGAATATTACCATTTCCAGAATTTGGCTATGCAATGAAACATGCTAATTTTTATTTATTTAACATATGGAGAGAAAACACTTGAGTGCCAAACAGTTTTAACAGTGAGAAAAAAACATTGACTTTCAGTACTTGATTTATGTAGATGAATTAATTTGAAATTAGAGCATAAGGCCTCCAAGCTTGTAAATTCAAAATATCATGAAGGTCATGTCCTGTCTTTCATAGCTTATTCAGGGATACAAACCAAATTATTGCAAAATTAAGTATCTCATCCATCTGTCTTTTGCCTAAAGTGTTAAATATTTTGAGAACATAAGGATATTTAAAAAGAAAACACAAAAGCAGTGCCTTAAATTTAACAAAGCCCTTTGGTTCAGTTGCACAATTTTCACTGCATTCATTTCTTTCATGATTCATGAAGGGTTCCCACACCAGCAAGTGGCTAAAATCATGAAAATGCAAGTGAAGCACATGTTTATGATTTCATTGGATAGTGATGGATTATTCATTGTAATAATTTTATTAAAACTCTGATAAGGCAAAAATAAGTTAATGCTCAGTTAAAATAAATGAGTGCTAAGTTCAATCCTTGCAGAAACATTCTAAGCAAACAGTTGATAAAATAGCTACAAACTATTACAAACTAAATATTACAACTTTCAGGTTTAAAAAAACAATAATATTAAAAATTCAGGTTTGCTTACAGAACCATTCTCTAGTCTTTTTTATTTTCTTCTTCTTCTCCCCCCGAATCCTTGTATAAGACTCATAAAGTTGTTTCATTACTTACTTAATACTAACAGTAAGTATGTCACCATATTCTTGCCATGGTGCAATTTTTTAACATTTTCTCATTGTTTAATATCAAAGTAGATTCAAAGTCCAAGAATTTTAGCTTCAAATATTACTGGAGTTCAAATAATATGGCAATTCTAGGTTGACTGGTTGTGACTTGAAACTGTAAGACTGGATGCTGCTTTTAGCATAAAATGTTTTGAATTTGCTGCTGTTACTCTAAATTTTCATCACATGAATTTCAGTCAAGTTTCTCGTGTTCAACTAAAACATTTCTATATCTGTTTTTCTCTTACTAATTCAAATTAAGGGCTTATATGCTTTCAGATGTGTACACATTTTCTGAAATTACTTCCAGCCTGGCATTAAAATCCATTGCTTAGTATTCCTGTCTGTAAATGTGGTTAACAAATCAATAATCTACGTTAAACAGTTTTCTTATATAAGCTCTTACAAGGGAGCTTTTGCATCTTTTCCTGTTCTTCTTCCTCCCCAGTACACTCTGATCTGTCTCTTTCCTTTCCATTGGTCCTTCTCCTAAACATCTCATAACAAATATGATACATGGCCACAGTTTCTTTAAAGCAATTCCAGAATGTTCTTTCTCCAGCATCACATAATGTCCTCTACCCTTGTAGCAAATAAAAAAACCTGTGTTCTTCCACAGTTTTTACAGGTAGGGAGAATTCCCTCTCTGTTTCTTTTACAAACGCCGTATTGGCAATACCTGAATTATTCTCCCTGATAGACCTAGGGGTGGCTGATTTAGTGATGTGAGCTTTCACTGGTCAGGTTGCTCAGGCTCTCCACAGCCTTTATTAGTTGATAAAAGGAAATCTTTTTTAATATCTGTGAGAAGTATACAAAGGGTAAAGCAAAGAATATGATCAGATTTGAGAAAAGCATGGCTTAAAATTAAAGGAAGGGCAGAATGAATTTTTCGTTACGAGTAAGGCTCCTGAAAGGAATAGGTTTTTATTTGTCATAATTTTTTAATTCATCTTGTCCAGAATGAGTAGATAAACACATTATAGGCTTAAATTCAAGCAAAGCAGATTAAAGTTAAATAAACTTTCTAATCGTATGAATGGGGAAACAAACACATACGTTTCCTAAGTAGTTGTGAAGTCTCTGCCATTGTCTTCGAAATCGCACTCAAAATCATCAGAAATGTGGTACGAATCACATTCTTTCTGTGGAGTAAGATGGAATAGGTGAGCTGTTAAGGTCAGTGCTCTATGGTTTTCAGGACTGAAATTTAATTAAGAAGAACATAATTGGAAGAAGGCACTGGTATATCATAATTGCTGCTTTTATAAGCAATATTGCTTGTAGTCTGAGAGTGTTTATTTCAGACTGACAGAGTGTAGTGGTTTAACATCTGCCGGGATTTAAACTCCAGGGAAGACAGTCCCCTTCCTCCCTCCCCCTCCTGCGACAGAGGGACAAAGGCATGGACTATGGATTGGGATAACAATTTACTGAAAGCAAAAAGCAATGGAGTAGGAATTGCACAGTAACAGCAACAATATTAGTAACAAAAGTATACAGAGGAGAAGGTGCTTTACACACAGAAAGTTTACACCTTCACTGAGCTCTGCATGGGTGCCAGGACAAAGACAGGATGGCGGACACCCTGCAGCTTGCCAGTGACACCCAGCTGTTCCTGAGGCACGACAAGATGGGGGCTGCTCTCCGCTGCCAGTGTTCCCCTTCCCCAGTCTAGGAGAACGAACACCATGAGAAAAAAACCCTGAAAGCTGGAGCATCTGCATTTTGCTGCTTGCTTTTCCAGCCTGCTGCGCTGGTTCGATTTGCACAGTGCCGCTGCTTTGGATTGCTCGGGTCACTCCACTCTGCTGGGCTCATGCTCAGCTTGGACTCGGCTCCTCTCACCTCGGTTTGTCACTGCTTTGTTCCCTGTGGCTGCTTCTGGTTCACCACTGTTGGGACTCAAACCTCGGAGCCACTCTCGGCTGTGTTTGCCACTTCTTGGAGGAATAGGAAGGGATGATGGGTGTTAGGGGAAGGACAGAGTCTGCAGTGTTGGTCCTGACAGTCCGCGGCATTATCGCAGCTGGCGCCTTTCCTGAGCCAGGGAGGGAACAGAATGGTGCAATTCTGGGAATGTGCTGCTTTTCTCTTCCCCAAAACCATGCTGCCCAGCAATGATGTGCGTGATATAGAACAGCAACTCAGCCATGCCCACACAGCCCTAAAGCTCTGCCCCCTACAAGCAAATTTAGAACATTTATGAAGAGCTCTCTGAGGTCACTTTGTCCAACCTCCAGCTCAGCAGGGCTGACTCTGAAGCTACGTCAGGTTGCTCAGTCCTTTTTGCTGGTTTTTCAATGTTTAACCACCCTCACTGCAATATTTTTTCTTATAGTTGGAATTTACCTTGTGGAGCAACCAGTCTCTTGAATGCATACCTGAAAGCATCTGTCTTGTCTGTAATCACCACAAGGTATCTAAAAACAGAAATAGATTTTCCCCATCATTGAAATAATGTTTGATTTTCTATATATAGTACTGAATATCCCAAGTAAGTGAGGACTAATGATTATCTGCCACATGTAAAATTAATTTCAATATAAAATTACAACTTAACCCAGGTGATTATGCAATGAGTTCATACAATTCTGAATGTGATGTGTCTTACTAGACTTAAAGCTAACTTCTGAAACTTAACCTTTTAAGACTGGTGAGAATTCCTGAGAGATCCAAAGGGAACTGATTGGCTTACAGGCAGGAAATTTTCTTGAGTAGATGAAAAACTATTAAAAAATCCCCAAACCCAAACTACAATTATTTAGTACAGAGACACTTCCCATGTTTCTCCCCTGAGATCACAAAACATTCAAATGATTCAAGAAATAGGGGTCATGTGTCTGATATGTTAAAATTGATGCGCTGTGTAGAGCAACCCTGATCTGAGGTTTGTCAGCAGCATTTGTTTGATAGAGAAGTTCTTCTGTAAATAAAATTATTGTAACACGATTAGTTTGTCCACAACTTTAGCTTACCTTGTCCAAATAACTGATGACTAATAAATGTAGACTTCTTGTTTAGAAAGTGATGAAAGTCTGATAGAGTTTTATTCACAATCTGTTACTGGCTTCTGCCTTTTGTAACAGACACTGATAGACACTTCTTATTATTGTGAATTGAAGTAAAAGACAAACCCTTTATTTCAGAGTACCACGACAAGGGACTCTGTCCATGAAGCAGGAGAAAAACATAAGAATAAATTATTTGTAGCTATTAGGAGAAAAAACTAACTCAAAATGCTAATTTACATCTTACTTATGTATTAGACTATTACCGAGGAAAAAATAAACATTGCTGTAAATGACAGACACATGACTACTAAAATTTCTGAAAACAGGACATTCAGAACAGATTTTTAAAAGGCATTAAGAATGTTTAATTATCATTTTAATTTGTAAGAACCGAGGAACTACTCTAAATTTCCCTATATCTGGTAGAATGAGGCCTCCTTTTTGGTACTTTTTCTCCCCTCTACATTCTATAGAGTGATTGTTCTGCTTTGTTGGTCTTTTTTTTTTTTTTAAATTATAATAATTTCTTTCAGAATAATGCCGTTTTCATTGTCAAAAGTTTCAGAACTCCATTACCTGTGGTTGTATTACTTTGTCACTTATCTGAATGTGATATTTTTGAAGTCATACAAAAATTATCAGCTACAGTTGTGAATTCTTTTCTGACATGTTAGAAAAGACTCTTTAGTTGTTGATGCAATTAAAAGAATTAGAGTGATTATTTATAATTGCAAAAGCTGTTCCTGTTCAAGAGTAAAATTGATGTAATTGTCAAAAGGACTTGAACATTTTTATGTATTCTGGATGTAGTAAACAAAAAAATTAATTAAACAGCTATTAGAAAAGCAAATACTAAAAACAGTGGCATGACATTTGTCCTCTAGAAATAGGGACTTATTGGAGTTTGCTGACTACTCTTTATTTTCTAATCCATACCATTCCATACAGTGCACAATGAGGGAAAATAATGACTATTATTACAGGTCAGGAGGAAGAGCTCTCAGTACCTTTAAAGAAAAACATGCCTGTTCATAGGAGCTATATAAGAGGTCCCCTATGGCTCAATTTCTGATGTCCTCCTGTTCTGAAACAAAAAATATCTAACCTGCTCCCTTCCTTCTGCTCTGGAAACCTGTTGAATTTATCATTTTGCTCCGATCTATGTGCTAATTCCCACTGCCTGGGTGAGAATATATATTATATATCTATCATTATATAATAAAAACAGCTGCAGGTATTTAAAAGATGCTACAAGAAGGTCTTTCATAGGCGTTCTTCCAAAGGCAGAGAAAGAGAGAACATGGCATAAGAGAAATTTGCATCAGGCTAGAATGTGCCCAGTAATAAGGTAGAAATGTAGATGGTGAACAGTTCTCAGACTTACGCAGCATTTTTCATTTCTGCTTCTGAAGATACTCTGTGAAGAGAGTACATTATTCCCACCGTAGTAATTGAGACAAAGGCTTTCAGGTCTTAGTAGTCAGGCTTACTATGCCATGAACAGATGTAACTGGAAATTTGATATACGATTTTAATGTAACGCAGCCTATTCCTTACAAGAACAGGTTTTCCAGGTTTCTGTCCCAGTGTCCAACACTACGCCAGAGGCTGTGTAGGTGACAGGGTGGTTACACTCAGAGAGTTGCTGTCAACAGCTCAATGGCCAAACGGAGACCAGTGACGAGTGATACTTCTCAGGGGTCGATGCTGGGACTGGCACTGTTTAACATCTTTGCTGGTGACAGGGACAGTGGGATCAAGTGCACCTCAGCAAGTCTGCTGATGACAACAAGCTGTGTGTTGCAGCTGACACACTGGAGGGAAGGGATGCCATCCAGAGGGACCTTGACAGGCTTGAGAGGTGGACCTGTGCAACGGATTTCAGGAAAACAGCAATCATCCCTGTAGCTCCTGGAGCTAAGCTGGAGGTGGCCTTATACTCTAGGGTCAAACTATTTTTTATGATGAGGTCATCCTCTTCTGTGTCATCCTGTATAAATACATCAGCTTTCCCTGTTTCCATCAGTTTTGGAGCTGCAAAATTGTGGTTTAAAGATGCTTTATTTGTCATTTGATTGTGGAACTGGGTGCTACTGTATGCTAGTATTTGTATTTTGTATGTAAGAAGTGGATTATATGTCTGAGAAAGAAGAGATACCCTACTGAGATCAAATACCAGAGAATATCAATGAGATTCCATGTTTCATTTTTATATACTGCACAGTAGTCTTATCAAGCAAGTGTAATGGAGAAATAAATGCAGTTTTTTAGTGAGTAAATTATTTCCTTTTCTTCTCATCTTTTTATTTATGACAATGATTGAATTTAATCAGAATGAAGCAGAATTTGCTTTAATTTTTCTGCAGCATGCTGTGTTTCAAAGGCTAAAATTTATCCACAAGATTGTTCCCACTAACTGGATGTCACAGATCACAGGAACAATACTTTTCTCTGACCTCATCTAACTTCTGTGTAGGAATTTCTACGTTCAAAAAGAGAATAAAGACAACTTTTAATCAAGAGTCGACATGAAGAACTAATGACTCAGCATATGTTATCTAGATACCATGATTAGCAGAAGATGAAAATTATCTTTATGTTAATACCAGTTTATCCTCAGTTCTCCCTAAGTTCTTTCCCTTCTAAAAGATGCTTGTGTTTTACAAATACTTTTTGATTTATTGCTTCATAAATTATAGTATTTGGCTAAAAACACAGGACCTTTTATAAGAGATCAGTCTCCAAGGACTGTATGGGACTTAAAAACACAGAAGTGATACCAATTTAATTCAAAAGTTACTCTGCTATTTAGCATATTGTCTCTTCTTAATAGCTTCATATATCTTTTTTCTGACTCCAGAGCCAAAAGAGTGGTTTTGATACCTTCACGAGGTTCTCATTTTACTTCCAAGCCTTCCTATTGAACATTGTAATAAAATGTACCTGTACAGGAATTCTACTAGTGGAATATCTAAAAAGGATTTTATTTCTTTTTCATTACTAGGTTTTTCCCCTTATTTCACATTGTTGTTACCATAGGTCTCCTGCAGGCTGTCTGTGGCCCTTTTACACTCCTACTAAAAAAATTTATGGCATCTGAGTAGCTGATATAGAGAGACTTCAGAACCTTGATGTTATTAAAATTCACAAGTACTATTATGTCCTGAGTAAAACACTGCATTTTTTTTTAAATTTAAATTTTGCTTAATAATACAAGTCCTAGACAGAGCAGTGGGGGGGAAAATTTATGGGAAGATACCTTTCTGAAAGGATTTCTTCAGCAGCATGTACCATACATCTACAAAAATATGTGTTCAGATTTTGTTAATAGTGTCACAGACAAGAGTTCCAAATCTGACACATTGTTTCTGTTTTTTCTTCCATTTTCCAAAGAATAATCAGTGTTTACTGTAGGAGCTTGAGGATGCCAAGTACTTCAGATCCTGCAATATTTCTATTATTCTATTATTTTGAAGTTTCCTTCATGTATTAAAATGTTCTATTAAGCAGGGCATTATGTCACTCTCTTTTCTGTATCATTGTATTTCCTAGCATGCTGATACTCAAATAATGGACTGTCTACTGCTCTAGGACTTTTACATACATGTAATACAAAGAGATCACTAACTGTGTTTATCTACAACATCCTGAGAGACAAAATGGACACTGCAATATACAGTGAAAACATGGGACAACACAGGATCTGGAAATAAAAACTTCCAAAGTTTCTTGTACTTCTTATGTATGAAGGAAATGTAGTTTCAAGTCAGGTGTTTTTCAGCTGTGCCTTTTTACTTCATGAACTTCATAAGTTCCTGAGTGAGCTTTTAGGTGGAGCATATCAGGTTACATATCCTTAGCGTGTCCTTGCATATGGAACTTGGGATAGCACAAAATAAGTTATGGAAAAATAGTTCGCATCTTTCACAGCTTTCCTTTCCCATATCTACTAATTTCTTAAAAGAAATATTTAGGGTAGGGTTAGACCCTATGATTGCCTTATGTTGAGGATATTTTCTCTGTCACACCTCTAATACTGTAGACACCATTTACAAATGGAGCCTTCTGTTTCTACTTAGCATTGTCACCTTGTTGGCACGAAGTAGACAATAAGTAGAAAGGGGAGCAAAATGGCTTACTGTAATTTACACAAAGTAGGTAAGAAAAATGATGATGGTTTTAAAAACTGAATCAGGGAAATTAATTATGCTTTCTCCTAATATTCTGAAAAATGACAGGTAAAATCCAGTTCTCTCAAGTTCTCTGGTTAATTTCATGGGACAGGATCCTTTCTCTATTGTCTGTTCCAAAGTAAAAACTTACCAGAATATGTGTATCATTCTTTATCCATTTCTGTGGCAAAATCATGTGGGCGTTTAATCCTTTTGGTGTTTCAAATTTAGTGTCAGTGCAGTTGATGTTATAGAGCCTTATAATCTTTTTTATTTTGTAAAGAAAGGTAATGTAATACTCATGCCAAATAATGGTCATGGTTGATTTTAAGTAAATATTAGTGTTTTTCTTCAATAAGAGGTCTTATAATTGATTGCCAGGCAGTATCAGAAAAAAATTTGCAAACAAATAACTGTTTATTCTGAAACAAAGATAGAACTAAAAGTCTTTATCCTAATCAATTGTTAGCAAGCTCAATTCAGCTTGCAAGTAAAATAAGTCTAGAGCAACCTCTTTGTTTGCTAACACTCGCCTTCCCTTGATCCTTTCTAAACAGTTTTACAGCTGTTATTTTTAGCATATTTCTTCTTATCAATTCTGCTTCCTTATTTACATATGTCACAGTGATAAAGCTAGTAAACACTGTTCTCAAAAAATAAAGTTACAGAAAGTAAACAAGTCCCTTCCTGTCATCTAGTTCTTGATCATAATCAGTGAGCTATCAAATGTCTTTTAACAGAACTTTTACTTCAGATACCTTCTTGATGTTTGTGCAGTACAGAGACCACTCATCAGCCAATAGTGCTATAAGATAAAGTGCTAGTAGAATTTATGTAACTAAACTAAATAGAAATAAATTACAAGTACTTTCTTTTTGCTGATTTATTCAATAGGTTAAAAAGTATTAATAATGAATCATGTTCTGTATATTATTGAAAAATAAAACTATCAGATAGGAATGATAGGGTAGGGGGGTTATGTATCGTGAGACATTTTAACCACATCTTTGGGAAAACTTCACGACCTTCCTAGTCTTAATTATAGTAATGGCTTATCAGTGCATAATCAAAATCACTTATTATTTCAAGGTGGGGTCTGAATGCATTAGTTTGAGATTCCTGATCAAAAGTAACATTTCACCACAATAAATTCTTCTCAATCTTTTAACAAACTGTGTGATAATATGGTTTCTTTATGGAATAAACATCTGCATTCATGACACATATATGAGAATAAATAACCCACGCTGTGAGTTTTGGTTTAAAATGCATATCTCAAAAGATGGTAGTGATCTGTATTCTGTACACAAACCTTTATGCACATAACCACAGTCTAAAATGAATGAAACCCCTGGTTTATTTAGCACAGTTGAAACAACCTGTTAAGTAACCCAAGAGTTAATTCTTTATTTTCACCTGAAAAATTGTACTGCCTCTTTCCTTTACAGTGATAGATACCTGAAGTTATCAAAAAGGACAAAACACATTATCATGGGTACAACAGAACTGGCATGTCATTAAACTGCTCCTCATCAGCTAATTTGGGAACTGATTGGATAAATACTGCAAAAATCTTTTCCACCTCAAAGGAAGGAACATTAATTCTACAGCTACTGTTGATGGGCTCATGTCTAACTGGAATAGGCAATAATGATCAGGTGTACTGTTTTATAGAGCTTACTGAGATAGTAAGCAGCTTTTATGTTGTCATTTTCAATCCATGCCAATCTCTCTTTCTGCAGTAATTTCTCATCTGTATCAGTATGTAGATGTGTTGGCTGCTGAGGTCCTGTACAGTTGGTTGTAGGTTCTTTGTGTTAATACTTTAACAGTGTGGTAGTACATTTTTATCTATGCTTGAGGTTGTAGTTTTCTTTCGGGGGTTTTCTTTCTTCAGATATTCACTCATACTGAAGCGGCATTTTAGATTGATATTACACATTGAGAACTGTCACCAAAGTCAGTTCAGAGTACTTATAGGCGGTATTAGAAATTTATAAAAATAAAATAAATAAGTATAAATTGGTAAATAGATAAACAAAGGTAATTTTTAAAATCTGAGGGTAAAAATACAATTTCCGTGCTTTATTTTATAAAAGGGAGAGAAATCACACCAACAAATCTTTCTCAAAACTTACACATATAACAGTTGTTCTTAAGGAAAATTTATCAGCTTTCCAACTGAAAAAGTAACTAGATTTGTTTAGAGATGTCAGAAATTTCTTTTTAAAATTATTATTATTGATGTTGTTATTATTTCCCATGAATGCTAACAAAACATGTACAATTATTATTTACTTCTAAAGGTCCATGTGGCTGCACACTCTCTCTACATTTGATCTTTAACAAACAATAAAAGATTCTCATAAGAGGAAAATTTTTTTCATAGCATTTCGAACACTTTGACGGCCCAAACAAATACGCAAAAAGCGTGAAATTTTCTAATTAATGTGAAGTCATTTTATTTAGAGTGCACTCCCAACTGCACACTGAAAGCAGCTTTTCTATAGCATGTTTCAAACAGTCCATCTTTCAGCAGATCTATAATAATTATTCGTTTAGTGATATTTATTCTGAAATTATGATAGAATTTCAGATTTGTCCCAAAAAAGAGGTTGCTTATCAGGTCTTTTGAGGCATGATGTAAAGAATGCCATTGTGGACTTACAGGATATTTCCAGTGATAAGACAGACTTAGACTCCATGCTTTCAGTACTGCACCTGCACTGACTCAAAAAATTGCTTTGTATAAAAAATATGTTAAAAGTAAAGGAGTCATGAGTGGAACTTAATCTTCCATGATAGGTAGTAGGCTTTTTATGACTTCTTTATATTTTTTTTTCTCATACTCGTCAGTGGAACTGTGTAAGACACCTGATTTCTGAAGTGGGGCACAAGGGGATTGCGGAGGGTCCTCCCTGTGTTAGAAGTTCCTAAAGCACCAGACACTGAATGAGAGGAGAGGACTGCATGAATTCATTGAGGTTCCTGCACGCTGGGCTAATACAGAAAGGAATTGTCTCTTAATCGCTCTTTTCTTTCCCT
>VWZT01010545.1:129235-167214 GCA_013397055.1 Pachycephala philippinensis | reverse complement strand
GCTGTAGCTCTTCCCATGCGTGATTACTGCAGATGGTGCCGCGATGTTATACTGCAAACTGTGTTGGCCCGGTGTAAGGAATATCTGGAACTATGTTGCCCCAGTGTACGGCAACATTTCTGTGAAGAACTTCTTCCTAATGTCCTATCTAAACCTCTCGTGATACAGCTTAAGCCTTTTTCCTCGTATCCTGTGCTCATTGCTTGGGAGAAGAGGCTGACCGCCACCTGGCTACAACCTCCCTTCAGGCAGCTGTGGAGGGTGATAAGGTCTCCCCTGAGCCTCCTCGTTTCCAGGCTAAACACCCCCAGCTCCCTCAGCTGTTCCTTACAGGACTTGTGTTCTGGACAAGACCTTTCACCAGCCTTATTGCCTTTCTCTGGAAATGCTCCAGCATCTCTCAACATCCTCCTTTAACTGGGAGGCCCGGAACTGGACACAGTACTCGAGGTGTGACCTAACCAGTGCTGAGTACAGGGGAAGAATCACTTCCCTAGTCCTGCTGGCCACACAAAACTGTGTGTATCCTCTGACATGGCAAATCTGAGTTGGACAATTCAGAGTGCATGTTTTCATGCGTTTTTATGAATGCTAGTGTGTATTTCTGTCCAGAGAAATAAACTTGCTGTAAAGTGAGCTATTCCCCAGAATTTTTTATGTATGGCTGACCAGGTATTTCTCCCGGGTTAGATGTTTAATACAAAGTAACAGTAAGGGAAATATATTTGCAATTAAAATAAAATGCATTATTTGTAGTATAATTTCCAGGAGAAACATAGCATACTGTAATGCTGCGTTTTAACTACAATGGAAAAAACCACAAATTCTAGGCATAACTTGTATTACCGAAACAATTTAGCCATTTTGTTAACACATTGCAGTTTCAGGTTCTGTAAATACAATGTTTTACGTTAACTTTATTCCTGTATAGGCAGAATATTTTTTATTACAACCTCATATCATAAATAACAAATATAGCATTGTATTCTTTCTATACAGGGACTACACAGATTTTCATTGTACTAACCTAGTCATTTAGTTAAATTGTTTTGAAACTACCACTAAATTCTTTAGAATTTTTGACATATTGTATGTATTTATCATAAATGTCTGCCTTTCAAAAATTACTTTCCCTTTGCCTTTGTTTCTTTGCTTTTTAAATGAATAGGAGACAGATGAGAGAGAAATAAACGGTAAATTACATGTACAGCTCTACTCCCTCTTTTAAAATTCTAAATTTTTAATACAGAAATGAAGCAAGCTTGAATTCTGATTGTCAGATAGCTAAACTGTTTCCTCTTACTCTGTTTGGGAACCTGAATACTGCATCAAGCTTGCAATCAGGATAAGGGTACTCAATTAAAATTATGAACACAAGATTGTTGTTTCTGGAAATGTACAAAAAGAACAAGATTTCATCACTTAGCATATCATAATTTAGCAGCTCTGAAGTTATTTTGTGAACAAATAACTTACATGAAAAAATGATTTTTTTTTTTATATTATGCTGCAGCATTAGGAAAAAAAAAGGATATACAGGAGAACTGAGATTTCTGATGGAGCCTGGAATTTCTTTCTAGGAGGTTATTGTAGTTAAATTCCTAAAACAGATTTAGCAGAAGGACTAAGACTCACCCTTAATTTTCCACAAAATTTGGATCAAACAAAGCACAGCCAAGATTACCTTTCATAGCTGTAGAGCTTGGAAGCTTTCTGAATCTACTTATATGAACAGCTGCAGAGTATGGTTCCGTAACAAATTTTTTTCTGTTTACTCAGGAATACTTCTGCAGCAGGAAGATTTTATATAAACATGTACATTGCATTTAAAGGTATTTTTAAAGAAGCGAAGGAAAAAAGCTGTATCTCTAAGTATATGGTTTTAAAAAGTCATTCGGCGGTTTTAGATTTTGATAACTGGTCATGTTTTTGAATAATTTCAAGAGTAAAGGAAGGTAGTTGAACCTGAAAACAGCAAAAGGTCATTATTATGATAATCTGTATTTGATTGAATCATCAGATTCATATTACTCGAGGGTTTGCTTTACAAGAAACATACCAAAATAGGAAACCCGTTAGTTTTTCCTAAAAAGCCATGAGTATATTGAAAATAAATAGTACTTTTTTTTTCAAGATAATACTATTTTAACTAGATGTGGAAATTTTAAAAATACTATATCACATTATGTGTAGAAGTTATTTAATGGAAATCTTAGCTATGCTAATAAGATAGTTGGAATTTCAGAAAATTTGCTTGCCTGACTTATCACAGGCAGACTGTGTAAACATGCTATACTATTTATTAGGTTTACAGAACGGATTTTAAAATTTCATGTGGAAAAAAAAAAAGAAATTACTGTTTGTACAAGTTCTTATCACACTATTTAGGATTTGTACCTTTTTGTCCAAAATGAAACCGTAGAAGCAAATGTTAAAATGGAAATAGTAAACAGTTGTGCACATCTATTATGTTCACAACCACATACGTACTACATACAACTACAACACAGAGTGCACAGGTAAAAAGTAAGAAGCATCAAATCAGCCTGAAAACTAGAATCCTTTTCTTCATCAATGCTTCCATCTACACATGTGCAAAGAGTCCCCCAGTGGGGGACTGGGCAATTGGAGGAAATGTAAAACCTAGTCATAGTGATCATTTTTCGTAATCAAATGCATTATTTTTGTTACACATAACATCTCAATTCTTTACTGAAAATAACAAGATGAAGGATCTATGATGGCAAATGATTTTGTGAGGCCATACGTTGAAGGACTAATTAGTGAGTGCTGCTCTTTTGAAATAATCATAAATGTTTTGAGAAAATCACAGTCCTGTTCTTTTCAGGTGTAGGAGCTGATATACCAATGTTCCAGGTTATTTGTAATGCAAGCAATTTTATAATCTTCACTACATTTTTTAAGTTACTAGAGTCTCTTGCACAGTCTGGAAGTACCAATTCAAACACCATTTATTGAGGAAATGGTTCTGTGGCAAAACACAAAGACCAATTGATAGAACTACTTTGTTGTAGATTGATCTGTCCGTAAGGACATTACCAGAAAGAATTAATTCTGAGTTATGTGTAAAGCACCATGCACATACATCACCATTCTGCATTCCTCTGCTTGTCATCTGAAATGGCTGGTTGATAAAAGGTAAGGTGCTTTATCATTATCCCTAGCACCTGGGAAATGGTCCAGTGTAAATTCAATCTCAGTGAATTATTAAAGGCATTTTAGGATTTGTGAACTTGATAATGGTATTTTGTGAGTGTTTATTACCACTGCAATTTAATATTACTACAGAAATTGAGTTAAGAGACTAGTAGTCTGGTAACAGCTTTGGGATGTAATTTACAATCATGAAAGATAACAAATCTACACTTTACTACTATGTCAGCAGTGTTTTGTGAAACATGCTTAAAGAAGCTAATTAAACTTCATAAGGCCTCTCGTAGCATTATAATCTGTCACAAGCTTTAATCTAATGAACAACTTAAATGATATTCTACTGCAGAATAAAGTCTGAAGTGCTTGAGCTTACTTAAAATTGGAATATAGTTGTTTCCCAGAAGAAATATCTGAAATACTCTGACTCAAGTAATGCTAAAATTGTGGTTTAGCATTACTTGTGAGTATTAGCATTGCAGTGAGTTAGACAAAGTGCTAACTTGCATTATGTTTAATTGATCTATAGTTAATTTATTCAGAAAAGAGCTGCTCACACTGAAAAAATAAATAAGATCAGACAGCTGTGTAATAGTAGGGAAGTAAATGTTCAGTGGTATGGAAGACAATAGCTCTCGTTGATACAGCAGTGTCAAGTGACTGGAGTTTCAGTGGTCTGGTACAGTTTTGTGTCATAGTCTTCGTTGAAGTCAAGATGCTTTCATCACCTTTAGCAGGAACTTGAAACTTCACTGTGAAGAAAAAAGACTAAAAATAGAATGTCGAGTAATTGAGCAGTGCTTCCGCCCTTCATTTGTTGCTCTGAAAGTTAAACTGAGGGAAAGAATAAATCCTTCATCCTCCTTTAGATGTTACTTAGGCCACAGTGAATGTTGTTGAATCCCAGCAGTCCACGCAGCACAGGCACAAGCAGTGTTTGACAAGGTGCTTTCTCTCAGTTGGCTGCTGCTTCTTCTTGCAATGAACTGACATATCTAATGAATAAATAATTTAGAGTCATCGTTAACTCAGGCTCATAGATATTTCAACCTTCTTTTCTAAAAAACGTCACAGATTAGGAGCTGTAGACTTCTCTGAATAAATAAATCTGTTTACAAATTAATTCCTTTCAACCTAGTATTTTCATGAAACTTTTGCTGTCAAACTGTCCTGGCTCATTATATTCCCAGCTTTCACCTACACATGTTAAGACTATAATTATTATAGTTGAAGCCATAGTTTGTTTTTTAAATTGTGTATTGTTCTTCATAACCAAATCTTGCTTAGGCAGTCAAATTCAGTAGCTGATGTCTTCTGTATTTGTGGTACTTCCCTTTAGTCTTGCCTACTGTCAAGATAGTAGTTATTTCTCCTTGCATTATTTTGCCTGCTGAGAATTTTTAAAGGTCTGATTAGAATAGTGAGGATTTTTTTCTTGAACTCTTTTATTTTTTCAAGCCAAGAAGTCTTCTGTTTTCTTGTTGCTACGTTGTGTTAGAAGAGTTGTCATTTTATCTAACTTTCTAAAGGAAAAACCATAATAAAGAAAAGGCAAGAAGAGTTAAAATGTATCCATGCTTGACAGTGATGATTGAATGATTGAAACCTAGCAGCTTTTATTTTGGCTTGCTAAGTTCCAGTGTCCTCTCATTTTATTGTCATCTCATAATATTTTGAAATTTCCTTCATTGAATCCTGATAAAATCTGACAAATTCTTTTATGAAAATGCATGGTGAATGGACATTCAGACTTCGTTCAAGATAACTATTCTTATAGCAAAAATCTTTTCAGTAAGTAATCTGTAGAGTTTAATCATAGTTCTTTGTTCCTTTAACTAATGATGGTATTGCAGAAGGAACCCCCAATTACTAAAGAAGTATAACCTATCAATTGTTCCTAATGCATGAATCACCAATCTTTGCTGGTTTTCCACTGTTGTGAAGGTGTTTTGTGCTTCTGGTTTTTTCAGAAAAATATTCAGTCAATAGAAAATGTTGGTGGGTTTAGATGTGTTTTCAGCACAGAGCTCCAGAAGTTTAGCCTTGTAGTCTACAGATTCCTGTACTTTTAGAACTGATCTTTAATTTCATTCTCATAATTGTCTGTTGGAATGTATATCTGTATGAATTACTGTTCGCAGGCGTTACAGTCTATCCTAAAGTGGCTCTCAATGAAACTTTTTGTTGTTGTTGCTGTTTCAAAGGTCATAATTAATCCTGACATCTCTGAGTGGTGACTGTCTTGTGTCCCTGAATATTTTTTACACCTTTTTTTTTTTTAAATTGCTTTTTTATCAGCTCCTGGACAACAGTGTTTTCATACTCAGGGGATTTTGAGGTTTTATTTCTTGTGTCCTTTCATCGTTTTTGTAGCTTTTGTCATAGTTTATGCTACTGTAAAGTTATGGAAATGTATCTTTCTGGGGTTTTGGGGTCTTTTTTGGCAGA
The DNA here is from genome assembly GCA_013397055.1 of Pachycephala philippinensis. Classification (NCBI taxonomy): domain Eukaryota; kingdom Metazoa; phylum Chordata; class Aves; order Passeriformes; genus Pachycephala; species Pachycephala philippinensis. The sequence continues at coordinate 161,595 of VWZT01010545.1, read as the reverse complement.
TTTTGATCCCTCCCCTACTTTCCAGTCAAGTCTTCCCATGTAAATTTAAGAATTCTCCCCAGTCTGGATCCCAAGATCAATCAGATCAAGTTGAATTCCTTCATACAAAGCAGAAAGAAATTGCAAGAATTACATAAGATTTATCTTTCTCACTTTGTCTCAGTGTTTTCAGACCTGAATGTCTTTCTGAGATTTTTTGTTGTCTGGAGATTTTTAATGCCTTCCTAGCTTTCTGTTAGGATTCTTAAAAGCCATATTGAAACACTAATTACCGTTACTTCTCACCTACTGCTTTGTATCTGTGATATACGCTGTAGACCACAAAATGTACCATATGCATTTTGATCACAATTTCTGCTGCAGTAGCAATGCCAGCTTTACTCCACAGAAGACAAAAATTGGAATGTTGTTATCTGTGGTGAAATCTTTTACATGAGCAGGTTCCTCTAGGCTTGAGTTGAATAACAGCCTAATGATCCACCATCAAAAATGACTTCAATCTTTTAGGGAAAAGAACATTAAAAATATCACATTTTGTCTTTGAAAGGAATTAAGGGTGCTTTCTTCTCTCCATGCTGGGGGGTGGTTCAGCTTTTCACAGGAGAAAGAAAAATTTCCCAGGGAAGGAATAAATGAAAATAAATCAGAATAAGTTCACGATAGCATTGTGCCCAATATATAAAGTAATTACTTTAACAAGCTAATTAACTTTAATAGACTGTCCCACCATTCCCTTGTCTGCTTAGCTGACCTGTCTATTGAAGCTTTCTGTAAACTTAGCACTCTATTTGCATAGCTGCAGAAAATTTCAGGCTGCTATTGTTGGTTAATCTAGAATCTGAACCTGATTTAATTGCAAGGAATTATAATGAAATGTTCAGGGTGGCAGGAAGGAAAAAGGAATACATAACTTATATATATTTTTCCTGCTGTGAAGAGGTAGCAAAATATGTGAACCTACACTGATGAAAATGAGGTGTTTGGTGAAGAAGACAGACACTGAGGGGCAATAGGATATCTAACTTAAAATTTCAGCAGTGATAAGGAAACAATGGCAGCAACATGTGCAGTAAGGTACTTTTGCATGCTGCTGGCACTTTTGAAACAGTCTGTAGATGTTGCTTAATCAAAATTTATTGAAATTTTATAAGAGTTGGGAAATTAAGGACTCCTTTGAAAAACCTATTATTTTTAGGAGACACAGTAGCAAAGCTTTTATACAGTTAAGCTTTGGATTGGAAGTGAACTAATAATACACAAACTTAAAAATCTTGAGAATGCAGTGGGTACAACCTACTTCAGAGTAAAGGATAACTCTACACAAAAGATCTTTTGTATCCAGATTCTTCAAAAAATACGTCTGAAATTATTTATATTGAGTCAAGACAGTGCAATAAAGAAAAAACTCCTCCATGTATAGTACTAAACACTATCTATACACCGTGAAAACTTTTTTTTAATAATAGTGTATGTCTGTCTCCTCTGCAATATAAATTTTATTTTTAGAGTGCTGTGTTTTTTCTTATAATTAGTTGTGTTTACTTGTATTAGTAAAGTAAGTTCTCTTGAGTGTAGCATGTCCAGTGTATGCAATGAACCTTGCAAAGCAGTATGTGGAGCTTCCAAATACATGAAAATTTGATAGAACAGTAAATTACTTATCATGTCAGCAGTTAAAAATATCTGGCTTGCTATCTAGCTTTGCTATTCAGTGTGCTGGCTTTGAAGGCTTTGCCTCTTAGCCCCAGTTAAAATACCTATGTCATGATGTTCATTGTTGCTAATACTTTTTTTCCTGCCAGAGGACTTATGGCTGTTAGAGAGAGATAAGCAAAGCATTGCTACTTTCACTGGGAACCCTAAAATATCCCTAAAAGAGCTTGGAAGCAGGCTCAATTCAGAAAATATTGCTTATCAAAATCCATGCTCATTTACCACACACCAAGACTGGTTGGCTAAAGGAACAGGAATACATTTGGATAAATTGAAAAAATGAACATTAACTATTGAAAGAGAACTTGCCTCCTGGTGGAAGCAGTGCAGCTGTATAGTGTTACTGAGACAAGAATCTAGTTCACAACAGGTATATCATTACACAGCGAGGAAACTGAATAAGTTTTGTGCTCAAATTTAAAAATAAGTAGACAGTCACCTGACTTCCAGAATATAGGTTATTATAAACAGCTATTATGTGGTTGCACTCTGATTGCAGCTTGGTGAAATTTTCTCTTTCCCACCCCACTGTTCACTCAAGTGAACCAGCATGGCAAATAGTTTTATATTGGCATGAGCAATAGATCACCTGAAAATAACACTGTTTTAATTATGTCTAGAATCAGAATTCCCATATCAGAATTCCCATTTCTTTGGAAAACATCTCCTAGGAAGAGGTTTTTTTTCTGATTTTCTCTGGCATTTAAGCTTTTCTGTGGCCATGGCATTTTCTTCGTTGATTTGTTTTTATTTGCAAATACAACCGTCATATAATTCAGAGGGGTCATATCTACAAAAACAGAATGCATCTGTTGCCTGATACTCTGTGAGGCCTTGTGTTAATAGGGTATTGAGGCCATGCATTAACAGGCTATGTACAACTGAGCTTGATTTGGGAGGCGGGGGGGCATTTAATTTTGGAATAAATGTGCACTATTTGAGAAAAAAACTTGTCCTATCACTCATTTTGTGTTCTGTGACATTTGGGAGGTATTTTTCCAGTAAACCAACTCATATTACTTCTCCTTAACAAGCTACCAGGTAGTAAATCCTGAACCTCTGATGTTGTTCCTTTTTTTACATAGTAACAATATTTTAAAGTAAAATATACCAGCTTCATAGAATGGACAAGTTTTACATCAGTTTGGGGAAGTTCTCTTTTTTAATTTCAGTTCTTCGTTGTTACGCTGAAATTTTGTCCCAACAAGATGCAGCCAACATTTTCTGTCAAACTGTCATAGTTACTGTTTGGCACATTCTACTGCTGATACAGTCCAGAAATTTTATTTCATTATATTGTAATTTCAAATTAGGGAGGCAAGTTATGTGAAGGTGGGTACATAAATGTCAATTCCTATTAATTATAGGGGTTGCATGATCCTTCCTTTTTACAGTTGTTTTCTGATAGTTACCAAACAGTATTTGTGGGGGAACAACAAGGTTTTTTGGTTTTTAACCAGTATCTTAAATTTCTGTGTACAGACAAACAGGGAAAACAAAACAAAAAAATCCAACAAAACCAAAACCAAACCAGTTGGGAATATATTACTAGAAAATTGTGTTGTTCTCCATTGTCTTTTTTATTGGGGTAAAGCTTGGTGTTTTAAGTGGAAATAGTTACTTTTTGCCACTTAAGAATAGCTTAAGAAGACAAAAAGAGGTTTTTACTTAATGGTACAACTGTAAGTATGAAATAATATGGTCAATATATTGAGGTCATGTTAAAAATGCAGATAAGTCAACTTGCTTGGCAAGATATAGTAAGGATGTAAACATTTGCCTTAGCTCTATCTAATCCAAGTATCAACAAAACCCAGCAAGGTTAGCTTTTACCACTTGAGCGTATCAATGAAGCACATACCATCACTGAAGTGGGTAAATGCAGTGGTTTTTGTCTAACTCAGTGCTTAACATCCTTAGGAAAAAATGTGATAGACCTGCACAAAGCTTCCATCCCAGGAAAAAACTTACATTTTAGAAATACTAATCATATTCTTTGGACACGTAGTTAGGGTTACACCTACATGGTGGGTTGGTTAACTTGTTTGTTTTTGATGTTACCAATATTATCATTGCTTGGCTGCAGTCATGCCAGTGCTTCATCCAAGTAGTATATTTGCTGATCACACTCAAATTTTCAAATCCTTTATCCAAATTTTGAACTAGGTCCACATGAAGGTACAAAACAGTATGACTTTCAAAGATGCTAAGAGTGAGCATCTTAGCATTCTCAGTGTTACACAGTGAACAGATAAAACGTTTAAACTTATAACACAAAAAAATTCTATTTTCAGTGTTCTCAGACAGAAACATTTTATAGTCCTTTTTATGGACACAAAGAAACTCCTAATGCCAGATGGAGCCGATATTGCAAGCTCACTGCATGAGGAATTCATCAGGAATTCAGTATAGATCAGGGATTTTCAGAGCTGCATTCTAATTTGGTAATAATCAGTCCGTAAAAACTAATCTGAGATTGTCTGGTCTTTTCAGTCACATAAAGGCTGGGCTTTTTATTAACACTGACATATTAAACATAAAATATACCTGGAAGTATAATATTATTTGTAGTAGCTCTGTCAAGGAGGGCTCAATTTAGATATCATTTCTTTTTGCATGGCCTCTATTTTTCCTTAAATATAGACATAAGCCTTTAATATTACTATAGTATATCATGTTCCAAAAGAAAGTTAATTTTTCTTAAGTTGCATCTATGAGTCATTTTTGACAGAGAATGCATTTCTACTAGCTCTATTTATATCATAGGAAGGAAGATGAATAATCTTTCACCCAACAAGTTTCAAAAATAAAAGAGTTAAAAGATAAATTACATGATTATCAGATAATGGAGAGTTAAAATTGGAAAATATTGAACAGATGCACCAATTAAATTCAGTTTCAATGTATAGTATTTAGGGTTGGGGTTTTTTTCTTTGTTTGTTTGTTAGTTGGGTTTTTTTCAAATAGAGTAGTTTGAGTTGGAAGGGACCTTCAAAGGACATGTAGCACAACCCCTCTGCAATGAGCAGGGACACCTTCAACTCGATCAGGTTGCTCAAAGCCCCATCCAATCTTACCCTGAACATTCCCAGGAATGGGGCATCCAGCACCTCACTGCACGCCTGTGGCAGTGCTTCACAGCCCTATTGTACAGAACTTCTTCCGTGTATCTAATCTAAATTGACCCTCCTTCCCCTTAAAACCATTACCCCTTGCCCAATTGCAGCAGGCCCTGCTAAAGGTTTGACTCCATCTTTCTTGTAGGGCCTCTTCAAGGCGTTCTGGGCCTTCTCTTCCCCAGGCTGAACAAGCCCAGCTCTCTCAGCCTGTCTTCAGAGGAGAGGTGCTCCCTGTTCATGGCCACTCTAAGGGCTCTATGTCTTTCTTATGCCAAGGGGCCCACATCTGGTTGAAGTCCGAATAAGTTTTTAAGATGAAATGCATGAAGATTTTTTTTTTTCTGGTGGTGGTAGGTTTTTTTGGGATTTTTTTTTTTTTTGGTTTTTGTTACCAAGAAACTAAAGTAAGCTGGGTACAGATTTATCCCTGCAAGTCCTGCAATTCTGTCAATTAGCAGCTCCTGTCCCCCCAGGTCTGCAACTGGGAACCATGACTTATTTTCTTTTACCAGATACAGTTCAAATCTATTGTAAAATAACATGATTTCACTGATTTATGGTCTAAAGGATTAATAATAGAGAATCATAAAAGAAGATAGAGAAACAATCATTTTCCTTATTTGTTATTATCTGACATATCAGATAGATTGATCCTAAACTCATTCCCAATAGTCACTGCAGAGAGGCACAGTCTAAAGGAGCTCTTCAAAATATTCTCACAGTCATCTTCTAGAGACTGTTATTAAACATCCCACATACGGACTGAGGTTTTAAATACAGAAATCTGTGGAGGTTTTTCTTAGAACAGACACTGTAATTTCTGCAAGTGAAAGTCTAAGAAAAAAATCATGAAGTATTACATCCAATTACTTCTTTAATAATTTTTTCCCCCTAGATTTCTGCTTTTCCTTAGTTATTTTATAACAAAGCCAGATGAGATATTTGAAACTTTTCATTAAAACAAAAAACAGAACAACTCATCCAATATAAAATATATAATGGAGAACAGTTACTAAAGTAATGAAATTAAATTAATTGCACAGAATGGAAAAACATTTTTCAATTCATTATATTTGTATGTTCAGTTTATTTCGAAAATCTTACAGTAGCAAGCACAAATGAAAAAATATTACAGAGTAGCACGGAACAGTCTTTCTCAATACAGAAGTATAGTAGGTACCTATAGGAGATACCTGATGTACTTAAAAATCCCATATTGAATACTTTTATGTATATAAAAAAATTGCCCTAGATATTGTTTTTATATCATTTAAGTGAGTTTTTCAGAACACTTATAATAAGATTGATGGTTACTGGTCATTGATTCATACGTCTGGTTTTTGCATTGCAACTTGTTAGATCCTAATCTTCTACTAATAATTCACAAAAATTGAAGGTTAAAGAAATAAAAAATTTAAAAATTGGCAACTCCTATTTAGATAAGCAGTTTCTGAAATTTATTGAAGAATTTAAAGTTTTCTCTATATGGACACTAAAGATTTTGCTAAAGGATTAATATGAACACAGTAAAAAATGCGGAGTTTTCAGAATGTAAACAAAAATACCTCTGAATAATTGTAATAAAAACACTATAAGTGCAGTTCTCATAAACAGAATACTGTATGTGTTATAAGACCTGTATTTTATCATTGCAGCTATTAATAAGTACACTCAGCTATGGAACAACTTTTAAAGCAGAATTTTATCTCTGAAGTGCTCAATTACTATATATTTGTAGCAGTAAAAATGCCTTCAATTTAGTTTTCTATTTCTTCAATTGTGAGCTTGTTTTCCTTCAGGATTACTGCCATTTTAACTTCAGGACCCTACACATATCTTCTCTGGCTCTGGATGTAGAACTCCTTGAATGCTATAGAAAACTGGCTTGCAGAACTCAGGGCCTGGGTGGAATACCACTGTATTAAACAATAAAATCTAATTGATTGTGGTGTCCTAGAACTTAATGTTCCAGTTTAACTGGACAATGAAAGCCATATATCAGAAAGACCCCTAGACATATAAGGAATTATTGCTCTTTTATTCATCAGCTTTAGCGTGGTAATAATCTTCTAAAGGAAGAATTCAGAGTGCCATGGAATATTGTCCTTATGATGTTTGTTAAATATAACAACAGTAATCAAGAAAAATATTTGCTAACACTGTTGAATCAGCAGACCAAGATGTTCTTAATAAAACTCTTTTCCAAACACCAGTTACAAAACATAAAAAGCTCTTGCCTTTGGCTTTAACCTCTAGCCAAACACAAAATATGTGCAAGTATCACATGCAGTGTGAAATATGACAAAATACACGCAAGAGGCTGGGTGTTTTTGTGCACAAAATTAGAATAGAAAGGTTTGGCTTCAGAGAATAAAGTTCTGAGTTATGTCATGTCCCATGAGCTGAATTACAATAGCATTTATATGCCTTGGATGATGCTCAGGTGTTGATATTTACTGATCTCTTCACCATAGCTCTTGCATTCCAAGGTGAAATTCATCCCAAACTACTGAGGAAGTCTAAAATACCTCAGATGATATGTACTCCCAAAATACTTGTTCCTCTCTGTTGTCTATAAAAGGAGCCTCTCACAGATGGAGACCACTCACTGCCAACAACTGAAATTAGATAAGATGAAGCCTTAACTCTCCTCATTTCACTGGGCCAAAGGGCTTTTAAGCGTACATGTCGACTGCTCAGACAACATAAGGAACTTAAGCTGTATCTTGGGAGAGTATGATTTGAATATATTTGTAGAATATATGTAAAATATCTACTTAAATTTCCATTTTTACCTGTCTGCCCATGGTCTTATCATTGAAATATTTATTTAAGAGAAAAGGAAAACATATGGCCTTAAAGAATTTTATATTAAGTTATCCTAATTTAGTTTTAAATAAGTTGTCAGCCTGTTCCAATATAACTGTTACTAAGTGTCATGAGAAGGGAACAAAGTGAGTAAGCAATATTTTGCCAGATTCAAAATGTTCTATAATGACTAGATAAAATTTTCAAAATTCATTATCACAGGCAAAGTAGTCGTCTTACTTTTCTCTCATTAGGAATCATTCCATATGAAATATGCATCTAAAATGTTTACTGGACAGTGTTTCTTTATAATACAGTGAAGTTGGTAATGAGCTTAATGAATGTAATAACTATACAGTAATGCCACATAAAACAATTACGGAACATAGTCTTTTATTTAATGTTGGGTTATTTCATTTTGAAGAGGAACTTTCATTACATGGTTTCATTTATTAATGATTAAACCTTCTACTCTCAGTGTGAAGGATAACTGAGCAAATAAAAAATACTGCATTCTTAGACTACTCAATTGTAGGTATCTGAATCATTGAAATTGACAGTGTCGTTGTAAAACCTTGTTCCTGAGCTTATTCCCTTACTCGCCTGTGTTTTCCTTTCTTTCATGCTTTTTACACTCGTCAATTCCGTGTTTCATTCGAGCTATTTTCTTAGACCCAGACTGACAAAAGTATTTGATATAAAATTCTCCGGCAAACTCCTTGTGGTCCATCATGGCTTGAGATGTTTGTCAGTTTTTTCCTTTACAGCGAGAGCCTTCTGGATTACTCTTAGTCATTAGTCTTCCTGACTCACCTGAAAAGAGCTCTGTCAGTCTCATTGAGCTTCCCAGGGACATACCCACTTCTCCTGAACAATGCTCAGGACAGCATCTAGGGACAGCAAGCTAAGATTTGCTAATATCCTCCTATGTCTTTAAGTTAGGGTGAAAAAAACCTCACCCAAAACCATATCCATTGATTTGAATTCATTCTTGTCCCGAGAGGTAATAAGGTACAGTGCAAATGAAAGTATTTATTCACAGCATCCAGTATAACAACATATGGTTGAGGAAGTAGGCAGAGAAAAACCATGCTGGATCTATTTACTTTAAATAAGAAACACCTCACACTGCCCCTCTCTCTCCCCCTCCCCGCTTCTGAACCCTTTCCTTGTAGATTGTGTTAGCTGTTATAAATAGTCTCTTATTTCAAATGCTATATAAAGAAGACAGGATTTACATTTTTCCTGTTAAACTGATAGTTCTTATTTAGGAGGTAACCTGGTCTCGGTTATCAAGCATAGTAAGTATTGTTTCACTTCATTGGTATTGTAAATAGTCTTGTTCGGCTATCTATCCCCTCTTACATTTTGTTGAGTTGTTCCCTAATTTATATTCATCTATGAATTCTTCCTTTCCCCAAGTCATGACCTCCAGCTACATTTCACTTTGCTTTTCCTGTGCTCCTGACACTGAATTCATGCCAGCTCTGACTCTTTTCTTTTTTCCATGAGCAATTTAATTCACTAAAATAGCACACAGATGTTTCACCTGGAGGGACTGGGGAGGAGAGGATAATTTTCTTCCATTATAGTGTTTAAATAAGATCACAGAAGTTCCAGAAAAATCAAAGTTGATACATGTAAGGAGGGGCAATACAGAAGCAAAGGATTAAGGAAGGAGTAGTAAATGCAGGAGGAAGAAGAACAGAAAAGAACATCACACTTCTTTTAGGCTGCAGCTGCTTGTCAGAGCATATCATGTCTGTGAAACTGCAGCCACAGAGTGTGCGTGTTTTAGCGTGAGCCCTCTAACACAGCTTGCAAAGCTACATTTACTTACAGCTAAAGCAGCTCGTTTTCTGCTCTTTGTTAATACCAGGTAGGGCCTTGGCCATCCTGGTGCTACAATGAGTTTGAGGTAATAAATCTCTAACATTCTTTTTTAATATATCTATACTAAATATAGATGTTTACATGTAAAATATAGATAAAACATACAGCGAGACTATATATGCCCACATGCATAGACATTGTCTTCATTAATTTGCTGCAATCGTCATACTTTATGCCTTGAAAAACTACCTCCTGTTATTTTGTTAGTGAGTGAGTGATGATCCTTGAAAGTTCTTGTTTGGACACGATCTGCAGGGATGCTCATATAAATATTGTAGCTGAGAGGATTTCAAAATGGAAGATAGCTCTCAGCTGAAAATTAGGGTACAGTTTTCTTTCTTCATTTCCTAACCTAACCTAGGTCTCCTAACCTAGAGACCTGTTATGGAAACTCATTAAATGTTTGTCCTTGTTTCATCCAGGAAAGAGTTAATTTTTTGCAGTAGCTGAGGGGGCGTGGCTGTGGGCATGTCTAGGAGGTTATTATATACCACAGGGCATTGCCGAGGGTAGGGATAAGGGGCTCTGACTTCCAAAAAGAAGAGCGTGGCTTCTGGTCAAAAAATATGTTGGCATTGTCTGCCATTGTTCGTTGCCTCCGGGTCTGTGAGCATTTTTGTATATGAATCACCCTCTTTTTTGTATACTTTTGCTATTAATATTATTGATGTCACTGTTCTTTTGTCATTGCTGTTTTCAGTAAATTGTTCTTATTTCAGCATATGATCTTCACATTTTGTGCCTCCAGTTCTCAGCTCCATCTTTCCGATGTGTGAAGGGAAGGAGCAGGGGGGAGCAAGCAAGGAGTAGTGTGGTTTGGAGCCTCAGTGGGAGAACTAAATTGGGGAATACCATTCCTAAACCACAAAAATATTTTACATTATTTCCAAAATAAATAAATAGATAAATAAATAAACAAACACGTTGTAGAGAATAGGAATACTTCNCTGTTTTCAGTAAATTGTTCTTATTTCAGCATATGATCTTCACATTTTGTGCCTCCAGTTCTCAGCTCCATCTTTCCGATGTGTGAAGGGAAGGAGCAGGGGGGAGCAAGCAAGGAGTAGTGTGGTTTGGAGCCTCAGTGGGAGAACTAAATTGGGGAATACCATTCCTAAACCACAAAAATATTTTACATTATTTCCAAAATAAATAAATAGATAAATAAATAAACAAACACGTTGTAGAGAATAGGAATACTTCTGTGGTTAAATGAATATAGAAATAGCAGAAGTATTTAAAACTGATGCATAATAGGCTTTATTGGAGGGCTTCTGTGTTGTTTTTTTTTTTATTTGAGCTAGTCCTTATAGAGTGTGTATTTTTGAATTTTATTTAGGCTTTATTGGAGGGAATTAATTTTATTCTATTTTACTGTATTTTTAAACAAATAATACTACTTCGACTATATAGATATTTGGCCTAGTACAAAATGGGGAAAGTAGCTAAATTAGAAGGATAAGGGTAGATGAGTTGACAAAATCTATTCTAATTTTTTTCTGCATTTTCATGAAACTGAAATGTCAGTAGTTTTATGAGATAATACTGTCTATTTGTTATAGTCAAAACAATGTCAAGAACCTTGTAAAAGAAACAAGATTTGGTTTATTTCTTCAGACAAAAGCATTAATTATTTTATTTTGTTAACAGATCCAAAGTCAAAACCAAAATTAGTCCTCTCTAGATTAGTTCTCTTAATAAATGTAAAGTAGTTTTGCTACACCTGAATTTGAGTCAAACAATAACTACTGGAAAATCTTAACTAGAGAAAAAGTATTTCAGTGATAATCCTGTTAGTAATAATTTTGATAAAGCATCTCACAATCTCTTGATAATGCAATAGACTTCAAAGGACATTCTGCTTCTATATCTGACATACCATGCATAAGAAAAACTACTCCTTCAAGCCTGCATGGAAACAGTGTCATCTTATACTTGTATCAACCGTAGATTAATGTCTGTGTGAGGAAGTGATGGAATAAGAATAAAAATTAAAACATCGCTTGAATTAGTATAACATGAAAAAGTTTATCTGCAGCTCACAATGATGAACAGAAAGAGAGTTTCCTCTGCTGTCTCTGATCCTGCAGCAAGCAGCCTGGCTGCCTACAGATTTAGAAGGAGAATAGCTGGGGTTGTTTAATTATTTCTCATTATTTCTTGTAAGATGCAGTGTTTGCCAGCAGAGGTGTAGCCTGGTACTAAAATACCTATAAAGCTCTCAAAACCTGGCCCTTCAGTTCTTTATGATGCTGGAACAGGCACAGGAATTCCCTGCAAATCTGTCTTGCTCCACGGAGCACAGTGCAACAACTAGTATGCAGAAATTAGAGATTTTAGGTTCCATGTGCAATCTTCTTTCTAAGCCCAGAAATGTACTGTATCACAATGTTATTTGAAAAATTATTTTCTGTTGGTTTCTTTTTTCCCCACAGGATTGCAATTGAACAGGTCACTGAGTGTTTGATACTCAGTGAATAAACAGCTATTTAATGCATCCTTCAATCGCTTTCTGTACATGGCCTCAAAGACTGTTTAGCCCAGAGCATTCAAATATGTCACTTGTCCAAGTGACACTTGACAGTTTTAACTCCCTGATCCTAGAAAATAAGTGCTGCCATCAGTACAGGAAATGAAAACTCAACTCTCTGCAAGTCAAACCAACTATTTCCAGAAAATGCACAAGTAACAGTATTTATACATATGTATGTGTTTGTTCTTAAGCAACTTGATTAAGGTAATTTAGCTTAGATACCACTTCCATCCAAGGCTAGGGCAGATTTTTAAGACTGTCTATGCTAGGCCTTAAAAACAGATTCAAATATGGATTACGTTTTTCATAACAGAGGCAGAATTCAAACATAATGGAGGAATTTAATTTCTTTTGTGTTACTTCCCGCACGATAAATGTCTTCAGCTAAAAGGAATGGAGAAACTTTCAATATTCTTTTTGGACAGCATTGGAGAAATCTTTAATAGAGATCAAAGCATGAAATCTTTTAAGGAGAACTTTGATATTTAGAAATATGGGGGTCTTTACCTTACCTGAATAATTTTTCTTATACAAAGAAGTCCCAAGCCTTCATCTGATTTCAGATTTAACACCTAATCTGAGCTAAAATTATTCTTCCTATATTCATATGGAACAGGAATGAATAATACATGTGTGCACTTGAAATAAAGACAACTTTTCTTCAGTTGCACCTTTGCTTTCATAGCACCCTACCTGCACAAGTCCTGCCTGTTAGTATTTCCACCCTCAGAAGGGGTGGTCACATTCCCAATGCCCATTGGGACTGTGTTGTTTACACAGATGCCTACATTGATCCCAGGAGAGATCAAGGGAGCACTCATCAGTCATGGGCAGAATAGTTTCAATATGAGAGTGGTGAGGCACTGGAACAGGCTTCCCAGAGAAGCTGTGGAGGCCCCATCCCTTGGAGTGCTCAAGGCCAGACTGGATGGGGCTTTGAGCAACCTGGTCTAGTGAAAGGTGTCCTGGCCTAATGCAGGTGGTTGCAACCAGATGATCTTTAAGGTCCATTCCAACCCAAACCATTCTATGATTATAAGATTCCATTCTTTTCTGTTGTTTTAACCTTAAATAGTGTAGACTCTTAAGCAGGAATTGATATGAAGTGCCACTGTTCAATTTACTAATATGGACATAACCAAACTGCTTGTTTTCCTTAAATACTCAGCTAATAGGTGAAAGGTAGCGTGTAGCAGTAAAGGCTACACTGAGTCAGAGGAAGCATGCTTGCAGTAACACCAGCACACAGTAACAAATTTTGGTATGTGATGGCCCTCTCAGGTGGTCAAGCTCAAAGGAAGTGTTCCTTGTCCTTCTGCAGCCTGAGGTGAAACACTGTGTTGTTCTTTGTGAGACTGGGAGGGATCATTCCATGTTAAGAATGTGACCTTGAGAATCTGTTGAGCAGTGGTGTCCAGCCTCTCTATTGGTGAACTAGAGCAGCTAAGTTGTAAGCCCGTCCTCCGGCCCTGGAGTTGCATTTTGTGTACCAGAAAAACAAATGAGCACGTGTTCTAGGGACCCCTCCCCCACACTGTGCCTTTTGCTGTAGATATAATATTCCAGTTTGTGGGACTGGACTCTAACTCTCCTTGACAGTACTGATTGTTACTTTCCTCTGAGGAGCACACCTATAATGTTATTATTTAATTTTTTTTGTTTCATTTTGATATTTACTGTGCGATGGACATGGCTTATTTGTTTCCTATTCCATGATAAAAAAAAAAAAAAAAAGACCTGGCGATAAGTAAGAAGGAAAAACCCCAGTTTCATATAATACCTCAACTTCTGTGTGAGGTACAGATCTGCCTGCTGTATCAACTCAGGTGATGATCTGCCACTTCCATCGGTAACCATGTCCACTCTCTCTTCCACACCCAGCTTTGGTTGCCCATCCTTCAGAAATTCCATGAAAGTGGTCAATTAACATGTAAAGAGGAATTTTACACTGTATCGACAAACTTTTGGATCTGCAATTACTGGAAACTCTGAAATTTTCCATAGGAAGTCCCATCTACACAAGATGAATGCTACAGAATGAAGTACAGAATGAAGTGGGGGCATCACCTTTGATGTCCACACGTCAACCACAGGCTTCCCATCTAACCCTCCCACAATTTGTTGGGGTTTTTTTAATTTGTGTACCATAGTGAAGAGGTTTTGAAAACCTTACAGGAAAAAAACACCTCTGTGGCATACACTGGTTATAACTTGCTTCGAAAAACCACAAAGTTTTTACAGATACTCACTTTCTCCAATTAAAACACAAACAGCATTGCTGTTAAAGAACATATTCCTATCTAGAATTCAATAGGAAAGAAATCATGCAGCTAAATTAGAGCTCTGCTAAAATAGGTTGCATAAAATACTCTCTGTGTCATTTTCATATAATCTTTCATAGTAGTATGGGGAGATTTGAGACTATTTTGCTGTACCTTGCAGAGTTCACATAGATATGAAAATATCTTGTGTATTGTGTGTCTGGGAAATAGCTGTTTGTTAGAAATGTAACTAAAGAAAGATCTGCCATGAACATGCTTTTATAATGATGTTCATTTAATCGTTTATTAATGTACAATGTAATTCATATTACAATTTAATATTCAGCCTGGAGTTTTGCCAGCTTTGAAATTCAGAGCTCTAGATATACTAGATAGATTGTTACTATGTGTATGTTTCTTTTATAAAAGAAAACTAACCCCCAAAACAGCGTTTGTAGGATGTAAGTTTGTGTGCTTGGACAAATGAATTATCAGTTCAGTGATATGAACTTCAGCCTATATATAGTAAAAACTTTTAGATTTAGCATACATTTTGTCAATAGCAAAGAGGTACTAGCAAAGATACATTCTGTATTCCCCATATGGTTTTGTTTTTTCTTTTCCTTTTAGTTATATCACAGTACTTTCTACAGGTACACCTAAATTCTAAGTAGATTTGAAACAGAAAATCCCAGTTTGTGGTTAGAAATATTTAGAGTGGTGCTCTAAAATAGTCTAAAGTGTGTGTGAAAGAATATTTAAAGTATAAAAGTCCATTTGAATGAGATGTAGAAATATGTATAGGTCTGAATGTTTTAAACAACACTTTTAAGAACTGTTGAATGCCACGTCTAAAATGAAGTGTGTAAATCTTCTTGTAAAAGACCAACTCTTTTTTTCAGTCAAAGCTGTTTTAAAGTGGGATTTGGGTGTCCCTTATGTTGTTAACAAGTAGATAAAGAAAATGAGATTATAAATAAAAATGAAATTTATTTGATGTAGTTTGCATGTCCTAAGTAGAAAAAACCCATCTATTAAGAATGTCTATATTTCAATATGTTGGTCTTGTTCTATTGCAGAAGAAGAAGGGATTCAGCCATGGTTCTAAATAGACTTCTCCATAATCATTATCTCTTAACATTTTGAGTTTCCTCGTAATCTGGAATATTTAAAGAAACTCTGATATCTCATACTGTGACGAAAAAAAGGCATCTATATCACTATTGATTAATTTTGGAGAGAGACTTAATCCCATTTCAGTTTGGTTATTTTTTAGTTCCAGAAATATCTACTGTGTCTACTCTAGTACTGGAAAATCTACCTTCGCACAGATGATATCTTAGCTGAGAATTTCTGATATTCATCAGTTTGACTTTTGTTTCAAGTAATCAGCATTTTTGAAAAGGAGAAACTTAATTTTGTGTAGTTCTCCAGAGTTATTCAGGACAAAAAAAAAAAAAGGTAAAATTTGAAATCTGGAGCATGGTCATGCAAAACAAAACAAAAAAAGTTTACTATCTGGTAAACTAAGACATGAATTTACATCATATCAGGTTCTCTGTGGTAGCTACTCCATTAACAAATGGTGTAGTGTAATGAATGATGATGGAATAACCCAGTGTGGTCCAAGGGCTTATTGCCTGTGTTAGAAAAATTCTTTATGCACTTTCTTCATATCCATGGTTAATGCAAGTTAGGTAGCCTGCATCCAATTGTGCTTAGACTTCTCCTTTTTTTATTGAATGTGGGTAGAACTTAATATACACAAAATCTGCTCTACCAGCATAGTTATGTACTATTAATTTACCACCCAGATTTAAAAATAGATAGCATCCATAACGCTTACTTAACATTTCTTAATACTTGAGATTTGACTTACTGTGAGATAACTACCACAGCAGGAATGAGATTTTATTGTAACAGAATAAGCTTATTTTTTGCTCAATGTTTTGACACGTGCATGCACACCTATACTTGTGTGCACACACTCTCATGAGACTGCTTTTCTATTTTAAATCATGAAAAAATAGTTTGGAAATACAAGTTTTAATCATAAAACCCCTCATATTTCTCCCAACATAATAGTTGCTTAACTAGAAATACGTTGAGATTAAATGACAGTGAGTCATTGTATTCTAACATATTTTGAGGTTTGGGTTTTTTTTTTCTCTTTTAAGTGGTCTACACGTGATTTTTTTTTTACCATTAATATTAGTTTATTTTTTCATTTTTCAGGTTGAGTGGTATGAATCTACCTTCTCCAGTTATCAGCAGTAAGAACTGGTTACGTCTCCATTTTACGTCTGACAGCAATCACCGACGAAAGGGATTTAATGCTCAGTTTCAAGGTAGGAAACGTATAAAAGAGCACCAAAAACCCCTTACCTTTAAGCATCACTAAAGTGGTGGTGGAATTTGAAAATTATGTTTAAATATCATAGTCGTGGTAAAAAGCTGACTCATACTGCTACTGCTCTTACACTAAATATCTGTTTTCCTTGTGTGATCAGATATCTCGAGGGGTTTACTTTTGGACAAAGTATGTGTGCTTCACAATGCAGTTTGCGCTAAGTATGTATTTGCTTGCTCACTTTTTTTATAATAAATTTCTTTGCAGGCTATATGACTCTGAGACCTCCAAGAAACATTTTCATTATGGGCTACTATTCTCAATAGTTTAAACAGCCTGTTCCAGAATACACACATGTAGTTGGGATTATACAATGATATATTGAGCTATCCTGTCTTTGAGACACTTAAAGTAACTATTTAGACTTATTAATATGGTTGTTTTTACTAAGAGATGAGTCCCCATTACCAGAGCAAACTAAAGGAATCCTTTTGATTGTTCTAATTTCCCAGAAATACTAAATCTTGAGCAATTGTCTTCAGGGCATTCAGGACTCTATTTTCTAATGTTACTTAGACTGCTTTCTCCTTTTGCTGCCTGCTAGAATGAATAGTCCTTTAAAGTCAGTGTGTGCAGTCTCTTCGTGACTGCTGGCTTGGTTCATTCATGTGTGTGTGGTGAAGGTGTATAATTATGCTGCACAAGAACAATACTCTTCATTGTTTTGGGGAAATAGAAAAGTCAGTAATTTTGATTGCAGTCCTTAGATATTAAATGAAAGCAGCTTTTATGCTTTGCCAGATAGTAAATTATTGTATTTTAGGGTCCTTAAATAGATTTTTCTCAGTAGCTGTCAGGTATAATGTTATTCACAAAACAAAATCACAAGATACTCCTCAAAAAATGGTAGCTTGTCTGTTTGCAGATTGCATCATAAAGACTGTGGTGGGTTGACCTTGGCTGGATGCCAGGTGCCCATCGTATCAGTCATTCACTCCTGCACCTCACCAGGTAAGAGAAAGTGTATTGAGATAAGGACAGCAAAGATCACTCGCCAGTTACTGCCATGGGCAAAACAGGCTCAACCCTCACATATTCTCACTCCTTTCTCTGGCTGCTATTGATGCTGCACAGTGACTTTTTTCCTTCTTAAATATGTTATCCCACTGCTGATGGGCTCAGCCTTGGCCAGTGGCAGGTCAGTCTTGGAACTATCTGGCATTGGTTCTGTCAGTCCTGAGGGAAGCTTCTGGCAGCTTCTCACAGAAACCAC
Source organism: Pachycephala philippinensis (assembly GCA_013397055.1). NCBI lineage: Eukaryota > Metazoa > Chordata > Aves > Passeriformes > Pachycephala > Pachycephala philippinensis. The sequence goes on along the minus strand of VWZT01010545.1, from coordinate 143,645 downwards.
CCCTGTAGCACCAATACCCACCTCCAAAAAGATGCCACTCAAACCCAACACACAAATATATTTTTGACATTTTTGTATTTTTAATATAAATATATTTAAATCTATTTGTTCTAATCTCACACACCTCTTGTGGTTTCACTGGGAATTAGACTAAGAAGGACTAGAGTTCCTCAATCCTGAAAATCACTGCAGGTGGAGCCACTGCACAGGGCAGTCACACAAGCATAATGGCCAGCCCCTGCTTACATGCAGCCATCCCCTGCCATTACTTTATTCCTGTATTTTTGCATATCTGTTCCTTCCCAAGCCACTTTAATCCATCCATGTCCCTGATGTTGGTTCCTCCCCTAAATACTCCATAATTAGCCTTGTGCAATCCCAAAATGCTCTTCCCTTTTCCACCACAACGAGTTCTGTGTCCCTGAGCAGGGCACCTCCTCGGTCTCTGAAGTGACTGGAGACCTCCTAGAGTGAGCTGTGCCCCAGCCCTTGGGGCTGGGTCTCACCAGGGACAGCCCTGGGGAGGCCAGGGTGGAGCCTGGGTCTCTGTGTTGGTATCGAGGTTCCCCCACTTGCCCAGGACCCTCTGCATTTCTTCTGCACTTGTGGCAGCGGACCTGGGGTGGTCCCAGGGGAGCCAGGGTGAGGTGGCATTTGTCAAACCCATCCATCACCATGTCCCTGTGCTCCTCTGTGTGTGCACAGATGAGCTTTTTATTGCCTCACTGTCCTGGCTGCAGAGGAGGCAGGCTCTAGACCCCTGTGGGCAGGGCCAGGTTGCTGTTCTGTAGTTTTGGGGGCCAGAAAAGGTGAGCACACCCCCAGAAGCACCTCATTTTGCCTCTCAGCTGGGGAGGTTGTTGGGATCAGCTCTGTTGGGATCATCCTCTGCTGCTGCCACTCGTTCCCTTCCTGTTCCTCTGCGATACAGCTTGGAGACATGGTAAAGCCACTGTGTCCCCAGGACATGGTGCTGGCAGAAGCAGGACCACTGTGTTGTGGAGTCAACACCCCAGTGGAAACTGGTGCAGCGCCAGTGCTGGAAGCAGCTGTGCGGGATCAAGTCCAGCTTCTGAACTGGCAGCGTGGCATGGCACAAAAAATCTGGCTTTCAGGGGTTTGTCCACCATTTTTTTCCATCGCCTTGGGCTCAGGGACAGGGAGAACCACCCAAAGGAAGTGGCCACCATCTTGTCTTTGTCCCAGGGGCTTCATGGATGTGACCTGTGGGGAGCATCCACCATCCTGTCTTTGTCCCAGCAGCCATGGAATTAAGTCAAGGTGGTGAACTCCTGTAGTGTGTAAAGCACCTTCTCTTTTTGTATACTTTTGTTATTGCTATTGCTGTTACTGTGTGTTCCTTATTCCATTGTTTTTTTTTTTTTTCTTTTTGTTACCTCAAGTGTCTGTCTTTGTCCCCCTCTTACTGGAAAGGGTGAGGGGAAGAGGAGTGGCTTATTTGGAGTTTAATTTACATCTGGTGTTAAATCACCACACTAACCTAACACATCTAGCAATATCACTGGCTTTTCAAAATCAAGTCAGTATGGGAGGCAGCAAAACACACGTCTTTGAGCAACAATGGGATAAGAAACTTTTTTCTTCTCCTAGTAAGAATTCAGATTATCAGACTTTTTATATAGTTAGCATACAGATACTTTAATTACTCTTTTCACCTCATATCAAATTAACATCATGTTTATTATCATCTTATCATAGCTATATTATTGCTGTAACTTGGCCTTTTCCAGTCAGCCAAAACTAATACTAACAAGCAGTCAATTTAATTTTCTTTTCTTTGTTTGCTCTTTGATCAGGCAAACAGAATTATTATAATTTATTTCATTAAAATATTGGAACTACCAATTGGATTTAAAGCTATGCATAATTAATTTGTTCAGCAAATTTTTCAGATCTTTCTAGCTTGCATTTTTAGCAATATTTAGTGTCCCATTTTTAACATAGTCAAGAAAACCAGCTCGCTGGCATAAAAAAAACACAGCACTACTAGAATTGCACATCTTAATGCATTAAGAAAATACAGTTTTAAAATGCTTGGCAAGCTGAATTTATAAATAAAAAATTGCAGTGTACAAGGTGTATCCAAATGATTGGTATTTGGATTTCCCCTGAATCATATTTACTGTCCCATCTTCCATCGGATTAGAGTAGGAGTTTAGGGAAAATTAAAAAATTTTAAAAATTAATTAGGTATAGAGTGAAGGGTTTGTTTTGATGTTTTTTGTTTTTTCCTCTCCACACATCGTGTGTCATTTTCATTTGATTTTTTGTATTTTGATGTTGATTTCATCAATAAAAATATTTATGTCCCAGTTTCTTTGTGTTTCCCTGTGGATTTTTTTTTTCGTAGTTTCAGAGTTTCTAGTCAGAAGGAGGCATGGTTTTTAAAGGCTCTGAAAACCACCAGAAAAAATAACATTGCAGTGACATGCTCTGCCTTGTCATCTTCATGTCTGCCATACCAGCAACACTGATCCCACGGAAATGAACACTTACATTAGATATAAGATACAGTTCTTGTTCTGCCTTGTTCCTTGGTGGCATTGCTATGGGGGAAAAGATGTTACAGTCATTTAGTTATGAATGTTGTTTTGTTTTGTTTTTTTTTTTTTTAATTCCTCTACCCTCACCTCTGCTGATACAGAAAGATCCTTTGCATATTCAGTGGGAGTTGCAGAGTATATGATTTCTCTTATGCCAGTGCTTCATAAATGTGTGAATTCCCCAGAGGCGAGGTATCATTAAGGGGCTCTCCAGGAGATGAAAACCCAGCACTTGCCAGAAACAAAGCTTATCAGTGTACACCGAATGACTTGAAAGATGTGATAAAGAATCCCCTCCCTGCTTTTTTGCGTGTTTACAGCACGTACAGTATGCTTGTTTAGCTTTTGCTTATTTCCAGAACAATGGAAGGTTGTTTTAACATTTTTTGTTTCTTTTGAAGAGGAAAGAACCCCACAATACATTTAGTGATACAGCTAAAACCAATCCGCTTAAGTTAAATATTTTTTTTCAAAATTCCTGGAAATAGAACAGAATAAGAACGTTTCCAAAGCAAAACATGATTAATGGGTGTGTTTACTTTCACAGTAACGCAGGTCTCTGCTGCAGAGTGTTTCAAATAAAGTATTCTATTTTTGGCAAGTTTTCAGAGGTTCAAGAAGGTATTAGGTATTTTGATAATTATATGCCAGAAGTTATCTCTCTGTTGTGTTTGACTACATTCAGTAATTCAGGATTTAACAAACAGATAATCCTGAAGTCAAACATTGAATATAATAGAGGCTGCTGAAATAAATGTATACTAATGGAAAACCATGAGTGAAATAATGTAAATCAACTTGCAATTGCTTGTTCTTTCAATGAATTTTCATCATTAACTAAGTCTGCCTATAAATGCATGTCTGTCCTTTCTACATATTCTTTAAAATCCTAGAAATGATGTTTTAAATAAGTGGAAAGGATATGCAGTATTTCCTTGATGCATGGTACTTCTAGTGAGGGGTTTCATTTATAAACATTTATAGTAAATTTCAAAAAGAAAATTAGTAAAAGCAATTGATAAAATCGAAAAGCCAGAAAAAAACTGTTATTTTCTAGGTCTTAAGAGATGCTGAGTATAATTTTCCTTTAAATGGTACTGAGACAATAATTTATATCTTGGTAAATTTTATTAGAAAGAGAGTAAACCAGTCTTGATATGAAAACATCAACAAGGAGATAATCCACCATCTTCCTTGACCATTCTTTTCTGTGGTTAACACAACCACTGTTAAATACGTGGTCCAGTACTGCCACAGGTAATACTTCTTTCTTAAGTGTCTGGTAGAACGTTGCTAAAAAGGCTCAGATGTAGCTGCCTCATGATATTAACACTAAGAAGATACCAATTTAGTAACAGCAGTTCAGACTTCAGCCATTGTTTGGCATGGTGTTATCCTCCCCAGAAATACTCAAAAGACTGTAGTTGAAGTGGCATTCAAACAAGGAACGGAGTGGATCTCATTTTATGATTTGTTTTTAGAGACAATTCCTACAAACTACTACTCAGTGTGTTCTGCAACGCTGTATATTCATACAGAAAATTGTGTTGATAAAATTTTCCAGAACTGTGGTGGGTATCTGCAGTCACTGAAGACTTGATGCCTGCTGGACTGGTTTTATTATGATATATTGTACATTGAAAGCACAAAGCAGCTAAGGCAGTCCATCAGGGCAAGGGGCCAGCTAGGAGACATAGAGAAGGTTAATGGAAAACAAATGGCTGTGTTCCTTTTTAAACTTGCAGATCCTGTGTCAGCTTATACACATAGAATGAGAAAGATTTGTGTAAAAATCTATTGTGACACCAATTTGTCTTGGTGCCATTTATTCACTAGTACTGCATGCAGAGATTTCCAGCACAGGGAGCAGGTGGAAGGTCTGATAGTGACAGGCAGTACTTTGCTGAATTGATGGAACAAGGAAGCCAACTGATCATGAACCTACAGCTTTTACAGGTAGCCATATCGGAGAAACATTTGTGCCTGCTGTGAAGCTCTCTGGAGTTACAATACCGATTAGTAGGGAAGATTTTGAAAGCTGTTAGTGAGAGAAACATTGGGAAAGTGTATTAGACAGAATACTCTTCAGGCAGGGAATAGAGGAACTGAAAAGAGATGGACTATTCCAGTGAGTTGGTTTAAACTAGAGATCCTATGGAAAACTGTGATGCTTCTGCTAAAAGTCAAGTGGGTTGCTGAGAGGAAAAGCTTGTAAGGATCCTCCCAGGTTATTGAGTGTGGGATCTTGTTTTATCAACAAAATTATGATAGAATTCCCTTCATAAACTGAAGTGAATAGTAAGATTGAGAATGACTGCTTTTTTCTTACTCTCATAAATACTAAACTTTTAGAAAGAATTCATGGTACAACAGGCCATGGTGAAGCAGAAGAAATCTGTTTAGTAGTCACACATGACTTTGACTAATAAGAAAGAAATGTTTGATCCTTAAATACAATCTGGAGAGAACACTGATGCTGCCAAATGTGAAACTGTAGATTATTTATGCCAGGGCCAAAAAAAGGTAGTATTCTCATGAGTGTGTCTTTGGAGGAGAACACGGAAAGATTAGGCACTAGGGCAAAGCAAACAGAGCACTGGAGTGGATTCTTCAATCTGAATTAACAAAATACTTTGTTTCACAATAGGATTACTCGGATTGAGGAAAATCAGAACAGTGAAATGAAAGCAAAAGGAAATTGATTAATTTGGCACTGTATTGAGATAAATTTGCTAATTTCCTTCAAGAATAATCCCATGAATGTTTTTGCAAACACATCACTGGTTTTTACTGAACTCTGCAAAATATTTAAAGCGAAGTGTAAGTCTTTGTAATGGGTATTTATCATGCATACATAAAAAACACTGAAAATATTGGGCTTTTTCTGTACTGCAACAAAACCAGAGAACTGCTCAAATATATATATATATATATATATACATTCCTTATAGTGACACAGAGCTTCAGGCTGGACAGGAAAGGTTCTTCTTGTGATCACCAAATACTGGGAAATATGCTGTTCCTCTTCACCTTCAAATATCTGTACTTAGGATAAATCTGCATTAAAAGGCAGCCAGGAGCTGAACTCAGCAGCAGAGCAGCTTGAGGAAGTACCAGTAGATGATGTCAGAATATTTTAGCTTTGAGCAGTAGCCAGTATTTGAGGTCTTGGAGGTTATTTCATGCAGGAAGGAAAATCAGCAAGACACTCATGTCTTTGGGTAACTGGGGAAAAACATATTATGTAACCTAAGTTTGGAGTAAAATGCATTTTCTTCACACATGTTCAAATATGTTGGAAACTAAGAGCTGCATGGAAACCAGAGCAGATTTGAATGAAGCTTTACAACTTGAAAGCTTTACTTTTATGATCCATTCAAATAAGACCAGGCATATATTCCTTTCATGGCTGAGTTTTTTTTTCAGCTGTAGCAGAAGTTTAAGGAATACCACTGGTGTCTTCCAGTAGGCTGATAAGATTGTCTTGGACTTCCAGCACTCAGCTCTCTGCCCTCCTCCCTGAATAGTAACTCATCTCCAAAAGACTCTTGAAGTTATGATTAACAGAAAAGGTGAAGCGAGTTAATTCAGGAAGCTTAACTGAATGTTTACGTGAAGTCAATAGAAAGCTATGCAGATTTTAGAAAGTAATCACTTAAAAGGTAGAAAGTGCTGTTCAATTCTGGCATTATTAATGTGAACCCATTCCTCTTTTTGTGCTGTTAAATGGAAAGTCATCTTTGAAATCAGGAAAACCATTTTAATGAAGGAAAAATGAGGAAGTAAAAGAGAAGTGTCTCAGAAAAGGTATTCAAATGCAGTTTAAATTGTTACAAAATGTGCACTTTAGAGTATTTCTTTTATTTACAGGAGGGGTTGAACTTGTTTACTTGAACCAAAGTGTGCGGTAGTCTCTGTTTCTTTTTCAGATGTTGAACAGCTTTTATTTTAAAAACTATGCTTGCTTAATACCTTTTAAAACTACAGTAAAACACCATACAGGGCACATGCAAAAACTTACACTCTCAAGTATAAAAGAGGCAAAAGTTTGTTTTTTATATATCAAACTATCCTTCTTAACCTCTTGGATCCATATGTCTCCATATTTGGAGCCGAACGTACATTTGGCTGTTAAAGTTTTCCAGGCATAAATGCTCATTCCACGTAATGTTTACTGTCTAAAATGGAAGGATCTATCTTCAGCAAATGTTATATGTTTCTGTTATGTTTTATGGAGAGGAAAAGGCGTCTCCAGAGGAGGATTCATTGTGTCTATCTTAGCAGGGGATGAATCATCCTCTTGAGTTAGCTATTTTTCTTCATAAAACATACATTTAGATGACTGATTTTAAGAATTGTGACTCCCCCACCTAATGTCCTTTCAGTTAAATATGGAATTCCTTTTTCTTAACATTTGAAAAAAATCCAAGGATAGAAACTGCAGGACCTGTTTTAATGCATGGCAGTCAAAAAGCTTTTCATATATCAAGTCAAAACCTCTTGTTTCAATTTGTGGTCTCTATTTCAAATAAAGCTGGTGAGTATAATTTTTCTTCACAAGAAGTGTGCTTCAAATATGTATAACAAATGCCCTTAAGAGTGAAATGTCACAAGGAATTTGAATCATGATTGTCATTTTTACTCTAAAATAGTGTCACAGGACAAAGAGAAGGAGAATATAGTTTTTTTTCTGTCCACTGCATAATAACTCGGTGTTTTTACTACTCATCCATGTAAGTAGTATGGGTTTTGAATCCTCAAAGAACTTCTCACATGTTTTACATGACACGGTTATTAATAAATTGAGAAATACCACAACTCCAGACAGTATCCCAAATATTCACTGCAAGAATTGTGTCGTTCATTTCCCATTAAATATGGAATAACTTTAACAGACTTGTTTCACAGCCTGAAAAACTGAGCATAAGAAGGCACTTGATGGAGATTTTCATACCTAAGTCTAGAAACTAATCCAAAGAAAACCGTATCTATGAAGTTTGCCCTTCCAAAAGGCCCTGGGGATATTAGTCCTGTTGTCTGCATTGATGTCTCTGTATAATGTACTGTTCCTGCCTTAGAAGAAAACACCACACTGCTATCATAACCATTTCATACTATTCAGCTACAATTGTGTTTCAATCATCTTTCATCATTTGAACACCTGTTTTCTGGGTTTAGGCATGAATGACTGCACTTGCACATAGCACAGAAAGTACTTTCTGCAGTACTTGCTCAATTTCAGTAGTCAAGAAAAACCTTTGCTCTGAGATTGCAAAAGCATTAGAAGTCCAATATAGAAATAAATACAATGGAATCATGATTCTTAATGCAATATTTAAAGACATCTTCACTTGCTGTTTCTACTACTTCACTTCTTAGAAATATTTGCATACAGATCAGTGTATACTGTAGTAATTATAAAATTTATACCATGTAATGACGAAACGTATAACTGACATTCTGTAGTATGACTTTATATACTGTGAGCTACCACATACGAAATGTTTGAGTTGAATTATTGTTTCTGTTTTTATCTTTGATAAATAAGTGCATTTTGAGATTATTAACCCCTGCAAGGTCTAGGAATAGGAAAAAAAGTATTTAATATGAATCAGGGAAGGAATACAGGTTTTTGTAATTTTTGGTAACTGACATGCATCATGATGTTGTCATTAGCATTCTGATACAGTCAGGCATCAGCTATTTTTCAGTTGCTATTGTTTTTTGACACAATAGTTTTCAATTGTTCAGGCTCGTTCCACAATTATTTTCTACATCTGATTTTACTTTCCATTGCTCAACTTGTTCCCACAGAACTAATTAATATCCTGTGAAGGTATCCTATATTTCTACCCTTTTCTCTTACCATTACAATAAAAATTCTACCCTGTGTCTTCCTTATTCTGGAGCTGCACTACTGTCTTCTCGTGTTTATTCCTACTTGGCTCCTGATCCCACCTATGGTGCCCTAACTACTTAATAGGGATAGGCTGGGAGTTTATCAGCCATTCAGCTGACTAAACAGAGAAAAAAGATATTAAACCTCTGATGCATCTGTTCCTTCTCACAAAACGTTGCCCCTTTGAGAGCTCTTACTCTCTTTCTTTTTTCTAATTCAGTTGAAATTGCCATGTAGATTCAGAAGGGTTGAGGTGAGCCAAACAATGTAACACACTGTGTTAATCTCCTTAGGAGACTGAACTAAAAGAATGTCTCCTGATGAAAAGTGAATCAAATAAAAGCAGAGGTGAATATCACATTTAAAGCTCATAGTTCTTGAATACGTGTAGATTATGTTCTGTACATTTTATGTAAGAATTTTTTTTTTAAATGTTTAAGATTTTCTTATATGGAGTAGCAAGCACAGGAAATCCATACATGTAATTAGGACAGGCTTCACCTTCTTCCCTGGGTAAAGTGTAAAGCTAAAATCAAAGTTTCTTTGAACGTAAAGAAACTTGAATTCAAAATATTGCCAATCCTGGTAATGTCTGTTTAAAAAGGATGTCTTCTGAAGCATGATAAATGGTTGTATTTTTGTAAAAATAAGTTAAAACTAAAATGTATTTGGATTATCACAGAAGCTGCAGTTATTTCAATCTGCTGTAGGTTTCCTATATAGCTTTGTATTATTGTAATGCATGATTTTGCTGCTATATGTCCTTTCAATGAGGTTTAATAATGAGTTATCTTCTCTTTGTTTGCTTGTCTTCTCAGTAAAAAAAGCAATTGAACTGAAATCAAGAGGAGTCAAGATGTTGCCCAGCAAAGACAGCAACCACAAAAATTCTGTCTGTAAGTTGTTTGTTTATACCCTTATTTTTAGTGACTGCATACATATTCTGGAATCCTTGTAAATAAACAAACCAAAGAGAGAGATGTTGGGATGCTATGGTCATAAAATGGTTATTATGCTTTCAGCTGTCACTGAATTAGAACTCCACTGATAATACTCTACTGAATGTAGACAGCAAAATATGGTGGTGTAAAATCTAAAAAATATGGTATATAGAAACCCCCCTGCACTTTATTTATCGCAGCATTTTTGTATATTGGGTTATTTAGAATTCAGAGATACATGGCAAGTTAGGAAATCCAGGCAGAACGGTGCCATATAGACTTCATTAATTCAGTACTGGGCACAGTGAAGGTATCTGAGAATTTTCTGTATCTCAATTTACATTTTGTAAATTTACACTTTGTAAATTCCCCTCGCTCAGTGTCACAGTTAAATTCTTCCCTCACCTTGCCACCCTATGTCTGGTGACTGCCTCTCTCAGGTCTTGCACAGCAGGGGTTAAGAACTGCTGTAATTCCCAATTTCTCAAGAAGATGGAGATCACAACATCACTTTCCCCTCATTGCATGCATAGTGCACTCTGGAATGACATCTGTTTGGTCCCTTTACACCTTCTGCCCTGGGTAAAGTGTAAAGCTAAAATCAAAATGCTGTCTGTGGGACTATGAGGTTGTTAGTTTTTTGAGCATCACTTTCTCTGAACTGGCAATCTGACTAATATCCTGAGAGCTCTTTCTGCATTAATTAGGCCAGTCTTGAATCGAGAAAAAGAGGTTATTTTTGAATTTTGAAAGCTGAGAGTCCCTTTAGCCCAAAAAAAAAAAAAAAAAAAAAAGCCAGAGGTTAGGCCAGCATTCACACAGAACTCATTAAAAGTGTTAATGTAATGACTACGATGTATTCAGATAAATTAATTCCTCGTGTAATAACACTGAACTCAGTGAAGTGAAACCTATGCTGTGTTTGCCTCGTGTTCTGTTCTGCAAGTGCAGAGAGAGCGAGTGTCTTGAAAGCTGATGTCTAGGGGATATGCTTTTGTCTTTGTGTTTCTGTCGTGCATTGTTTAATGCAAAGCGAGTTTTTGGTATGCTCACTGAAACAAAAGAGGCATGACAATTTTCTGCTTTAAATATTGCACATTGATAATGTGGCACTCAAAGGAAACTTTTTATGCAAGGTGTAGCAGAAAAAGTTGATCCATCTCTTTGGTGTTTGTATCTGAATAGGTGATTATTTCGTTATTTTAAGTTACTTCTGGGAGCTGTGTGATCTCTGCTAACGCTCTCAGAGCACATGCTGTCAAACACCACATGTAATTACAGAAAGTGGAAGTAAGACAGGCTATGGAAGAAATTATTATAAGGCAGTCTGTTGTTTACCTTAAATGAAAATTGTCTTTTTTATCTTTGTGTTTTGACTTGTAAAACTTTATTATCATGTCTAACTTCTTTCCAACATAAATCTAAGAAGCGCATTATTATTATTACCATTATTTTCACATATATAAAGCTTTTAAAAATTATAATATTAAAATACAAAAAGTTGGATTCAAATGTATTTTGATGCTCTTCCTGATGTAAGCCTTAAGCATTTAACCATTTTTTTTGCCTGTACTTATGTCGACAGAAAAGGTAATTGAGGATTTGGCTTCAGAGAAGTGATAAGAGTGGATATTATTACTTGATGCCAATTAGCAATTTTTTTTAAAAAGATACATTAAATACTAATACCTCTAACCATTTTTGTATGTTAGATCTTTTTAATATTCTCTCTCTATAAAGCAGAAAGCTTAGTTTTGGCTTTGTGGCTTATGGGGGGTAGATGGAATGCAAATATCAGCATGGCAAACACTGTGAGAGCATACCCTGTGCATCTCAGGACCTGCAGCTCTCCCACAGCTCTTCCTCCCAAGCGGAACCTGGAGCAGCTGCAGAAAGCATTTCACAGTGCCACAAGTCTGTTAGGATTTAGGTAGAAAATGTTACCAGTGTTACCAATGATAGTAACATTACTGATCATTCCTTGTGGAATGCAGAAGAGTATTTCAGTCGTGTTCAGTCATAGCTCACTCTCCTTCTCTTGGACCTGCCTTCATTCCTGGATGATTTCTTTCAGATCTTCCATGCTTTATAAAGAGTCAGGTAGCAAAGTGTGGCTTTAGATATAGGTGCTTCTATACAGGAAAAAAACCATTTTATATATATCACTGAAACAAGAGGGTTTTGCTGTTGTTTTTTGTTTCGGTTTGGGTGTTTTGTGGTTTTTTTGGTAGGGTTTTTGTTTGGTTTGGGGGATTCTTTTTGTTTGTTTGTTTTTGTGGGGTTGGGTTTTTTTTGTTTTTGTTTGTTTGTTTGTGGTTTTTTTGGGGTTTTTTTCTGTGGGTTTGCTTGTTTTGGTCTTTTTTTTTTTTTCTTCTTTGGTACACCTGAAGGAAACATATCAAGTTAGTTTTTTGCCAGGTACTCCTGCTAGGCAGTACCCTTTAGCAGTGAGCCAGATGCAGTTGAATTGTGATTAATTTATAAAACGAAATGAGAAAAGGATGGGAAAGATAATTAAGTAAAATATGGTCCTGGTTTCCATACCTTGCACTTGGCAAAGGTGTGAAAGAGTAAACTGGGCAAAAGCACATGGGACAGGCAGTTTTCATGGCTCTGAGTGCTGGAACTGCCACAAACACTGGCCAAATCCAGTCAGCGTATTTCCCCTTGGTCATCTGAAGCTGATGTCTCAGAGGAGCAAGGTCAAAGTTGTATTTTATGAAGCTGCTTAGGGAAGGCAAATCCAGTTACATCTGTTGCTGTCCAACTGATTAGTTGCAAGTTTAGCCCACCCACTTTCGTTATCATTCTGATACATATGCTATATTCCCAAAGGAAGTTACTTGATCCATCTTGCTGTCAACAGTCACTCTCATTCCAACATGAAAACCTGCGGACTCTGTGTCCCTAATAGCCTTGGCCTTTTCTAAAACTGCTATGACTATAGTTTGCATTGTGACTGATTAAATAAAACTAAAGTTTTGATTGCTCTCTCTTATATGAGTATTTTCATGGCAATATTTCTGTCCAGCAAATCTGTCAGAGGGTGATTATCATCTCTGAACATCTTGAGCATTACCTCTACAGCAGAGAGGTTGCACAGGAGAATCCTGTACATCCAAGAGGAGAGTCCTAATGATGTGAGCTGTAAGGACAGACCATATTTGGGCAGCCATGGTCCTTATAAAGGTCTCATTTTCTAGTCAAATGGAAGATCCTTGTATTTTATCTCTTCAAGTCTACAAACCAAGCAGTTTCTGCTAGTCATGCTACATGCAAAGCATAACAAAGTGAGTACAGGTCTTCAGGACACCAGGTCACAGAATATTGGGAAGGCAGGGCCATAACTGCAGACCTGCTACTCGAGAGCTCTGCAGATCTTTGTGCCCTCTGCAGCCCAGGAGCAGAGGAAGGTTGGGAGAGCAGACTGCCCCAGAAGTCCCTAATGCTGCAGTCACAGGGCAGCCTCACACTGCCACACCTCCTCACCAGCAGGAGGACAGAGCACAGGAATGCATCAAGCTCACAGTAAATGCCAAGGGAGTTCAGGGAGGTGAGGGACATCATATCAGGTGAAAAATGAACATGATTATACAGTTTATGTGGTGTGTGTGAATTTGCCAGGGCAGTAATGCTAGAAGGGGAAAGCAGCAGTGAGAATGAAGTGCCTGGGAGAGCTGATTTCCTGAGTTTGCTCATGTCAAAATGCAGTGTGCAGAGTGGCTCACCACATCACACAGCAAACTGCAGGGAACGTCCACAGTCTGAAACAGTAACAAAGATTAACAGACGAAGTCAGAGTGATTCTTCTAAAAATATGGCATTCGTATTGAACCACGTTAACATTTCATAGTAATTACTCAATATTGAGTGACCTAACCTCACTTTGCAAAATGGTGTGTGTGAACTACTGTGTTTTACGAAGTGCGAATTCTGTAAGTATTCACTAAGTAAAAACCTCTTATACTTCATAAAATCAATTTCAGGCTTCTGTAGTATTATTTGAACATGTATTTTAGAATACTAGACAAGCACATGTTAAATACTTCTAAAATCGTGATTTTAGTGTAAGACTAATGCATCCTCTGAAGCTTGAGTTACAGAGTTTACCTAAACAGTTCTTCACACTGAAGATGATAAAAAGAGCTACTTTACAACAATTATTTTTGTGATGTAGAGCCAAAGAACAAATGAGTTTACAGACTAAGTATTGATTGGTTGCAGCACATTAAGCTGAATTAATGGCACTTGTTGAATGTTGAAATTGTAGTGATTAATACCAAAATGGGATTACACCACTAATTCTGTGTAAGAAAGAAAGAATGACAGCAGTCATTTTTTATTTTGTTGTTGGGTAACTCTCAGAAAAATGGCTTAGGACATTGCAACGTAAAGTTAAAAATTTTAGGATGAAATTTTGTTGCTTACTAATATATTCCTCATGTTTTAAATAAACTGACAATGTCATCTTCTTGATGTTTGAGTACTAGTAAATGTACTTTGACAGAAACAATATGAAGGCTAGTAAAATTTTGTTCTTCAGTTAATGAAACAGTATTTTCCTAAGGAGGACAATATTGGTCTAAATTGTTGCATTTAATAGCACAATTTTCTGACTGTTTTGTTCTTACGCCTTAGCAAAAACCAATTTATTTAAGCACTTTTATATTTTGAGAGATCAATACTTAGAAATCAGTTGCAAACCAATGTGCAATTAACTTAACAAACAGATATGACAACTGCAGAAGGTCATCTCAAGTTCCAGATGTAAAAGGAAAAATTATTGCTACTTACTACATTTTTGTAATGAAATTTATAGCTTGTTATGATATAAATACCAATTTCTGATTATTGTATTTAATATTTAAATTACCTTATATATATTTTCCCCAAAATATTTCATTATTTAATAATTTTTAGCATATTTTTCTGAAATTACATTAGGATTACTGAAAACCTATGTAAGAATTCCATATTATTGTTTTGAAAATGGACATGTAATGGAA
>VWZT01010545.1:113872-128558 GCA_013397055.1 Pachycephala philippinensis | reverse complement strand
TGTATTGAGTATTCACATGTGGAAAAGCATTTCTTACTGAATTTGGATTTTTACACGCTATTTATTATGTGCAGTGTCAGGATCAAATCAAAATAAAAAATACTCTTAAATATTCATTGTTCTGATAGTTGTCAGTTTCAAATTAAAAAAAAAAAACAAAACAACTATACAACATCAAATCTATCCCACTCTCTAAAGTTATGGTCTAATCTACATTAGGTTACATTAATCAAATATAGCATCTTGTGCTTTCATTAATTTAAGGAACTTTGTATCAGTGGTGGAATTGATTACCAATAAACATGATACAAAACAAACCACCCGAGTAATTACAGGCAGTTGTTATCAAAAGGTCTTAGGTTTGGATATTGTATGCCTAAGTGCTCTCAATATGCAGTCTGTTTTTTGCTGTGAATATTTTAAATATTGCATGAAGCTGTATTAAAAAATAGGGATAGAAACAAAATGGAAACAGTAAGATAGAGAGACCCTAGGAATTAAAAAAAAAAAAAAAAAAAGAAATCTGATGGGAAGTAGATTTGTCCTGCAGAATTCCAAAGGCCTGTTCCTTTCAAGAAGCATGAGAAATAAATGTAGCATAAATCTCTTTTTAATTGGTCTCACTGC
This sequence comes from Pachycephala philippinensis, assembly GCA_013397055.1. NCBI lineage: Eukaryota > Metazoa > Chordata > Aves > Passeriformes > Pachycephala > Pachycephala philippinensis. The sequence continues at coordinate 127,931 of VWZT01010545.1, read as the reverse complement.
CAAACAAGTAAAGCAATGGGAAAATGTTGGCATCTTTTGGGCTTTTATTCTGGGGCACTCAGTAATGTTTGCAAGTGTTTTGAACAAGTCTTTGGGGTTTTGTTTGCCCTGTTCTGACACGCAGGTGATCAGTTTGCTGTAGGTTCCGAAAAAAAAAGCAAAGAGACAAGAAAAGAATGCCAGCATATCAAGAGACATACTTTATTAATTTTTTGAAGGAAAACTCACTAACATTGCATTTTATAGCGTTATCTGCTAGATGCCCTTTAAAAAGAGGAATTGCTAATTTTCCTTGTGGAAATTAGGATTTCCATTTGCAAATACTACTGCTTTTCAAAGACGGCTGTTTCCCAGGCTGTTCATGAAGCATTGCAACACCAGGGTGAAAACTGACAGGCTTCATCTGTAGCTCTTTTCTGACCTTTGGTGAGCATCTCCTCAGCATTTTCTGTGTTTAGTGGCAGATACATCCCTTCTTTCGTGAGGAAAATGGAGGCTTTGGAAACACATACGTTTGAGATTGAGATTCTTCAGAGGAAGAGTGTTGTGTGCTAAGATCAATATGGAGCTGCCTCTCCCACTAGTTTCTGTTGGAGTTCTCTCTGAAGATCTCAGTGTTGTCAGGGGAAGCTACTCTGTGCTTATGTGTTGTATTGTGTTACATTCATTTACAGGCACTGAAATGATTCTCATTTTTAAATGCCCAAGCAGAAACTTCTTAAGTGCCTACACAGTATCACGAATTCTCCAGCCTTTTCAATCATGAAAGCTATTTTTCATTTGTTCAAACATCACAGCTTGAAAAGGACAGCATTTTTTCAAATTTGCCTTTACATTGTTCATCTCTTCAAATGAGAGAAAGGATTGTTTATAACTTACTGATGTGGTACTTACAAGGTTAGGAAACACAAGGCTTAAGTATCTAAGATTTTGTGGGCCTAGTCTGTCTGCCAATATCCAATTTTATTTCAAAAAGTCTTTTTACAGAAATACTGAGCGTATGTTAATTTTTCAGTTAAAAATAAAGAAAAGAGATGGAAGTAACATTAAAAACACTGGTACTGTTATACAACAGGTTACACAGATCCTGGAATATTTAATATTAAAATTTCCTTGTTATATATGTCTAGATATACCTACCTACATATATATATATAGTTGTAAATAATGCATAATACATAATATTCCATTACACCATTTACCACATGTCTAGTAAAAGATTAATGACTCTATTTCCCCTTGTTACCGAGTATTATGGGATGAAATTGGGCAGTAGGAAAAAATAAGTGCAGCATTAACCTCTAACAGTGTTATAAAGCATTAATAAAACATGAAGGCTAATTACCCTGATATACTTTGTCCTATCATAGACTGTAATAATACAGAGTTGCCCAAGAGTTACAGAGTTTTTGGATCTTCAGAGAAGATTAGTATCCCTATGCAATGAAATTCTTCTACGATGCTATTTCACTATATTGTATAAATTGCTTCATAAATCAGGTTACTAAATTATACTTGGTGTTTCTAAATAAGCCCTCATCACGGCAGGAGTTTAAATATCTTTTAAAATACTATGCAAAAATCTTGCTGTGAAAAGAACTGCTGCCTAAATATATTTGTGAAGAAAAGCATCACTTATAGCTACAAGCAAAACAAGGTGCTTCATCAATTATTTAATACATAATTTGCATATATAATTTGTAAAATAACCAGAAGAAAGCTTCTATCAAAATATGTAAAACAAGGTGTAATCTGATTGAATTATGGACGGTTAAAATGAATTGTTATCCAGCTAGGAAGCTGAAACTGCCATTAACTAATTTTCATATATAATTAAAAAACATTACTGATTATTCAAAGTGAATGTTCATACTGTAGGCTAAGTTGACATTCAATTCTGTTATTTTCAAAGTCAAAGGCTTAAAAATAAGCAACTTGCTTTTTAGCAATTACAATTCTGTATAAATTAAATATTCATGCAAAATTTAAATATTAACTTTAATACTTTTATATAGCTTCCTTGGCTTAAGTTCTCTATACAGCTCTGTTAAAAATACAGATGTGGGCAGTAAATAGGTTGGAAAAGGAAGTCTTGGTAGATTCAAATAATGTATGTAAATTATGAAGGCATTCAGAATTTGTGGGTGGGTGAATTCAAATTTCTAGAAGGTAAAAAATATGAAAACAGCTTTAATTAAAGAAAGTAGTATGATACTGGTCTATGCAGTGAAGGTATGCTGCAGAATATGGACACCCTTACTGTCAAGTCCTTTGGAAGAGTCAGACACTTCCCACCTCCTGCAAGGAGATTTCCACTTTCCACAGAGGCAATATCATATTGCACTTGTGTATGTATTGAGATCCTGATTTTCTAAATCCTCATTGTGGGAGAATATCTTCAGAATTTGATAGAAGGTCTTGGACTGTTTTCCTTTTTCAGAATTTGTTCTGTACAGTATGAAACACTTTGGAAAATAATTTCAACTCTGTTGGTGCAGTATGTCACTGTCTGTTGTTAGCCTGTCACACTGGAATGTATCTATTCCTGCAGCTCTTCTGGGCAGAACTGTGAGGTGCCAGTGTCAAATACGCTTGGAACAGGGAAGTTTTGTTAGGTGACAGCTAATTTATCAGCTTCAGCACAGTTTGTGTCCACTACTCCTTCTTCACTTGGAAAAAAGGAAGTAAAAAATTTATACAACACTATATATTAATTTCCTCAATAATGTGCATTTAGGAGCTTGAAATATTTTTGGAATGGGAACAAACACAACAAGAAGGAACTAAAATGGAAATAAATACATTGGTTTACTTTTGGCAGGAAAGGACTAGTTGCTAGGAGGAGGGGATTATTTAGCATGGTATGTCCCCCCCCTGAAATTAATATAAGAAGTTGTTTGTTCTTAAACAAACAAACAAGCAATAAGGTTACTCAGCTACTTGTTTTTAAAAAAAACAAATGGAAAGAAAAATCCTGAAAAATGCAAAACTACCTGGCTAAGTTTTCTGTTTTATGTTGGCATACTTGAAAAAGAAGGGACTGTAAGTGTGGTGCTCTGGCTCATATATATGCTTCTATCATACAAGCCATCTGAACTCTGGTAAGAGTGACAAGATCAATTTTTCATCTATCAAAGTAATGTAAGTTTTAATACTTTGATGATGGCAATCAAAAATTTTTCATTCTGAAATGTTTTAATCTATCAGGAAATAAGTTTATCTCAAAGTCCACATTGTTTCTGCTAATACAAGCACTTGTTTGATTTCTGTCTTCCGTGTCACAATATTTTCTGCTTCAGGCTTCTAACATGAAAGAAGTTCTCCCGCATAAGCAAAAGAGATGTGTCAAAAAAGTATGCATATCTTCCCTAGTTTAATGCTTTTGAACTGAACTCTGATGCTCAATGCCTCTGCTAGAGGAGCTATAAAGTCAGTGAATTAACAAATTAACAAGAGCAAAACAGTATGGTTTCTCTAAGCCAGCATTTTATGTGGCATATATTATTTTATTCAAGAAGCAACTTTTTATTGCCATATCAGCTTTTCTTTCATGGTTTTGAAGTCATATAGTAAGCCTGATTCATACTGAGAAGTCACATTCCTTCTCAATTCTACCAGACCTGATTTTCAGTAGTCTGCAAATATATCTGCAGTGCAGAACATCAGAGGCTAAAATGAAAAGCACTTATGTTGAGATTAAAAATATAGCATGAAGCAGTGCCAGCTGCTTCTATATTACTCTGTTGTATCTATGAAATATACTAAAAATTGAATTCACATTTTAGGGTATGAAAGTTCAAAAGCACTTAAAATACAATAAACAGTAATCAGTTCTGGTGTAGTCCTCAAGCAGAAGTTCTAATGTGTAAGGTGGGCTTGGTTTGACAGAGACATTTTGGAGAGGCAGAACTTGAATCTCACACCGCTCTTGTAATGGAAAACAGAACATGCCCTCAATTTCAGTCAGGTTTGCTATAAAATACTTTTTTTTCTGTTTTTCAGTCTTTCACTTCTTATTCTGCTATTGCTTCTTGTCTTACTGTATGTACTGCATCTTCGTTTTGTTTAGAGCAGCCCATATGATGTTGTGTTTCATATTTGGTACCAAGACAATGTTGATAGCACATCAGCGTTGTGACTGTCATTGAACAGTGCTTATGCAGTGTTCAGGCTTTTTCTAGCTATCTCACTGTCTTTCTTTTTCATACTTATTTCCTTTCTTTTGAAATTCTGTCACTACTTTCAAACTGTCTGACTGTTGCCATTTAAATCCAGCTCTTGTTCCCTCTGTATTTGAACCAGGAAGCTGGGTTTCTGCTCAGGAAGGCCTGGAAGAAGAAGAGTAGATGATTTTGCAAGGAAGGACTAGCTCTCAGTTCAACACCTAAAATTGGATATTCATTGGTTGCTAGAAGTGGAGAGTACTACAGGCATGGCACACTTCAGAGTCTTAGGTTTTGTTAACTTTGGCATGTATTTGGGATGTACTGCTTAAACATGTTTCTTTCAATCACCTTGAATTACTGTTTCCCAAAGGCCTCCCATTCGGCCATTTTTAGTATATGATGGAAGAGCAAAATGCACATCCTTGGCACAAAGGTCACTTTTGCAACAAATACATGTTTTGAAGGTGGTGCTAATGCATTCCCATAGAAAAGTTGTTTGTTTTTTTTTTTTTAGTGTGGAGAACTGTTTTTTCCTTGTGGCTCTCTCAAAAGTGAATTAGATGAATAAGCAATAATTTCAATTTAATATTATTAAAACAAGAATAAATAAATCCAAAGCAGATGCCTGAAAAAGATTTTTGATACTGTCTGTTTGATAGTTACGTACAAGTGAAAGAAAAAATTAAAAAAAGACATTTCTGAGCAACTTTAAAACAATTGAAAACATCAGCCCTGCCTATAATAATGCCTGTAATATTTACCTGTTCTTTGTTCCTGTTTTGCCATCCATCGAAGTCCCTTCCCTAAAATACATATTCAGACATTACTACTTCAGTCTTTAGAGAAGTAATAGACAACCTCACTGATGATACGAAATACTCGCAATAAGTGAAATATTCAGGATGTGTCACAGACATTTATCAGCTAAAGGCATGGGAACTCAAAATTCACCTTTTGAGAGAACCAATAGAGCACATATAGAGAATATAAAGAATGCAAAAAAGACTGCTCATTTTCTTTTATAATTTTAGTTAGAGATTAACAAAAGTAAAATAGTGTGAACTAACTGTGTCAGCACGGGATAGTTTATTGCAGTCAGAAATCTAGTGTTTGAATTATTTCCTCACTTACATGTAAGAACTTTCATATGTATATGACTTTCACACACATCTATACAAACGTTTCTAAAAGGTCCAAACCCCCACCATTCTCCCTAGTAAACAGTCACTTAGCTTGTTTCGGTATGTGTTGGTGTAAGAGAACACAGTAGTCTCTCTTTTGCCTTCTTTGCTGCTTATTCTTAGAGCTTCTTTCATTGGTGCAAACTCTTCAGTAGACTCTTTGACACTGATTTTGTTGGCAGAAGTTGCCTCCAGCCTTGCAATTCTGTTCTCTTTCCGAATTTTTGCTGCCTCCTGCTGACTCTGTATGGGAGAAGCACTCTTAACCTTTCTGAACAATACCTTTAAGCTGAACGTAACAGAGGGTATAGATAAGGAGAAAGCCTCTCTTGGTGAAGAAATTAATGTGGTAAATATTGAGGAATCCATTCAGTGCCAGTAGCAGGGTGAGCAGATGCAGCTTGAGCTGCAGGCTGAGCTCTGGGTGGCAGAGCCCAAAACCTGGGCAAATAAACTTTGCAAATAAAGGACACGGAGACCTGTGGCCCAGCCAGGAGACCAGACACTCAGAGATACGGCAAGAGCTGAGGACTCTGCTGGAAGAGCCCAGAGCTTGGACTGTGAGGGTATAAAAGCCCTGGGGTTTCCTTTTTTCGGGGTCCCTCCTTAGAGGCACCAGCTCGAGCTGTTACTCTGTTATTGCACCATGATTAAATTATTTTAAGGATCCGGGTCTGAGACTCTGCTGTGGGAAACCAGGGGTTGAACCAGTGAGGAAACCTGGTCTTTTTGTGTGAGAGTGGGGTGTGCAGGGAGACAAACAGGAACTCTGGGATCACTGGAGCTGCCCGCTATGAAGGGGCTTTGGTCCCTGCCGTGAAAGTCTCTGGTGGTGGGAGTGTGACTGCCTGAGTGTGGCTCCTGGATGGTCAGACAGGAAAGTTTCCTTAACAATAAAAATGTAAAAACATTAAAATTTTGTATAATTCAGACAACAGTTGTGTGTAATTCAGATAGTAAAACCTTTTGGATGAAAATTAGAGAGAAAGAGATGTTAAAGGGATGTGACACAGTTTGCTCTAACAGCAAGCTTATTAACACTTCATGCTTAAAATGCTGTTCTCTACCAACTACTAGAAAGAGCCCATCTGCTGCACACCAGGTAACTAAAGCTCATATGGAAAAATGCTTGGCAAAAGGAGAAAAGACAAATCTGCCCCATTAGCTGGAATTGGATTATGGTTTTGGAATTCTCCAGTACTGTAGCAGCTATTTTGTATTCCATATCAATGTATTATGTATGTTAAATGCAAGTACAGCAGTCCTGTTGGTCTACTTGCATTCCTATGGCTCAGAACATATCTAAGATGACTGTTCAGTCTAACAGCAAATACTTTGTCCTCTTTCTCTTGACACTTTTTTATAATAACAGCATGATAATCATAGATACATTGGAAAAGCATAGTGATTTTCTCTCACAAAAAATAGGAACAACATCTCAATGAGTGACATACTGTTTTTGTTAAAGCCTTATACTTCTAAAATAACTTGTAACTCGTTTCTCACAAAAATATATTTACATCACAATACAATAATGATTTTGGTAAAAGTCTAAGACTAGTCTTAATTTTTCATACTGTTGGGAATGATTTCTTCATGTCCATCAGTAGTCCTGGCTAATGGTATATGTAGTCTGTATTTCAGGGGACAATAGAGTTGCAATTTTTTCTTTTATCTTTCATTTCTTGTATAGACGGAATGAAAGATTTGTTGAGGTAGTTGTGTATTATTATGCAATGTAAACTGTTTGTTAAACAGTTACATATTGTCTTGCTCTCCCTCAACAATCTGATAAAAAATTTGTATTTCTTTTGTCTGTACAATCGAGGCTGAAAGCACTTTAATTGACAGAGGCTCAGCTCGAATTCATGGATGCCTCCTGAGCCCCTGCTGTGTTCTCCCACCCTTTGCAAACAACACTGCTGAAGGTAACAAATTCCCCTGGATTAGAGGAGTAGCAGGATTAGCTTTAATACTGGTGGGATGTCATCAAGTCTCTGTAGCCAGTAATACACAGAGTACTCAAAGGTAATTATAGTTGTTAACATCTAAAGCCGTAGAAATGGTCATGTGAATAGGTTTAGCACGTGGACTATATGAATGCCTCTTCATGGATACAGGGGAGAAAAAAAAAAAAGACCAAAATATCTTTTACAGGAGAGTTAAAGGTCAATTCCTTTTCTGGTTTAAAGGGTCAATCTGCATAATAACAAAGAGCAGAGTCACTTCCAAGAATTATCTGGGGAAAAGTCGTTTTTAACATCAGAAAAATTATTTTCAACTGACATTATTCTAAAATGATGGCTGATTAAATTGGTTGTGCTAAGGCTTTAACTTTGAAAAATAAACTAAACTAAAGTCTAAGGCATAAATGCATTAGTAAAATTTACAGAGCACAGGATAGAGGGGTTTAGGCTGGAGAGCACTGAGTAGCCCTAGCTGTCACGTTGTAATCAGCTAGATCTTGAATTATATTTTCCAAATAAATTCAAATAAAATAAATATTATTCATAGATACATCTTAGAAATTAATTATTAAAGTGTTTTAACTTGTGGCCTTTTAAAAAAAAAGAAAAAAAAGACCTTGTCAAATTCCATTTCACAGTATTTTAACTGGAAAAAAAATCCTCATAAAAGCTTAACTATAATGGCTTGTATGGTTGTGTAGCTGTTTAGAATTCCCCACAGGCAAATGGCTGCACACCATTACCTGTAACTGTTTAGCTGAAGGAAAGCAACAACTTTGAATCCAAAAGAAAGGGCTTTGGGGACCTAGTGAAACAATATACATGCAATATCAGTACAAAACATGTGCCCCTTGTTTCTGACGGTTACACCCTTGTTGTCACAAAGCAGAGAACAGGATGCTCAGTTCTTCAATACGATGGCGATTGCATCAAAGATTCACAGCAGGTTTATAACAGACAATAAAACCTCACAACACCCCCACCACCCCAAAAAAAAAAAACAAAACAACAAAAAAAAACCCAAAAAAACCAAAAAACACAACCCCAAACCAAAACAGAAAAAACCCCACCCCATATCTGGGTAGAAACGATAATTTAAAGAAAATGATCTGGCACCAATAGGTCTTTTATTAAATGCATATGTTTACATTTTTCACAATATGGAGCACTTCTGAGAAAGATGGCAAAAGAGAAGAAAATTATTAATTGAGAGGCTAAGACTAAAAATTGTAGTTCACATGCTTAATTTTTGACAGCTCCTCAGTGGGAGCTCTGTTAGCCCTTGTCTTACAAGAGCAAAAGGTTGGCAAACTTTATGTTACATGTACAACACCAGTTTCTACACCAAAGTTCCGTTCAACAGGGGAGACTAAAGAGAGTGCTGTTTTGTGACAGTCATGTAATGGATCCTTGTTTTAAAAATATAAGGAATAAAAATAGTTATGAAGAAGAGCGGTAAAAAAGCTTGATATTAGAACCCTGTCACAGAATTTCAAAGAGCAAAGATGACTTCAAATCTCTCCTATTAATGCTGTTTAGGTAAAAAAGATTCGTTGGCATAATGATAATTTAAACTTGTGGGTCATAAGAATTGCTAAGGCCTCTGTAATGCTTATCTTTGTGTTTCACAGCCCAAAAGATCATAATGATGTGTATGTACTACAGTTTCACTATTACTTTTCGTTAAACTGAAATTTTTCATTTCTGATTGTACTGTCTCTTGGAATATACTGTATAACAAAGTAATATTTTAGGTTTTCTTACATAATTTATTCTAGTTACCATAAAGATATTTATTTAACAACATGATTTATCCAGTAACAAGACAAATTATAAGCATTTTAGAACAAACTCTGAACAGTAGAATTTAGGGAAAATTCTTTGAGAAAATCCTATGCAAATTTATTAAGATGAAAAGGTCTCTGGTATAATCCAAATCCAGTTGTTCATGACACATAGCATTAATTACTGTACTTGTAATTCATCCATTTTCGTATTTTTAAACCAGTAGCATATTTTACCATGTACATGCATCAAAACAAAGCCTAAATGTAAACTTAGGAAAATCAAAGTTCAAATTTTCTTTACAGTATCTGACTTAAAATTTCTTTTGTTAGAATTCTCCTTTACCCTGTTAAAAGGCTCACACAAGGAGCACAACAATACAAATACATAAATGTACAATGGTTCTGGCATGCATTTTTCATCATCGTCTTGGGATAACGCTGTTACCTTGTTCTGTTTGCTGCAATCTGGTAACAAATATTGGTGGGAAACACAAGCTAACTCTTTCTGCCAGCCAAAGATGACTCATTATAAAACCCCTGTAGCCAATTCTGGTGTGATTTCCTGGTCACAGCACTGCCTGTCAGGGTGAAGATTGAGCTACAACTACATATACCATAAGCCTTTTTCAATGCCTGAGAAATAGAAACTGGTTTTAAATCTTGCATATGTGGTAAGAATGTATTTCTTCACAAAGATAACTAAAACATAACTGTTTTGTTTTGGTTTTTTTTTTCTCCTGCACTCTCTGAACAAGCATAAAATGAAATGGATCCAGAGGTTAATTACGAGTAGCTTTGTATTTCTTCCTGGCTGTAAACTTGTAGAGGCACTCTAATATTAGAGTTTCAAGAATTTGACATATTTAATTTCATCACATGGATTACTTCGAACAAACTATTTTGAAGGAGATGTAGGTCTTTCTGTTGAAGTTTGAATTTATTTACTTTTTTGGCAGCTTGTAAATGATTTTTCCTTGGTCTTATCTCAGGCAAAGCTTCACAGGAAAGTGATATAAACCCATTATTATGATCTGTGGGGTGGTTTTTTTAATGGCGGTTTTTTTGGGGGAGGTTTGGGTTGGGTGTTTTGTTTTTGGTTTTTTGTTTTTTTTNTTGTTTTTTTTTTGGTTTTTTGTTTTTTTTTTTTTTTTGGTTGGTTTGTTTTTCTCATGGAACAGTATTTGCTGGGTTTTGTTTGTTTGTATGTTTTTCCTTTACCTATTCTTGTTTTCAGGCTCAGACAAGACTTTATTTTGTCTTTATTTTGCATTTATTTTGCATCTCTGTCCCCTGTTCTGTGCATGTGTGATTTTAGGAACCATGTTCATATTTGATTTTTATGTCTCTGTAGAGGACATGGAGCAATTCCTTATTATACCATCTCAGACATCTCTTTTCCACAGCAGTTTCTCATATTCTCTTTGTTTTCCAACATCATCTGAGGTGGCCAAGGGAAAGCTTCCTTTGTAAGATGAAGTATATGGACTCTACTAGCTTGAATGGTAGTTACTCATCTTATTACAGCTATTCAAAATACTCATTCAGGAATTCCTCTTAACTATGGGAGATTCACGGACTTCCCTTCCTATGTTATAGATGCTTACTCTCCATTTGACTTTCAAATATTTTTGTTCTTGGAAGTCATCCAGTAGGCTTTTTCTTAAATTCCTCTTTTAAGATACACTCAAAAGTTATTACCTTTTTCTTTCTATTATTCTCTCTTGCTTCTGTTTTTGACCTGTTAAAGTAATCTTCTGTCTTTGAAGCAGCAGTCCTAGTTTTGTGACGGTCCCTCTGAAGTTGATTGCTAGCCTACCTGTCCCAGATCTGCATGGCTGTGGTTAAATAAGGTATTATCTTGTTTCACACTGACTGACTTCACTGTGATAGTTCGTTAATAAAGACATATGTGAAGACATGTTTCATCTATCCTGTGATCTCTTTTGTCTCTGAACTCTGTTCAAGCCAATACGGATCAGTTTAATGTTGTTCTAGTCCTGTGCATCAGTCCTAAACAATTCTAGACCCTCAGAAAAGAAGGTAGAAATGTGGAATTAAAATTTACTATTTTTATAATTCCTACATTTCTGCTGTTATGTCTTCTTTAGCCCTTCAGTATTTCCTTTTTGCCTATGCCAAAACAGTGAGGGCTTGCTGCCCTGCAAGCAAAATGAGACAAGAGCAACAGCAATGCAAACATAAGCAAGAACTACCCCAAGAAGGAGTCAGGATGTTGGATGGCAAGTCTGTATCAGGGGCAGGACCAGGGCCAGTGGTCAAGATCTGAGACCGTCCAGCCACCACGTGACAAGGCCTCAGTGCAGAAGCAGATTTGAAGCCAAGCCAAAGGACCCAAGCCAAAGTCAGCGCTGGGAGGTCCAAGACAGCACAGGTACAGTGGCTGCACAGCTGCAACCAAGCACGGATGAGACCAGTGGTACAGGCACAGTTCAATAACATTTCCCAAGGAAGAAGGCAAAGGACCTCAATTGTACCCTCTTTCACAGATAACCCAGTCTTGGATTCAGCCAGCTCCACTCTAAGTTAGCCAGCCAAACTCCATGAAGGGCAGTGCACTCCCAGCTATCCAGGTGTCATGGAGAATTGCCTCATTTGCCTTAGCTTTGTGAAATTTTGTGACTGGCCAGACATTATGCTGATCTCCTTTAGTGACCCACCTGCTAGAAGAAGGAAAGGTTGTGCATATAGTCTACCTGGACTTCAGTAAAGCTTTCACTACTGTCTCCCATGGAGAAGCTATCAGCCCATGGCTTCGAAGGTCCACTCTTCACTGGGTTAAAAACTGGCTGGATGGCCAGGCCCAGAGAGTGGTGGTGTCTGAAGTTACAACCAGCTGGTGGCCAGTCACAAGTGCTGTCCCCAGGGCTCAGTATTGAGGCCAGTCCTGCTTAATATCTTAATTGATGATCCGGATGAGAGGATCGAGTGCTTTGCAAACAACACCATATTGGGCTGGAGTGTTGATTGAGGGATCTGAACAGTCTGGACCCATGGTCTGAGGCCAACTGTCTGAGGTTCAACAAAGCCAAGTGCTAGTTCCTGCACTTGGGTCACAATGACCCCTGCAGAGCTACAGGCTGGGGACAGAGTGGCTGGAAAGCTGCCTGGCAGCAAAGGACCTGGGGGTGCTGATCCTCAGCCAGGTGAACATGAGCCAGCATGTGCCATTGGAAGGCCAGTTGTCTCAGAAATAGTGCAGCATTGTCCAGAGAAGGGCAACAAGGCTGATGAAGTGTCCAGAGAGTGAGTCATATGAGGAGCAGCTGAGGGAGCTGGGAGTGTTTAGCCTGGAGAAAACGAGGCTCAGGGGAGACCTCATCACTCTCTACACCTGCCTGAAAAGAGGTTGGAGCCAGGTGGGGGTCAGTCTCTTTTCCCAGGCAACCAGCATCAGGACAAGAGGAAATGGCCTCAAGCTGTGCCAGGGGAGGGTCAGGAGGGCCAGGAGAACATCAGGAAGAATTTATTCACTGGAAGAGAATTTAGGCATTAGAATGGGTTTCCCAGGGAGGTAGGGGAGTCACCATCCCTGGATATATTCAAGGAATGACTGGATATGGCATTTAGTGCTATGGTTTATTTGACAAGGTGGTGTTCAGTCAAAACATTCAACTTGATGATCCTGAAGAACTTTTCGCAACCCTGACGATTCTATGATTCAGTAAAATGTAGTAGCGCCCAGCTGACCTTAGTATTTTTTGCCTACTCCAATTTTGCTTTCTTGTATGCACAAAGATATTTATGTAGAGTAGCTATTTTTGGGTTTTTTTTTTTGTTTACTTCTTTTCTTTGAAGAAGCCTTGCACATACCTTGGGAAACCACAGCTATAAAAATACTGAGAAAATCAAAGTATGAGACGTTAAGGAAGAATTCTCTGCAGTATATATGAGAAAAGTAGAAGAAAAAGAATGTGCTGGCTAAAAAGTCATGTTTAAAACAGCACATTATGAGTTTCAAAGAGTGATAGTTGTACATTCCAGTGGAGTCTTCTAATATTTTCAATGCCTTCTGTTTGCTTAGTGAATGAAGTGTAATTGAACACAGTTATCAAAACTCATGAAGGAACAATATATAATTCTTCATCTTAATTTACTAAAAGCTTATATAGCTGCAAAGTATCATTTGTCCAACTATGTTAAAGAAAATTACTTTTTCTTCTCTTCCTCACTGGGGTTATTTAGACGTTTCTCTAGGTGTTTGACAAATTAAAAAATATCTTCTTTAATGAGAACATTAAATTTCATTAGTTTTAAATCTGCAGAATATCAAAGAGACAGTGAGTTTTAATGGGATTTTTTTCTTCTCTGTGTAATGTACCTTCTTTTATTCCTGTCAAATTTTAGGCCTTTAGATACTTTTACAAGTCAGAAAAAGTCAAGAATAGGTATGGTGTATTAAAGAACACTTGTTGTACCTGATAGAAACATTTTAAACATAGAGAGCTCTGAAGAGAAAGTTCTATTCTTTGTGCTCTCTCTCTCTCAAAATATAAGATATAGTTTTCATTTATATATGTTGCGGTACACTGAGGCAACATAGTTCCAGATACTGCCTTACACCGGGCCAACACAGTTTGCAGTATAACATTGCGGCACCATCTGCAGTAATCACGCATGGGAAGAGCTACAGCGGCTCACCGACCTTATGGGCAAGAGCTACAGCGGCTCACCATCCCTCTTAGAGGCACGGTCACCCATAAAGCAGTCCAATCCCAGACTTGCTTGGGCAAGAGCTACAGCGGCTCACCGTCCTTCCCAGAGGCACGGTCACCCAAGGCAGTCCAATCCTGGACTTACATGCATAGGCTACTCACGGCTCTCCTGGGCACACCCCCGCCCAGGGATTACGCGCCGGCCGGCTTTTCCACTTCCCCCAAGTGGATTGTAGTCCGTGAGGCTTATACTGCTGGAGGCTTTCAAGAGCTTCTAAGGCTCAG
>VWZT01010545.1:63669-106058 GCA_013397055.1 Pachycephala philippinensis | reverse complement strand
ATTAAACAGAGAGAGCTCCCAGAGGGAGTTATCAGGGATGAGTCATAGTAGAAGACAACAAACATTGCCCCACCTGCTTTAACAGCTTGGGAAGATGATAACAGAATACATACTGTTGGTTACATCTGACATTGTAACCTAGGACAATGGTCATCTAGTTCAACCTCCCTGCAATAAGCAGTGACATCTTCAGCAGGTTGATCAGAGCCCCATCCAGCCTGACAGTGAATGTTTCCAGGGATGGGACATCTGCCACCTCTATAGGCAACCTGTACTAGTGTTTCAGCATCCTCATAAAAGAATCTTTACATCTCGTCTGAAATTAACTGCATTTCAGTTTAAAGGGGCTGAAATGCATTATCATACAGATCTGGAATGCTGCAGTGTGTTGCTTTCTATGGGTCAGTTCAATTTGAGCTGTGGTTTTTTCACCTGCCTGACATTTTTCTATACACAGATGTCCAATTAGATGGCCCATTGTCAAGTGTTTTTCTTTATTAGTGTGGGAGCCACTGCCCTACAAATACTGATACAGTGATAAAATAAGATTGCTACAATCACAACCTAACTAGATTTTACTTGTTTCTTTTCTCAAAGCAATGGAATTGGCTTTTCACGTCAGTAGTCTTCATTCAATTCATATTTCTATTTAACGGCTGCAGGCTGTCATGGGTGAAATGAGAGTTTTTAGCCTCAGAAGGAGGAGCAAGTATTTGTCTTTAAACTGATCTGAAAATGAAATTGTAATTTTTAAGACACTCTGGGAGTGGCAACAAGGTTACAGAATATCTGCTTCAAGTTATCTAAGGAAAAACATAATAACGTTTGAGTACCCTTTGGTGCTGAGGTAGCTTCAAAAGGTTCATGCGCAACATTTGATCATTTCTGTCAATTAATTACCATGAGCTCCATTCTACACAGATGTAAAGCTGAAGTGCCCTGTTAGCAGCTAGAAATAGGATACTAACAAAACGTATCTTGAACTGGTTTAACGACACAAGGAAGATTGTTCCATCGGGTTGGAAGACTTCGGAAAATCTAACACAGATTTTGAAGAAAGACTATTCAAATTTTTTCAAAAGTTAACTGAATTTCTTGTTGCTTTATTGGTACCATCATATTACATGCAAAACCTGATTATATTATTTTTCCATAAAGCAATGGTTTTTCGTTTGTGATTTAAAAAATAACAAAGAATCACCCAACAGGGCTGATCATGGGCACAGTATATTTTCACTCATGCATGCAAACAGCTGTATCTTCGAATTCATTTGGGAAACAAGCTTTAATCAATAATATCCCAGGGGTTTTTTGTAGTGAGTCTTTCAGCACTGTATCAGTTATAGGGAGGGCATGCTGATTTTTAAAGGGTGATCAGTGGTCAAAATCTCAAAAATGAAGTCTTTGTTATTCTTCTCCTTTTGGATCATGGCCAGAATGATTGTTTATTTAAAGCTTGTCTTTGTTTACTTACGCTGTGAGCACCAGAATATATTTGAGGAGTCAGTATACCCCCTTTGCCCCTTTCCTTCAAGAATTAACAGGTTGACATGAATAAGTCACTGACTCTATGTAAGAAAGAGGGAAAGAAATTATCAGTTTGGCATTTCACCTAAATAAACAGAGCCGCCAGAATGATTGAGGTTACTTCAAGAGAGAAGTGCATATCTGACACATAGATGCCACAGAAAATTGTGATGAATTGCCTAGGGTTTTTATTAATTATTATTGTCATAGTGAAAAGAGTAGGAGGGAACATGTTGCAGGTCACATCCACCCTGCTAATGTCAACGAAGAGGAGAAAAAAGCCAAGCTGAAATAATGTTTTTTAAATGTTTTTGCTGTGTATTTTAAAGATATCCACAGTCTGAGATATTTATGCACCTGCATATCATTGCGTATGAAAAAAAAGCATTTATTTTCGTGGGTTTTTTACCTAGATTCTCTATAACTTTAGACAGTGCCTTTACAGAATTAACAAAAATGTTGGAATGTGTATTTTTATTTGGGGAAGTGTTCTCCTGTGAGATGGTTCCCTTATCTATGTTATAGTGGTTTTCTCAATTGAAATACTGTCTGTAGTTACAGCAGTTATAGATAGACAATTCAGGGCACAAGACATGCTAGTTCTATTTCAAGTATGATCTGAGTTACTTTGTGTAAAAAAAAAAAAAATAGGTCAAATTATGTACTGCTGCTGTTCTAGTTCTTGAACTTTAGTTTGAGAAGCATAATTCTGTCTTTTTGAAATAGTGTCCTATAATATCCATTCTGCAGGTTCCTGGTATTTAAATGTCTGTTTAGGTAATCTTAAAGCTTTCAAGTGAGTAATACAAACAATTGCACTTATTTTTTTCAACCAAGTCTGGTTAAAATGTAAAGTGTGGAAAATGTTAAAATGTTAGGTCTGGGAAAAATGTTAAAAACATATTAAACGAAAAAATAATGCTGAACTTTCTGGTATGATCTTTCATGTACAATCTTGCATAGATTTTCTGGTGCTTACACACAATGTCACAATTATCTTCACCAAGTAGAAGCCTAAGTTCATACAGTAGTATAACTATAACTTAAAAAAAAATAAAAAGGTCTAAATCCTATCTCTAGAATAAGACGTTTTATACTAAATTGCTTTATCCTAAGTTGTCAGAAAGAGCTTCATTGTACTAAAGATTCAGAATTCTGGAGTCCCTTCTGGAATGGGACACTCAAAAGGGAGTGGAGGTCAGTACTTTCCCTTTATAGATGTAGGCAGATCAGCAGAAGAAACAGTCTCTCTCCTGAACAGATGTACTTTGCACACTGCCATGAAATAAAAAATGCTAACTGAATTAGGTGATCACAGAAGTAAATGGCCATGATCCATGTCCATTTTGGATTTAGCTTTGTAAATGCTACTTTAAATAGAGAGTCCCTTGTGTATTTAGAAAATAAAATGATTACTGAAGAAGCCACCTACTATGGGAATTTATTAAATACTAAATTTGGAGTTCCTGAGAGCTGTAATTCTTACCAGCTTCTTGGGTATTGGCTGAGAGATTTCTTATAGATTTAAGTTAAGAGAACTTCAATTGCAATAAAGGAAAGTTTAGCTGGAATATACTTGCTTTATTCGTTGGAAGGATGGTGCATCCCTCACAATCATTGCAGCTAGACATTTGGTATTTATTCTAGCCAGTAAAGTCCAGTTCTTAGAATATCAGCACTGCATTTAATCACAAAATTTACCCTGGAAACTAAATTTATTCTATACATGTAATTGTTTAATTTATAACCGAATAAAATGTTTCTTATATTGAAAAAAGACAACTACTGGAACTATTTAGCTGAAGTATTAAACACAGAAATTAGACATTGAATTAACAGCTTTGTTCCATTAAATTTTGTGTCTTTGGAATGCCTCAGCTCTTTCCTTTCTGCTTGAACCGTGAGATAAACACTTATTTATAGATTCAAACTCTTACTGGTTCCTTTTATTGATTATAGTAGGATTATTATTTTGATTGAGGCGTAGAGCAAATCACAGATCTTCTATTGACTGTGCTCAGTTTCATCTATAAATATAAGTAGTAGAAAGACTGAAATTTTAATGATCATGTGTTTAAGACACAGAGCAGAGTTCAGTTCTACTATCACACTAAACATGTTTGCCTTCACATTATCTGTGTGTCACCATGATCATACCTTCTAAAGCTGCTACCTAGCAATTATAGAGAACTTCCCTAGTTTTTTTTTACTGGTACCAGAACATTTCCATCAGCAGGTTCCCAAAAAGAAAAACAACTCCTACTCCTTTATTCTTCCAATAGATTAATTGGCAGTTTTCCTTTCTAATCTTGTTCATCAGAACTGTTAGAAATGTAAAGTATTTGTGGTGAGAACTAACCGCACTGATGTACCGGTGGTTTTATGACATGGGCATTATACTGAAAACCAAAGAAGTTAAATTAACGCCTCTAAAGAAAATCATCATCAGCTAGTGTGTTTCTTATTTTGTGAAAAGTTGTCTTCTTGGTGATGTGCTAGAATTATTCTGATTTTATCTGTTCTAACTGTGAGAGAAAGAGAGACAGTGCCATTCTCAGTCCTGTTAAGGGGACTATTAAGAGATATCACTTCTTGGCATTTACAGAACTGTAGCTTTTAAATAGGGGAAAGTCAGCAGAAAGGAAGACCCCTCACAATTTAAATGGTTTGAGCTTTAAAGAGCAGTTCAACAGGAAACTTCGGGAATGGTTCTAGACACATGACTTCATGTTCTACCTAGGTTTCACTTCGGAGGTGTCCTAAAAGTCGTGCTCAAAGTCACATTAAAAGTCAGAGGAACGCCAGAGAATGAATTTTTTATGTGTCAGTTTATCTTTTTTTCTCTATAAACAGCACTCTGGTAGATTATCCCTTAGTTAGCAGTTATTTTCTAATCTTAATCTCTTTCTCCATGTCAAAGCTTATGTGGTTAAATCTGCAAACACTGGACAGTGGACTGATCTCTCTTCTTCTCTCTGTCTCTCAATTCAATGGAAAATCCTTACGGTTATATTGACAAAGATCATTAATGCATTATGCCCATGGTCTTGTTACCTCTTCTTATTTATTACACAGTGCTAAACATTTTACTCTGAAAGCCAACCAAAAAATTAGTATCATTTACCAGACAAAAAAAGCAGGTAAAGCATTGATTAACAAATGCATATCAAACAGCTAATTAAGGAAATGAGATTTTTTTTTTGAATACACTTGTTTTAATCCTTATTTATATATTTAAAAAAAAAAATTGTAGTCACCTGCAGCTTTATTGAAGAAATAGCTTGGTAAAATGCTAGATTGATTTTTTAAAGGAAAAGAAAAAGACAGCTTTGTGAATCAATAAAGTATGTTATAAAGTGGTAGTATATTTACAAGTAAATAACATTGTAGGGTGAGTTTATAACCTGTTGCTGGTGAAAAATGGAATTTTACAAACTTATAAGCCATTGAGACAATACAATATGTTGAGTTTATTTCTTTTGGAAAGAAAGCTTCTGGATATCCCATAAAATTGCTCTTTACTACTGACTTTTCATCAACTCTGTCATTTCAAAGTAAATTACTGACTTTCCTACAATTCTGAGTGAAGTGGTATTGCGAAAACCAACAACTCTTCATGCTGAGCTATGTATTTAAACCTTACACATAGTTTATTGTGTGATCTTCTAAGGAAAAATGTATAATGGTAATTTTTTTTTCATGTCAAGGTTTTGCTTTCACTTCCTGTCATGTGGTGTGAAAAATGAATGGTAATGTATTTATTTTTAAACAGTTTTTTTGATCATTTGCCTGTCAGATAAAATCTCGCACCCCTGATCATTGGTGAAATTTTATCTCTTGACTTCACTGACATAATGTTTTTCATTTTCCTCGTGTTTTATTATTATGTAATACTAAGAGAGTAAAAAATTTCTCATGACTGGACAGAAATACCAAAGATCGAAAATTTAGTCTTTGTTAGTGCAACAATTGTTGCAAAACTATCATTACCTGCACCAAGTCATGAAATGACA
Source organism: Pachycephala philippinensis (assembly GCA_013397055.1). Taxonomy (NCBI): domain Eukaryota; kingdom Metazoa; phylum Chordata; class Aves; order Passeriformes; genus Pachycephala; species Pachycephala philippinensis. Next base: position 100,518 of record VWZT01010545.1, on the reverse strand, counting down.
CCGAGTTCAAAGTATGGTGTAAAAACTGATTAAGGAGCTCATAATACTCTTACGTTAGTGTCTTTATTGTTATAAGGATTTAATAGGTTTGATGACTTTAGATGAGTGCTAAATAGTTTCACTGTAAGTAGGCCACAAAGACGGTACAATACAGTTGTTGTGTAGTGATGTGGGACAGTTTCTTCTGTCTCTGCCCCTCATGACCTTGAGCAATATAAAGATATGATATAGATCATATCTTTTAAGTATCAGGACTGATGAAGGGACAATATTTTAAATTGGTGTCTTCCATAAATCGTAAATTAAAATGAAAGGGTTCTTAAATTTTCAGGCATGGATAAGTGCAGCTCAGGCAAGTCTTAATGAGTGATTTTGCAGTCCTAAGGGATACTTCCTATGGTGCCAATTTCTTAACTAAGAGTGAACATAATTCAAACATATATTTCATTTGGTGGAACTGTATTGGATCATCGCTGAACGAATGTCACTTTCTGGAAAATTTTAGAGTCTTCAGGAGTTTTCTTGCCTTTCATTTGGTAATAGTACTGTTGTGTGTAGCCCATGAGTTGAAGGGAATCAGACCCGGGTTTTCAGCCTGGTCAGCCCAGTTCTTGCAATTTCGGTTTCTGTTCCTGGGGTCTGATGCATTCAACAGCTGTGAAAATTTGGCATTTGCAATTATCAAAAGAGTCTCTACTTCTCATGATACAGCTTTATCTTTAATGAGCAGAACAGTATCTCAGGAGGTTTGTGTAAATGCCTGTGCATTGTGAGAGAGCACACACACACATGCACACAAACACACATGCACAAACTCTGTGTGATGAATGCATCTGATACTGAACTGCAGCATTTGTGTGACTTGTAGGAATTTCACCATAGAAATGAAGGATAGATAATATATTCCAGTTTCCAATATATTCCATTTCATATAGAAAATCTGTTTAAATTAGAATTTACTGGTATAACTAAGGTTGATCCTTTCGCTTCAAACTTTTAAGCAGTATTTTAATCAAGCTAAAATCCATATGTTTAATTGCACTAAAAAGGTAAATATTTGACAATCTTCCCTCACAATTCCTAAACATGTAATTCCTTAGCTAGATGAAAATACATTTCTTTAAGTTGCTGTATGTTGTGTGGCCAGATTTTGGTCCCGGCCAGGAGGGAGGGGGGGAGGGGAGGGAGGGGGAAGGAAGGGGGCATTGGCTACAGGAGTGGCTTCTGTGGGAAGCTTCTCCCATGTCCGATAGAGCCAATGCCAGCTGGCTCCTGGACAGACCCACTGCTGGCTAAGGCTGAGCCAATCAGGGATGGTCATAACACTTCTGGGATAAAATATTTAAGAAGGCAAAAAGAAAGTTATTGGGCAGATATAATTGTGCTCAGAGAAAAGAAGAGTGAGAATATGTGAGAGGAACAATGATGCAGACACCAAGGTCAGTCAATAAGGAGGGGGAGGAGGTGCTCCAGGCACTGAGCTGAGATTCTGCTGAAGCTCCGAGGTGAAGACCATGGTGAAGCAACCCATGGAGGTCAATAGGGGTAAATGTAAAATGAAATGTTAGGAATGAGCAGGCTCTTCATGAGTTCATGAAAAGGTGGACTGACTGAAAGCTATGCATCTGCTGAGCCTTAAGTTGCTTCATTAAGCTTGAATGATTCTTAAATTCAGTTGTTGAAAAGAAATTGGTCAAAAAAAACCCCAAATCAGAACAAAACAGAGAGAAAAAGACTCTTTTTTCTTTTCTCTTTTCTTTTCTTTTTTCTTTTCTTTTCTTTTCTTTTCTTTTCTTTTCTTTTCTTTTCTTTTCTTTTCTTTTCTTTTCTTTTCTTTTCTTTTCTTTTCTTTTCTTTTCTTTTCTTTTCTTTTCTTTTCTTTTCTTTTCTTTTCTTTTCTTTTCTTTNTTTTAATTTTTTTTTTTTAAACTGCTGATTCGCTCACTAAGAATGGATGAAACCACTACTGGATTTATATAAGGGAAATTTATTTTTAGGCCTTGTCATCACTTAAGTGTCATGGTTTAGGAACGACACTCTCTAATTTAGTGATCTCCCTGCCACCAAAGCTCCAAACCAGACGTGGCTCCCCCACCCAGTGAGAGACACAAAATTTTATGTCTTTTGCAGGAGATTACAGGTTGAGATAAAAACAATTTACTGGAAACAGCAAAGAGATAAGAAAACGAACAGTAACAACAATAATACTAATAACAAAAGTATACAAATGAGAGTGATTCACTTGTCAAAAATTAGCCACTGACCAACCCAGCATGACCCTGAGACAATGAACAAGGGTACACAGATCCTCTGCACCCACGCTTTTTTTCTAACAATAAGTCATGACTGCTTTCTTCTGGGAATCGAGAATGCCCGTGGAGGTGACCTGAGGTGCTATAGAGTAACAACCTAGACACACCCACACAGCTCCTGGCCCCCTCCCCACACTGCTACTGCGAAAAAAATAACTCTGACCTAGCCAAATCCAGCACACTAAGGAATAACAAGGAGAAGTTGGACACACCAGCTATTTTGGTTATAGAACGTAAAAGGCTGTTGATAGAAATCCTCATCTGCTGGGAAAAGGAGTGTCATAAATATATTGGTAAATTACAGGGATCCTGTATTTCAACCAAGTTAACAGCTGCAGTCTAGTAGGATGATGATTTACTAACCAGTGTTTGAAGGTGCTAGAGCTTATTAAAAAATGCTAAAAGAATTAACTTTAGCATGTGACAGTTATAGGGGTTTTTAATTGTTTCTGTTGCAAAAATTAGTAGCTTTTAATCTGATGTTTGAAGCAACGGGAGTGGTTAAAATACTCTTTTAGTGAGAAGAACTAGAGAATTTCAGTTTTAAATTAAATCTAGCAGCTGACCGTGGCTTTCTGAACTACTAGAACAATACTTTGTAAGATTTGTTAATAATTTTGAAGAAACACTCTGTCATCTGTAAGAGTGTTCTCTAGGCAGGTTTTGGATAATGGCTTCTCCTTGTGTGACTGCCCAGAATGGCCTTACGAGCCCAAGCCATCTGGTGTCAATATGACCATATCTTCCTATTCAACAGTAGTCCAATATTTTAGTAAATTCATAGGTAAATTAGGGAGAAAAGAGTTTGAACTAGCTTCTTGTAAGCAGCTACATGGTTGAACTTCAAAACTTCCTTCACGTGTCCTTGTTCTTTTCTTTTTTCTCTTTTCCATTTCTCTGGGTTTCAGTAATCTATCACTTCTACATTACAAGTGTCATGTGGGTTTATTTCTGTTGTTTGTAACAGCAGAAATAAGATCAGTGTTTTGCTATTTCTACTAAAGGAGTTGCTTAAAGAGTGTGATGGACTCATTCTACTAAAAGTAATTTTCTAGTCTTCTAAAAGCCAAGATGAAATTGTATGGCAAATATTCTATAGCACTCTTTGTACCATGAAATACATATTTTTTTTCTTTTTGTTGTGGTATTTTAATTGCAGCTGTATTTTCTACTCAAATCTGTATTTTCTATCACATCTGTAATCTTATTTATTTATAAGGCAATATCTGTATACTTTTACATACCAGTATAAACAATGCTCTTGTATCTCATTATTAGGGTTCCAACTTAATACTTTTCATTTATGTCTTCCACAAAAGACATATCAGGGAAATAAAAGGGAGTTAAATCCATTTTGCATCCTCTAATTAATAAATAAATTCATCTTTTTTTTAAGTGTAGTCAAATTTCTGTAGATCAAAAATAACCAAGTGTGACTTTATGCATATTTTTATGTAAATCAGACTGGTTTGCCCTTTTCTGACTGTGTCATGGTATTAAAACCTACTACAGATGATTTGGTGTATGCAAAGCCACTGTTTATAAGCAAGTTTAACCATGATGCTACCTTGCTGTTCTTTGCTGTAAGACACCATATTGAAATGGAGAAAAGCTTCTTCACCTAAGAAGTCTCCTACTAATTTTTTGCAAAGACAAAAAAGGTCTCCTGCAGTGTGTGTATTCTGATCATTAAAATTATTCACGAATTCATTATTTTATTTTGATATGGGTTGAATGAAAAACTTCAGAAGCTTGAAATTATCCTCAGGGTGGTGGTAACTGACATTTTAGAGCAAATGCAGCAAAACTATGGTGGAAAATTTCATTCAACTCATTCTCTCTGTGAATATATTTGTGGATTGAAGCTGTGCTCTATAATCTTTCTTTTCTTCCATTAATTCCAACTTTCTGAATTGAAAACAAGGGCAGTATATTCAGTTATTTTATACTGTGATAAAATATGCCTTTTCTCCAAGTATTGTCAAGAAATCAAATATATACATCCTTTTTTCTTTTTCAGTGATGACAGTATTCTTTGCTACATAAAACAAGTACTTTTTAGTACACTTGATAAAGAATAATTGAAATGTTTTGGTTTCATTTTTGAACCATAATTATTTAAAGACCAAAATTTTGTTAGATATTTATGTTAGATATCTAGAACTGTTAGATACTTTACAATATGAAACCCCTAAAAAAAAAAAGGTAAATAAATGCAAGTCTAAGGAGCTTAATGAATAATCAGATTGACTCCGTTACATTAATTAGTGCATCTACTACCTTGTTTAATTGAAACAGTGTCATTGAACTTCTGTTTGACTTCTTGATTGGAAAGAGGTTAATATTTACATACGTAAGCTTTTATTGTCATCATAATACAGAGGCGAAGTACTCATTCATTGCAATCTTGTTCAGTTTACAAACTTCATAGAATTGTAGAATGATTTGGGTTGGAAGGGATTTTAAAGATCACACAGTTCCACCCCCCCGCCACCATGGACAGGGATACCTTCCACAAGATCAGGTTTCTCAAAATGCCATCCAGCCTGGCCATGTGATGCCTTATGTTTTAAGTTTTGTATTTTTCAAATTCTGTATTCCTAGTGTGTAACTCTAAAGTGTCTTGTAGCCTATTAGTTGCTGTTCTCTCACGCTAAGATAGACATAACAAAAGCCTCTCCAGGCTCTCTCTTCAAAGACATCCAGACCGTCCTAGGCCCAAGATGTGTAAACCAGCATCTTGAGAAGGGGGGCAAGCTGAGGGGAAATTACATCATTAGCTAACGTTTAATTGGTGAAATTATGTTGATATGCAAATGGACCAAACTTATGAAAGTGTGAAAAACCTGTGACCCAGCGAACTTCTTGGGTGGAGCCCCCTGGAGGCTTTTGACTCCCAAAGTGTACCTCTGAAGGCCTTTCAAATAAATATCCACCTTTATTCCCTTACTCCTGTCTAGTGTCTGTTTCTAGGTTGGCCTCTTCAGGCATCGCATGAATACTTCAAGGGATTTGGCATCCATAGCTTCTCTGGGCAACCTTTTCCAGTGCCTCAACACCCTTTGAGTAGAGAGTTTGTTCCTGCCATCTAATCTAAATCTCTTGTCTTTTAGTATAAAACTGTTTCCCCTCATCATATCTCTATCTGCTTGGGTAAAGTGTTGTTCTCCCTCCTTTTTATAAGCCTCCTTTAGGTACTGGAATGCCACAATGAGGTCTCCAAGGAACCTGCCTTCCCCAGGCTGAAAAACCTTTGCTCAGACTGTTGTCATAGGAGGGGTGCTCCAGTCTGCTGACTGTCTTTGGGACCCTCCTCTGGGCCACAACTTGTCATTCTGCTCTAGAAAACCTGCCATTTCTTACAATATCTTTCCACAGGGAATTTTAGGGTCTTTTGTCTAGACTCCAGGGAGTATTTGTCAAGGCCTTCTTGAAGGTCATTCTTGCAATTTTTGGTTACATTTGAAAAGTATTCAGAACAAATCATTGAAGGAGGAGTGAGGGTTCTTGAGTTATGTATTTTTATTTTAAGGCTGATGTTACCACTAGGAGAATGAGTAAATGTCTAAAGAGACTGCCGTAACTTGTTAAATTTAAAATTGTAGGTGTTGGAACCCAAAGCATGAACACCCAAAATTTTTGATAACATAATGGCCACTGAAGAAAGATATTCAGTATAACACATCTATACATAATAATATTCTGCTTCGAAGTCTAGGCCTTCAAAGTATTTCATCACATAGTTTACATAAGCTCATTAATGTATTTTCAGGTTCCAAATGCATCTAAAGCAGGTCAGCATGTCTGGACTAGAACTGATACTATAACAAGGGAGATCTCATGTTGCTTGTATTGCTGCATGGAACATCTGTTGCACCAGCCCTTCCTCCTGCCTAATACTGCTCCTCGATTATACACTTCCCATATGCTGAGCTAAATTAGGATGTTAATGTATCTGCTAATTGTTTATTATTATGATTACAATATTTTAGTCTGATTTATGCTTATAGTTACTGCCAGTCTTTCTTCTTTACTATTGTGTTAGAATCAGAGCATGTGAAACATGTTAAAGGAATTCTGATTTTCCTGTGTCATATGTCAAGTAAAAGAATAAAGATGACCTCCAAAGCTGTGGAAACTGTAGTCTTTATGATCCCAACTGAGCAAAAAGAAGAAATCTTGTTGATTCATTCTCAATCAGTAAAGAAAGAATAGATTCTCTTTTTATCAAATAGAAATTTAAATCACTAGTCTTAACCCTGGAGGTTGTATATAGCATGTAAATCTGTCAATCACGTTAATGAACTCCCAGCTTCTCTTCAATTATTTCTCAGAAAGGCCTGAGAATGTGTGGGTTTTGCAGTATATAATAGCCTGACATGTTGAGAAGTTCCAGAGTTAAGTTGTATCCACTGAGAGTGCTCTGTCTCTGTACTACTGGCATGTCTGGTGGTTGAAGCATCTTTGATGTTCTCAAATCTGCTGTTAGAAAAAGAAGAAAAAAACCCAAACCTGACTAGAATATTTCCTCACTTTTCTCCCTGCCCTGTGGCTTCAAATACTTTTTCTGATGTTAGTCTCATGGAATACTCACCATTTCCTCTAGCTGATGGTTCCTTGAAGAACTGGGAGACACTATGAGGAAGAGTCTATGTAAAGTAATGTCTTACTTTCGTATTAGGCAGGATGATATACTCTTAAACTTCTTTTTAAAACAGAGAGGGTATGCTGAGAATGTACTAGGAATATATTGAGAGAGGCTGGTGTTATTTAGACTGGTCCTGAATTTATTTGTCATAAATACAAGTTTATAGATGTTTAGTTTATATCTGCATTGCAGAGGAACATTGTTAGTGCTTTAAGATAAATCCTGATAATTAGTGCATAGCTTTGCCAAACGTTTTGCATTATTGATATTTATTTCTAAATTTTGCAAGCTTTAAATAGGAATATTACTTTCCATTTTCATTAAGACACCATTGTTTTGAAATTTTTGAATTCTAAAATGAAAATTGAAATGATAGTTAAAATGCACTCAGTCTGTGAATGAGCTTTGAATGTAAAAAGAAGCAATTCAAGTTTGATATGATAAAGATGGAAAAAACTAGAAAAAATATGTGAAAAGCATGAAACACATTTTAACTCCCTAGGTAAATGAAATTTTATACAGTGCAGAAAGAGTACAAACTAGACATGGGTCTTTCAAGAGCATACAAAAGTCTGTTTCTTCAAAGTTAAACCAGTGAAAGATTGGGCATGTGACTGGGTGAATAGAAATGATCTATTCAGGAAATGCTTGTAGAGACTGCAAGGTTTAAATATATTGTGAAAGTGAGATACTCGAATCAAAGATGATACTTTCTAATTTCACGTTATGAATCTCAATAGCAATGGATAGCAGTGGATAAAGTGGAAATCTGGCAGGATTGAAACAGAGGAAAAAAAAGGTCTCTGACAGGAATTTGTTTGGTCACCTTTTCATCTATTTTCAGTCTGAATGATAAATGTTAGAGCTAAAATAAATTTTAATGCCTAATTTTTAGGTAAATTCCAAAATACTGGCAGGTAAAGGTTTTAAGCATACTAACATGTAAAAGTATATACATATGTGAGCTAAAATCCCTCGTGTCTCTGAACCATTAGAGGCAATAAATTGTTATACTAATTTGAGAAATTTGCTCCTTTTTTTTTTCCCATCTGGAAAGATAAAATCAGGCAGCTTTGTTTTACAGGGAATTGGATTTATTTTGTCGTGACAGCGTGTCATGCAAACACCATCTGTTAAAAGTACACTTGACAGTTCACTGGGGAAAATAGAAACTAAAACCTGGGCCATGTTTAACAAGGCCTGTAGACATCCAGGAAGATGCGTCAAGTTCCAGACATAGGATACCTGTCCTAATTAAAGAGATAGTATTTCTCTGGATAAGCAGGAGGCTGAACCACCCTGCTCTGATATTGGTGTGAGAGTGTGTTGGCAGAGTAAAGTAGTGGCTGAGAAGAAAATTTTGTGAAGATTGTCATCCAACTGGGGAGGTCACTTCAATCTGTGCTATGGCTCAGGTTTCATTCAGCATTTACTGATGTCCTAAAGTACTTAGACATTTTGTATGTATGTACATCTGTAAAAGGAGATGGTTTCACTGCAATTTGATGTTCTTACAACATGGTAGCAAAGGTAGCATTCTCCACCTGGTATAACAATTGTTGCCAGAAGATTCATGTTTAGTAAACCTAGTAAGTCGAATAACTGTATCAGTTGTTGTGCTTATGTTTGTGTTTTGGTGATTCAGTAGTCCAAATTGAATCTCATGTCCACTAAGATAGCTACAGTTCTCTGCTAAAAGTAGTAAATATTTGACTTTTTCTTTTTTTTTTTTTTTTTTGAAACAATGGAAGAAATGTTAGTAGGAAGAGAATTTATTTTAAGAAACATCAGAAAAGCAGGCTGCTTTTCTTGCAAGACCAGGTTCTCATTATAACTTCATTTCAATGCTGACACTTTTCAAGAAACTACAAGATAAACTTTCAGAATAAAATATATGAATACTAGCTAGTATACACTTGTTCTGAAAGCCTTTATTCACACACAAAAAACTTTATCAATCTAAGTAATATTAGTGAAATTAGCAGGATTGTGCTCTGGTGTAGAGGGATTTCAAGATGGTGAATTTCAGGTGCTACACATGGACAAAAGTCCAGATGAACTGAATTTTTACTCATGTTTGGCTTTTGTATTTATTTGACTTTTTCTTTTTTAAGATTATTTTTAAGATAAGAGCTCATTTTTTCAGTTGTGTCTTCAAAGAAATTTTTGATATTATCGTAATCGTTCTTGATGTAATTTAAAGAAAATGTATGCAGTGGTGTTAAAAAGATACGGAGAAAGAGATGATTCCTGTATTCTTAAAACATTCTGGATTTAAAAAAAAAAGCATATATTGAAATATACTGTAATCATTGCAACTTCTCTGCTTCTCTACAGAAGAACCTGTGCTCAGGTCAAGAACTTTGGTCGGTAATAATGCATTGTCTTAGTTGTATTTTTGTAGTGCTGTAATCCAGCTTTTTAGTTCTTTAAGTCTTCTCTTGTAAATCTTTGGATTTCTATATAAATGAATTGTCCTTGAAGCTGCCAAAACAGACATGAAGATTTATAGCTTTTAACATCTGATTGTATGTATCCTACTTGTCACCACTCCTTTTGCTGCTGTATTAAATTTGAAAGCATATCACTGTGTGGGAAAACCGGCTGCTTTTTACATCTAATCTCTCATCACCTTTCAGCTGTAGTGCTGTCATCTGTAATCCACTCAGAGTTGTGTAATTTATTTCGTGCAGCTAAAATATTCCTATTAACTTTTTTTTTTTTTTTTTTTTTTTTTTTTTTTTTTTTAATTCAGGAAGAATGCTCTGTCCTTTTCTTAAAGATTTTCTTTTAAGATGCAAAAATGATCCACAATTTTCCACTAGTTCTGCTTTTTGTGGAGGAAACAGAAAGACTGCATGTAACTGTAGTGGGTTGGCCCTGACTGGATGCCAGACACCCAACAAAGCCTCTCCATCACCCCCCTCCACAACTGGACAGGGGAGAGAAAATACAACCAGGAGTTCATGGGTTGAGATAAGGACTGGGAAAGATCACTCACCAATACTGTCGAGGGCAAACCAGACTGGAATTAGAGATATTGAATTTATTGCTAACAAAATCAGAGCAGGGTAATGACAAGTAAAATAAGACCTTCCCTCCTTCCCAGCTCTACCTCTTCCCCCAGTCGTGCAGGGAGATGGGAATGGGAGTTATGGTCAGTTCATCACAGGTTGTTTCTGAGGAGTCCTTCCCTGCTCCAGCGTGTTGTCCTTCCCATGGGGGATAATTCTCCATGGACTTCTCCAGTGTGAGTCCATCCCATGGGCAACAGTCCTCCCCAAACTGCTGCAGCGTGGGTCACTCTTCCATGCGATGCAGTCCCTCAGGAACAGGCTGCTCCAGTGTGGGTCCTCTACAGGGTCACAAGTCCCACCAGCAAACCTGCTCCAGCGTGGGCTCCTCTCTCTGTAGGTCTACGGAACCCTGCATCTGCATCCTTGTGGTTTTCTGTGGGCTGCAGGGGCACAGCTGCCTCACCATGGTCCTCACCATGGGCTGCAGGGGAATCTCAGCTCCAGTACCCGGAGCACCTCCTCCCCCTCCTTCTGCACTGACCCTGGTGTCTGCGGAGCTGTTCCTCTCACATGTTCTCACCCCGCTTTTCTCTGGCTGCAATTACAACTGTGCAATAAGATTTTTTTCTTCTTAGGTCTGTTATCTCATAGGTGTTACCATCATTTCTACTTGGCCCAGCCTTGTCCAGCAGCAGGTCCCTGTTTGGAGCCACCAGGGATTGGCTCTGCTGGACATGGAGGAAGCTCCTGGCCCTCCTGTAGCCCCCCCATTACCAAAACCTGGCAATGCAAACCCAGGGCAGTCCTTACGACAGTTCTTCCTTTTTTCAGCTGGGCACATCATACATGGATACGTGCAGGATAAAAAACACGTGTGTTTGGGTTTTCTGTATATTCAGTAATCTGCTTTATGTCTTTTGTTTATGATTAATTACTTTTAATTTTGCATATTCCTTAATTACCATTTTAGGAATGTAGAAGGAAAAAAGGGAAAACAATGTTCAAATTGTTTTGAGTTTTGAAAGGACTCTTAAGTTTGGATATTTATATACATAGTATCATTTAAGTATCTGACAGTCTGGATGGAGAAAGAACGGAGGGCAAAAAGAATGAAACAGTGTAGGATTCCTTGTCTTTCTATTCTTAGCTGAAAACAAAAAATAGAGATTTGAGCCTCATTTGCATGAGCACATATTCAGCTGACTACAAATGCATTGTTCAATGGGGTATTTTGTATATTTTTGAGATGAAGTTTATCTTCAGAGAAGGTAGTGGGTAGTCAAAAGTTGGACTCGATCTTGGAGGTCTTTTCCAACGTAAATGATTCTGTGATTCATAAAAATGTTCCTGTTCTACAGTATCACAGTTGAGTTCTTGGCTTTTGTTTATTTTAAATCTTATTATGGACAGATTTTATTATGGAGATTTTATTTTTTTATACTGTCTTAATCTTACAATGGTGTGTTGTGAATATTTCAGAAAGTGACTTCATGAAATGTTTTTTTTTTTTTTCTCTCTGAGGAAAACTGTGGATCCTAGTATATCCGTAAAAAAAAAAGGACTGACTGTGGGAAATCAATAATTTATTTTCCCACAGAAGCAAAACATTTTTTACCATAACCAATGAAAATATATAATACACCAAATGAGTCAATTATGTGGGGATTCTTTTTGGTAATAATTTAAACTGTTTCAAGAAAAAAATGGTAAAATATGGTTGCATTCAGGCCATGGAAGGTTATGTATGGGAAAAGTAAAGAGTCATCTTTAGAGCTGCATGTCTAAATATGTTTTTTCCTTTACTTTGCAGTGACCCAGGGTGGGGATGCAATTGCATCTGATGCATGTCCTGATCCTGGAATTCCTGAAAATGGGAAGAGGGTAGGCTCTGACTTCAGGTAGGCATATTTAGTTTTCTATATGACCAAGAGGAAGGTATTTCCTGTTACATTTATACATAGCCTGTAACTATAGATGTGTATGATTTCCCTAGTTTTAAATTTATTGAATCTTTGTCAACATAGATTTATTCAATTGCATATCTTGAATTGTTTTTGCTTGGATTGATTTTTAAATCAATGCATTGAAAATAGGAATTCTAAAGCATAATAATTTCATCTATGGAGAAAAAGCAGAACTCTGTGGACAGCATAGAAGATGAAGAAGCAGCAGAGAGTATTTTGTGTTTTCCCACTTTGTAAAAGCTGTTAAAAAGCTTGGGGAACATGGCAAATTCAGTGTCTGAGGCTGTAATGAATGCCATCTCCTGTTCTTTTCTTGTTTTCCCCTTTTGTTATATTAAAAAAAGAAGACAAGGTCAAATGGACCCCTGTGGAGAAAGGAGGAAGTTTGCTCTTTCCCCGTTGAGGAAAAAAGGTAGAGACTTAAAGGTGCAGCAGCGAAGAGGGTCAAAGGAAGGAGGTGGGAGCCTCCAGCTCATGCAGAGATTTATAAATTGTTCAGCACGGAATGGACAGTCACACCTAAGAGAAAGGAACAATTCGTAGGAATTAGAAGGAATTGTGCAAAGTTCTCTGCAACTCTAGAAAGCAGATTAATACAATTTGTCTCCTGAATCAAGGCTCTTCCAAGCTAGATCATAACTGAAAGGAAAAATAAATTACATAAAAACTGACATACTTTTTGGATTTTTCTCTATTTATCCTCAAAGGAATTTGAGAAATCATAAACAACTCCAGCACTAAAAGATTCAGTTATAGGCAAAGTCATGGCTTCATTAGTGACAGGGCAGAAGTTCAATGTATTTAAAAAATAATGAAGGGAGATAAAGTTTCAATTAATAGGCTGGAAAAACAAGTTTTCTAGATGTTTGCTGATGTCCTCTTCTGTGTGTTCTGATTCAACTTGTCAAGCACAGCTACTGCAAATGAAATTGTATGATACAAAAATACAGTATGCATTTGCTGTCCAAAGGGCTGCTGTTTTAGGAAAAGAAACGCAATTTCTATCTAGGTCTATATTAATGTTTGATGTATTGCAGAGAGAAACATCAGGCAGTAGAAGACTAGATAAAACTGGGATGCTAAAATATAACTTTCTCAAGAGGTATTAAAGTGCCTGTGTGTATTCATCCAAGGAATACCTTTATACTTCCACTGTTATTTTGGAGAGTAGTTTACTTTCCTGCTTGCGCGGGCATGCCTCAGTATCCCTCCTTTGCTTCAGTGTCTCCTCATAAAGCCATAAATGATGCAGAACATGCCTCTTATGAATTCCTCCAGATAAAATACTTAGTTGAAAGAGTTAGGGGCAGTAGCTAGGATCACTTTGTTATCAGTGGAGAGAGAAAAGCATCTTTGGAAAGAGTTAACAGTGACAGGGCTAGAGGCAATGGAAATAAGGCGGGACATGGTAAATAACTACTAGATTCAGGATTAAAAATAAAAGAAACAAACATGTTTTTACTGTGAGGGTAGTAAAACATGGAAGTTTGTGAGAGAATTTGTAGAATCTCCATCCAGGGAGGCATTCAGAACTCATCTGAGCAGGGCTCTGAGCCCTGTGTTCCAACTGGGCTTGCTTCAAATGGACTAAATGGTGTCCTCTTCCAATCTAATTTATTCTGTAAATCTGTAAATGTCATACAGCTTTTATGTGTTCATGGTACACTGTTGGCCAAACAGACTCTCATCTAGTTGTGGTCCAAATCAGTGGCATATGAAAAATTGTTAAGAAATGGCAGCAGGTCTAAGAGCACTGATAAACTCAAAGAGAATAGGAAAGAGAATTACTTCTTTTCACCTCTAGGCTGTAGTCTGTAAATTGAAAGAGAAAGGGAAATAAAATAGTTTTGGTGAAACAGGTTCGAAGATCCAAAATGTGTGAACCTGAACATGGAAGAGCTCAATGACAAATATCCCAGCAGTGCATAAAAATACCAAGAGGGAAAACCTAAAAGAACCTTAAAGCTCAAAATATATTTTAAGATATCTGAGGGAATCTAATGTCAAAGAACCTTGCAAAACACAGATAACTATATTTTGAACACAGTCTCTTAGGAATGAATGTGGGTTACAAGTAACTTAAATTCCTGGAGCTTACTTATGAGCAACACTTATGCTTACCAAACTGACAGAGCAAGGCTATTTCCCTCCCTCCTTTATCCCATCCAGCCTCTTTCAATATTCTAATTTCACGAAGTGTATATTACTGTTCATGGGGATAAATGAATGCATAAGGTGTTCAAAAAGCGACAACGGATAACATAAATAAAACCTGTTGTATACTGTGATCACATTAATTGTGTGCATGTTTTGGGCTTCCAGTTCTGAATATTATTTTAGAGAAATGATAACAGTTTGTTTTCCTCCTAAACATTGCTTATTATCTGAAAACTCATTATGCAACAGCAGCTGTTTTTCATGTGCTTTAAATTTTGTTAATATCTATTTAAAACATATCTATCTTAAAGTTAGCTGTCTAAATCTAGATGGACATTTAAACAGAATTTGGCTGGAATTTAGTTTTTGTTTCTCTGAAATGACAGATCAAGCTCTTCCATAGGAGAAGGGGAAATAATATTTGCTGCTGCTTGCATTTCTCCAATGTAATAAAAGTACTCTGGAGAGTAAACAAAGACAGTGTTGTTTCTTATTTTCTAAGAGGCAAGTATAAACACCAGAAGGAGCTATTGTTCTTGTCAGGAGAATGACAACTGTGAATATTAATCTGAACTAAAACATGTGAAAATGCACATTATTCAAAATCTTTTCCAGTCTACTGAAAGACATGTTATGAGTGGGATTGATGGAAAGGCAGAGGGTTTATTTTCAAGACAGCCTGAGACCCAACTGATTCAGTGATGACAAGGTCTTTGAAAAGGGTTTCATTGTTTTCAGCATAATAATGGCATTCATTCTAATATCATAAAGCAAACAAAAAGGTATTGAAATCTTAACCTTTTCATTCTGTCCTCCTGCCACACTTCTACTGTGTTCATTTCAGGAAGTAGGGAGATGATTTTTAGTGATTTTAAAACAACCCAATGGATACTTGGATTTGTTTTGGGGGAGAAATGGTGAGTCAGGCTTGGCTAGAGTAATGAGAACATAATCAATACAATTTGGAGGTCCATATCATGTTTTATTTTCATGTAAGATTGCAAACCAGTAGATTGTTTAAATGAAATCTGAAATGGATTTAAATAATACTGTTTCAGCTCTCCTTAAATATTGTATGGTATGTGCAGTAATGTGAAAATGAAGTCATTTTCCACAATTTCTCCAACACTTGTAAAACAAATGGCTTTTAGATTTCCAAAACAGCTTTTGAAAATTAAATCAACTTTTTAATGTTAATATCTTCTTTTTTAAAAATTACTTCTTCCAGTCAAATTCTATCATTATTTTTAAACCCACAAATTATGCTTTGATGGAGTTCAAATTTAAAATAGAAAAACAAGGAAACAGATTTCTTCCCCATGTTTAAAGTGTGTAGAGAGAAATAACAGAGCAAAACACAATACTTCCAGTGCCCACAGATTTGCTCAGTGACTAGGGAGGTAGAGATGTAAAAAAAAAAAGCCAACAAAAACCCCTCAACCCAATTAAAACCATTCATTGTTAACTAGTGGATATTAAATGAACCAATAATTTTTTTGAAATCAGATTTCAAACAAGCTATAAGACGTCTTCAAAAGGATGTCCCCTTTTTAAATGGGAAACTGTCAAGCTTAATCAATAGCCAGACCCAGCAATTTGGATGTGGTTGGGAGTTTTATTGTAGACTGTGATCCAGATGCATCCCTTCTCCAAACATGATGCTTTAGATCCATAAGGAGCCTTTGAGCACTTTGTGTCCCTACCTTGCTCTTTAATACGACATTTTTTGCTGTGTTTCTTCTTTTTTTTTATTATGTTGTATTCAGCACATTTATTTTGTGTCCCTTAGCTTGTGTTCAGACATTTCAAAAGATTATACCCACTGTGTAAAACATAGGAAGTTCACATTATTTGTCCTTAGATCCTTAGATCCAAGCTATTTCCAAAGCTTTAGGAAAAAAAAAACAAACCCCTGAAATACATACTTTGTAGAATAATATTAAAACAAATTGAATCTTCATAAGCGTATAGCTTAGTGTGTAATGTTTTATGTATACATTAATAAAAACTTCAGAAGTATTTCTGTAATGATCAGAATGTAATCTAAACATAAAATCCTTTATTTACTGCATTAGACATAAAAATATTTGCATTCCTTGTGTTCATTTCCCCCCACCCCTCTTCTTTCTTTCTTAGGGGGAATATTCAGGTATTTTAAATTATAAATTGCTGTTGCAGACATCCGATAATGATACATTTTATTTCAGTCTATGTTTTTGTATGTGCACAGTTTTTTAATTCTCCTTACGTGCCTTTATAGTAGCAAACTGAAGGGAAATGTTGGTTTTCATATTGCTTCACACATCATTACACTTGTCGGATGGTCTTTGTCCAATATGATTTTTAAATACTTGGATTCTCAATTTCCTTTTATCACTATTAGGTAACTGCTTGGTTTTTTTGTTTTTTTTTTTTTTTTCCCTGTTTCCTTAGAAAAAGAAATGCAGAGATCCTAATTCTAGAAAATAGGAGACTATGCCATTAAAAATACGTGTTTATGGCATTAAAATGTCAGATTAATGAGTAATATTTTCTTTACCAATAAGACACAAATTCTTTATTAATTTGAGGTATTTATTTGGAATAATGCTTGGTCTAGTTCTCTGAGGGTTTTAAGAAAATTCTGAAGATTATGAAAAGAATAAAATAAACATGATTTTAAAAACTTACATTGTTCCTAAAGAATTTAGTGCATTTTGCATGAATTATGAAAGAAAAGGGCTAATATTTTCCCTGCCTTTCTGAGTTTTTGTATTTTACAGCTCAAGAACAAAGCGATAAGAAAAGCAGTTTTTAAAACTTTTCTAGATTTGAAGCATCATACTCAAATTTTAAAATCAACTAAAAAAAAGAAAGAGAAAAAAAACATACTAAAATTTCCTGAAAGAATGAAAAGAACTATAGAAACACATCATAATAATAATGAACAATATAGTCAGTGTTTGTGAGATCCTCTGAGAAACTAAGAAAATAGTTGTCCATGAAGGTTGGGAATGAGCTGCATGATGGTGAATGATATTATATGCAGTTCTTCACAGCACAGCACAATTTTAAGCGTTGAGCCTCCTGACTGCCATGTAGAAATCCCCTGGTGCTCAGCACTGAATAACTTAGAGAGACTAAACTGAGAAATCTGCTTTATTGAGTTCACTTGGTTCATGACATGGGATTATCAAATACAGATTTAAAAGTGCAAGAAAACAAACAACAGAACCAGTTTATTATGATGGGGAACAAAGAATGTCACAAATAATAAATGGAGTCAGATGTGTAAATACTGTTTAGGAAAACTCGCTGTAATATAGACTGTAAGTGTATACAGTTTTTTTAAATCTTCATAATGTTTTTGTCAGCATAAGTAATTCCAAAGGGACACATTTCAGTGTTACAAGTGTAACAGTCAAATTTCAGTCCTAAAAAACATTATCGTTTAATGTAATGTTTAACAGGAAATTTCAACAAGGTCAGGAATATTTAATGAGTTATTGCCATTGACTGAAATTAATATTTCCTGGTTGTACATGTTGACAAATCACCATATCTAATTGCTTATTCTCTCATTTGAGAGAATAAAGTGATGTTGAAATTATTCGTTAAGTAAGTTCTGTTGCCTGAAAGAACTGTGATTATATATTTTCTTGAAAAAAAAAGATATCTGTGCATTCATTGAACTCATACTGTAAAAGAACAAACTTAGTATCACAATTGTTTTGTATTCCTTGCCTTTCTTCCTTAAAAGGTGGGCAAACTAAATAGTAGACCTCTTCCCTAGAGTATAAGTTGTTTTTTATGAATACTATATTGATAGAGTAGAATTTAGTACCTTAATTTCTTTGTTTGGATCTTGAAATATTGTCACTTGGCAATGTTTACATTTGTTTGAGGATGTTGACATTAAAATATATTTAATTCCTTCCTTCTTTCCCCCTTTTTTTTCCTAGGGTGGGTGCAAGTGTACAGTTTTCCTGTGAAGACAATTATGTGCTGCAAGGTTCTAAGAGCATCACTTGTCAGAGAGTGACAGATACACTGGCTGCCTGGAGTGACCACAGACCAATTTGCAGAGGTAACTGCTATTCTTTGGAATTTTTCGTGAAGTTTGGAAGGGGAATTTATAGGTTCTGCTGCAATGAAACTCAAAACTAAGCAAACTGAAAAAGGGAACTATATATCATCTATATGTGTATACATTATTATAAATATACAAAGATTTTT
Organism: Pachycephala philippinensis; assembly: GCA_013397055.1. Taxonomy (NCBI): domain Eukaryota; kingdom Metazoa; phylum Chordata; class Aves; order Passeriformes; genus Pachycephala; species Pachycephala philippinensis. The sequence goes on along the minus strand of VWZT01010545.1, from coordinate 82,205 downwards.
ATGTAGCTTGAAGCATGCAATCAAATGTGTAGAAGGAGCATCAATTTAGGGAGCTAATTTCCTTTAAATAGTTTTAATTTCACTTAATCGTCCTTTTGTCATGATAAACTTACTTTTAAGTGTAACTAATTAGTTAGGTTTATGTTAAATTTTTCTAAATTAATTCCCAAATAGGAGCTTCTCACAATCATTCTGTGTTCCTATCAGTCCCAGATATTTACGTAGTCCTGATTTTTCAGTAAATTTCTTTCTGTTCATTTGTTCTGCTCAACTTTACAAATGACCTGACCTTCTAACTTATTTCTAAATGTTTTTGCATCTAGACCCCCCTGCTTGAAATTCCCCCCACCCCACTTTTATGGAGGAGCAGGGGAAGTGGCTTTTTGTCACTTTGTATGTTTTTCCATTGCGATCTACTGTCTGTAATAGAAACACAGAAAAATATATAAATGCTGCCAAAGTACGTCAGAACTGAGGTGTATAGGAAAAATAAAGAATGCATCTCTATGTACAGAACTTTTCTATTTTATCTCAGTAGAAAAATTATTTTGGGTTGCACGTTTAGGTTGTACATGTCAATGAAAGTCTTGACTCTTGAAATGTGCTTGCCTTATATTCTCCTAGAACCAGACAACCTAGCTAGGAAAAACAGGGCAAACCACCACGATTAATTGGAAAAGAAAAAAGAAATCATACAAACTGTCAGAGATACTTTTATTGTCATTTCAAGGTAGATCGAAGTCATACTTCTTGTACACACCAAATCTCACACCACCTGAATGCCAGTTACCAGGGCAGCAAATGATACTTGTTTAAGAAACACTGGAGAATTTGTAACACCTGAACTTAAACTTTTTTTGTTCAAGAATGTGATAAAACATAATCTCACTTATATAAAACTCATATACTTCTTTAAAACGTTTTCATTACCTATTTTTTTTTTGTAATTCCATTTGTTTTTCTCCTGCTGCCAGATTAGATTTTTTAAACTTGTATAATCATGTATGTGCTCCACTTCTGAATGGTGTATAATTATTGGTCAGTATCATGATGTGCATGTTTGTGAATTGTGGGGAGTTAAAGATGCAGCTTTTCTTTGCAATCTGTATTATTCTCAATTCCTTTACTGACCTCGAAGGTGCCAATATTCATGGTGCACCAATCACTTAATAATAAAATACACAGTGCAAAGAAGTGCTTATCACATTTTCTAAATTATCATCAACTTAAAGTAGAAAAGCTGATAAACTGCACGCAACTACTGTGGCCTTAATGACTTCAAGAGTACAAGACTTACTGAAGAAGCTGACATTTGCATTTAGCCCAGAATGGTGATTAACAAAGCTCAAAATTAGGAAGCCGATGAAAAGTCACAGGAGCTCTTATTCTTGGCAAGTTCATGACGTTCTTGAAAGGGCACAGCAGTGGCAGGGGGCCCAGGGCCCGGGCCGTGGGGTCTGCCCAAGGCGTGGTGCAGCTCTGGGCCCTCCCCACCACCGCTCCTGGGTCACGGGCAGGGAGTGGTGGGAGGCCCCGGAAACTGCCCTCGGAAACTGCGTGGTGCTGATGGAAATGCTCCCAGTTTCCTTGAATTCCACACGAAAACCTTACAGCGATCCATTCCTGTTTTCTGTAGGCAGTGTACAAGGCTATCTAACATTTTTTGACAATCCTTTGCAGTAACTCCATTTCCTAAACAGACCTCTGGGCTCAACTCCAATTGCACCTCTTGCTTGGCTTCAACCCCTTCCCCTTACTCCCCTGTTTAACCTTATCTTGGAAGTTTGAGTAGAAGAAAGATGAAAGAGTAACAGCTTGACTGAAAATCTCTCTGCAAGGGAGATGTTTCCTAGCCTTTCTTCTTTGTGGATAGCTACAGGAGGAACCAACTGGGTTTTTATTGCTACAAAGTTGCAACTTGGATTACTTTCTGCTGTAGCTGACCTTAGGCAGGAGGAATTGAAAATAAGCTAATAAATATTAACTGTGTGCTAGTTATGGTGGTGGAGGTATGGTGTTTCTACCAGTTACTAGAAAGAAAATATTCTGTATTCAGATACCATTAATCTGCCCTTGTTATTCCCTTAATTAAAAGAAAATAGATTGCTTAATACAGCAGCAACATGCCAAGCTTTCTGTATTGTTAGTAGGCAGCATACAGTGGCATACTTCAACGTGATTAGTTGTTTTGTGACATTTAGGGACATGGTTTAGTGATGAACTGGACAGTGGTAGGTTAACCCTTACACTTGGTGAACAGAGGTCTTTTCTAACCTAGGTGATTCTATGACTTTTTTCCCATGTTAAGTATAGACACCTCTTTAATAGCTGTTAAATGATGCTTTCATAGAATTTCCTATGTAGGTGAGGGTTTTTTTTCGACTTCTGCTGGGATTGTTAAAGAAGATTTCCATGTGATGTGCCTGAGACTTAAGTTAAATTCATGGGTGGCTATTAAGACAGTTTTGGTCATAAACACAGAATCATAGAATGGTTAGGGTTGGAAGGGACCTTAAAGATTATCTAGTTCCAATCTCCCTGCATACACAGATAGACATTTTCACAGAAAACGGAGTCCTAGCTGAATCAATCTTGTCATAGAGTTGTAACGAGTTCTCAAAGTCTAGTAACAAAGTCTAATAACAAAGGACCAAATGCTAGTAGTATATTGTGATGGAAGGATAGAAAATCTGATAGTCATTTTCGTCTACTACCTTTTTTCCTATTTGTACCAGTCACGCTTCTGTTCATGGAGAAGATCAGGCTTCCTCCCAGCAGTTCGTGAAGTAAAGAAAGCTCATATTTCATGCTTTAGAATGGAGGCAGCCACAGAGAAAGATGAAAAAAATTTTTTCCAAAGTACCAGAAATATATTGGGTGTTTTATTCCCATTTTAAGAAAAAGAATGACCAAGTTTTTAAAGAATCTAGTAATTCCTCTTGCCTGTACTGAAACTTAGGTAGCTGAAGAGACTAAATTACAACAGAAGGTAATGGAAGATACATGGATAGATTCTGAGATTTGTATCTAAGTGCTTAGAAATGACATGATCAAGACCCTCTGCTTAGCATGTTGAAAAAGTGCTGTAGTACCATAAACATGACAGTGATATTTGGAAATATTCTGAGTTCTATAACTCTGTTTGTGTCACTGAAAATTATACGTCTAAATATTTTTTAAATGCTTCTAGATACTGAAATATTTTGAGAAATTTGAGTATTCTTGCAAAATCTATCCTTAGTGCTCTTTAGAAGGTAACTGAATACGTTAAATAATGTATTTTCAAACTGCTGACTATCTGGATTTGCTGAATGTGGCAAAGAGATTGTGATGGTTGTGGCAAAGAGATTGTGATGGTTTCACAACTGAATCTATGCTTTACCAAAGTCAGACTACGTACTGCCTAGGACCATTTTGTATTTTTTTCTTTGTAACTGTATTTCGTATGGTATAAAGAGCTAAGACACCACAGAAGGTCATGTTTAGGTTAAGGACATACAGTTACATAAATATTGTGATACATGTGTTTCTTTCTCCAAATCATGGGGAAATCATGAAGGAAAGCACATGCTGTCCCTTCTTACATTTGTGGGTAGAAGGCTCGATCCATCTCTTTGGAAAGGGTAAATCTCTCTCCAAACAGAATATTGATATGATAATTTTGAGAATTTAATTTACATAAAGTACAAATAAAGTATTGTAAATGTCAGGCTGATTAATTGAAAAGTGCTCATTTCTTCCTCTGTAGGTAAATTTTCAGATTTTTTTTTTGTGTGGGTGAAATATCTTTAAGGGCAGATTGATATCAGCATAGTAATACTTTCACAACAAGTTGTTGCTAATGCTGTGGCCATTTTATAATATTTATTTTAAACAGAGCATCCAGTCTAAAGCAATCTGATTTGTTGGTTATCATTTTAGCTAGAACATGTGGTTCCAATTTACGTGGACCGAGTGGCATTATCACGTCGCCAAATTATCCAGTTCAATATGAAGACAATGCACACTGCGTGTGGGTCATTACAACAACTGATCCAGAAAAGGTATGCTTTTTCTCTGTTCTCTAGAGAAATGGTAGAGTTTTGGATTTGTCTTAAAAAGGTGTCATATATATTTGCACAAATGCATGAACACATGCAAATCTGTATGCTCATTTAATCACAAAAAGGAACGGTGTAGAGATGTTACAAAAATACACTGGACACTAGGGGGGAAAAAGTAGCAGATATGAAAATGTCCACTCAGAGTAATAGGTCTAATTTAAAATTCTCAAGTTTTAAATACATTTTTAATGAAATACAAAAAATCATAATCAAAATTCCACATTGCTAAATGAGTTAATAGTGAATTTTTAAGATCATGTCTTGATACTTACTCACTGTTCAATCTTAACGTAAGATTTCTTGGCATAAAAACTGGACATTACACGTAAGTATTTTGACAGCTGTTGTTAGTTGTTTTCCTACCTACATAATTTCTCTTTTCAATCCACTGTTTTGTGGTAATGATTCTTAATACATAACTATGAATTAGTCATCTAATTATGCATAAGATAGTGGTCATAACAAAATATTTTTACTGTTTTTCTGCTAAATCGATAAAGGACAGAGACCCCCTACCTGCAGAATAAAAAAAAAACAAAAAACAGATTAAAGAAGTGTTTTACTTATATTGTACTTCTGTGTAGTGACATACTGAATAAATGAATTACATTATGTCAAGGAATGTACAATCTACATGTACTTTCATAATTACAAAACATACATTTCCTATGTAGCTTTTTGGAAGATTGTATTCTTGACTTCTTTAAAATACACTGTTAAGGAAAAAATGGTTATCTCACCATTAATAAGTGAAAATGTTTAGCTGCAGAAAAGATAAATTTGCTGCATGCTTTCATAGCATATTTTTGAGATGTAAATACTGTTGCTTTGCAAAATTAATTAAGTTCACTTTTTCTTAAAGAGAATTCAATGTGCCTCAGTAAAGATGTGTATTCAGGAAAAGCAGGCAAAAGTACAAAACTGTCCTATTGAAAAAGATTTTACTGTCGTGGGACTTATCTCTGAACAGAAGGGGCTGTTTTTCAGACTGAACTGTTACATTTTATTTAGAATAGCCATTAGAAGTGAATATTTTTCCTGGAAGACTTTTGACTTTAAAATCATTGCATTTTATAGAAATTATTAAATCACTTTGCATTTTTAAATGCAGAAGAGCATTTAAATTATGGCAAATATCTGAAAATTTAATCTACTCAAATTTATATTCAGTAGTGTGTTGTCTTGTTGATTTTGTAAAACACAGTATATTTTTGTAAGAGAAAAATTAAATGTGCATTAAAAAAATGAAATTACTACTAATAGAGGAGAGTATAGGCATCTTAATGCTTTCTTTATTCAGTTCTTTTTTTTTTTCCTTGAATTTTCAAAAATTTAGTTAAGGAGTGTTTTTCATATTTATAATAAAATGAAGGTGGCAATCTCCTTGCTGATTGCAAGAAGGTTTAACCATAATAATAGAAAAATTGGTATTGACTCTGCTATTAAACTGCCCAGTGTATATTTTCTGTGGAAACTCAAACTTACCTATGAAAAACAGTAAACCCCCATCTACTATAATAATGCACAAGTTCTCTTCATTCTATTCAATGTGTATTTCTCAGTGCATTTAGAATTTTAGTAGTACAGAACTTAATGAGATTGGTGTGGATTAATTTATTATTCTGTTCACTGGACTTGAAAAAACCCTACTGTTAAGTAATGTTCTGTGGGCAGGTTGCTAGTTCATCAGACACAAGAATACACAGGAGGAATTGCACACTGAGGCAGATAAATTATGTTGTGTTCAAAATTAAGAGGTCTGAGTAAACACTTGGAGCTTTCACCCAGAAAAATAATCCATGCTTGTTACATCCAGCTGAAGGAAGGCAAAGAGACATGCTAACAGACACTGATAATGACAGCATGAGAAAAAGAGGCGTAACTTTTAAGTCTTTCATTTTGGACAGGATGGGCAATACTGAATGAATTGTCTTTTTACTGATCTTGGATTTGTCTAGCAGTGCAACCAAGGAAGAATTTTCGTAATTTTCTGTCTCTTGGAAAGACTGTAATTGCTTTAGGACCATGACGACTGTAAATGTGTCTTAAAATAAAACTTATTTAAGGCTTTCAGTATTGTTAGGTCGCTTCACATAAAGTCTGCATCATCTTTATGAGTATTGGGATTTCTATCCCCAAGCGGCTGCATCTGGAGCTAACACACACCCTGTCAGTTAATAAAAGATGTGAAAGACACTCCGTTTACTTTACAGACTCTCTGACTGAAATGGAATCCTACTTCTTTTTAAAGAAAAATATCTTGCTAGCATTTTGAAATCCATGAACTTTAAAAAAATCAATTACCAAAATAATTTTCAAGTTTCCAAAACATTGAAATTATTTTAAGATATGCTGAAAGTTTTGCAGATTTTTACCCTTGACTTTTCTTGGAGTTATGAATGACAGAACTCTTGAAAATTGAACTGTGTATTGAAGGTATGATTTTAAGATTACATTGAGGAATCCACTCTTTTGACTGGCAGATTTGAAAATATTTGTCAGTGGGCTTAGAGTCATGTTGATTTTCTTTTCCAAGGAGGCAGACAGCTCATGACATGCTGTTACTCTGTATTTTAAATTACTTTTGACTTACTCTAAAAGTGAATTTGTGGCCTTTTATCAGGTTAGTTTGAAAATAGAATTTTACAAGATGAGACAGTGTTTTCTCTTACCATAACACTCAGTGCAGTTTGAAGAGGATAATGTAGTTAAAGAGGTTTCCTAGGAGGTTTCCTTCCAAAGAACGCCCCCCCCCAAAAAAACCCCAAACAAAAACAAACACAAAATGCAACAAAACAAACAAACAAACAAACACCACTCCCAAAACCCACCCCCAAGACAAATAAACTGGAATATTTTAAAGAGTAAATTTTTTTTTAAAAATTGACGCATTTTCCAAATTTTGCATTCTGGTGCTGGCAGATTTTTAATGCCAACTCAAAATGAAAACAAATTTCAACATCCCATTGAGATAGTTCCGGGTCTTAGCCAACTATATCAAGATCATTTTTAGTTAAATATTTTTCTAACATTTATTTCCCTTTTTCTGAGTACCACAGAAATCTAAATTTGATTCTTCTCCCGTTCAAAGGTATTCTTGCTTATTTTGAAGAGCTGATTTTCTTCCTTAACCAATTTTTTGTTTCCTCTGGATCCCACTATTGTAGCTTTTGATCAGCATCCTGCTGAGTCATTTATTAGACTTTTAATACTTGCAAATACAACTTTATGGTGCTGTTCTGACTCTGTGTCAAGTACATGCTGTAACTCTTTAACACTCTTCATTGTTTTACTTCTTCTGTTATGCAGTTTCTCAGCTTTCTAGAATCAGTTACTTTGAACTCTTTTGAGGACTTACCGATCTGTTCTCTTTACCTCTTTGTTACTGTTAGTATAATCTCTTTACTATGTACTAACCATGCCTCTACCCCTTGCTGTTTCAATTCCTTCTCCAAACTCTGGATACTTACTGCCTTGGATTTCCTGCTGCTTTCACTGTTTTATGGTAACATTGCAAGGGCTCCATTTTTCAGCCCCAGTGTCGATTGGAGGGCAAGGTTTTTTGCATTATTACATTGTTGTTTCAGCAATGATACCTGATTTTGCCCAATATTTTCCTGACTGATTGCTGATTGCGGTATAGTAGATGTGCCATGGGCTGCAATATTGGTAAGTTTAATGACCTGGTAGATAAAGACTGTGTCCCAATTCATGCTGAATGAAATAACATCATTTTGGAGTGGGGTTATACCAGATTTAAGTGAAAGTGTTGCAGAAAATCTCTTCTACATTAATACATCTATTTCTGAGACTGAGCCTTTTGGTAAATCTGATAAACGCAGATCAAAACCATTTTCTATATTGGGTTTAGATGTCTCGTTTGACCATTAATTACAAGAAGTTTTGACTCTTGTTTTCTTTAAACTGGAGGTAGTGGTGAAAGAGAGATGTATGGGATCAGTGCCTGGGCACTGGAATCGTCTGCCCAGGGAGGTGGTGAAGTCGCTGTCCCTGGATGTGTTTATAAAAAGAGTGGACATGGCACTCAGTGCCATGGTTTCGTTGATGAGGTGCTGTTAGGTCATAGGTTGGACTTGATGATCTCAAAGGTCTTTTCCAACCTAGTTCATTCTGTGACTCTCTGTGATTCTGTAATACTCATCTCATGATGAAAGCATCCAAACACAAATTTCCTGCCACATGGGAAAGTACTGTATTTCCTGGTCAGCAAGAAAAAGGAGCAATCTTAATGCTTCTAGTGTTATTTCCTGTGGTACTTGCTTTATTTTTCTCAGGGGATTTCTAACATTAAGTGCCAAAAACCACCAAATACTTAAGTTTTTCCCTCATAAGGCCATTGTCACAAATACAGGCTGACAGTTATTATTTCTTGTTACTTACCTTCCCTCTGACCTTCCTTCTGCGCTGTTTTTGAGCAAAGGAGACTAACTACTGAGCCCTATCTGTCTTCAGTATCTCATATTTGCTTTCAGGATATCAGCTAGATTCACACTACTGAGATTTAGCTGTAGGGTGTGAATTTTATGAGCCTCATATGGATCTAAGTATGACATATTGAGTTGGAAATGGCAATTTAGGGAAAAAAACAACCAGTAAGACTTCTGGAAAGGAACTATAGAAGCATACACATGAAAGAATGGAAAAGCTGAAGAAGGAGACTTAGCAGTATATTTGCTGTGATAGTGCCTTTGATTTTACAATAAGGCCATAATTCAGACAGACAGTTGGAATGTATTAGATGGTAATGCAATGCTCAAGGCAAACAAAAGTTTCAGTGTCCAAAAAAAGTGCCAGCAAAAAACCAACAAACAACCCAGAAATCAAAACCTTAAAAGTGATCAAAATGATTTAGTTAAATACAAAAAGGTATGCAGTTTAAAAAGTTTTAATGCTTCTGTTTCCTCCTGTTCTACCACCAGATTGAGGACATTTTTAAAAGAGAGCAATATGTAATATTTTCACTGTGATATGTTTCTTCTGTATCTGCTTGGGTCAGAATTATATAAATCCATTGTTTTGACTCTTTAGTTGAATACTTACTGCAGCAAAAGTATTTGCCTTCCTCATAGATACACTTTTCCAGACTGTGTATCCGAAAAATTCTTCATTATTTTGGTCTATATCTCGCAAAAAACCCTAGACTATTTCTCTTTGAATTTTTTATTTTATAGCTAAAACAATCCCCTACTCAAAAAATACACCCCTTCCCCCTCAAAGCACTGTCCAAACGCTTCTTGAACTCTGTCAGGCTTGGTGCTGTGACCACTTCCCTGGGGAGCCTGTTCCAGTCCCCAGCCACCCTCTGGGTGAAGAACCTTTTTCTAATATCCAACCTAAACCTCCCCTGACACAGCTTCAGGCCATTCCCTTGGGTCCTGTCACTGGTCACCACAGAGAAGAGATCAGTGCCTGCCCCTCCTCTTCCCCTCACAAGGAAGTTGTAACTGCAATGAGGTCTCTCCTCAGTCTCCTCTTCTCCAGGCTGAACAGCCCAAGTGACCTCAGCTGCTCTTCATGCGGCTTCCCCTCAAGGCCCTTCACCAACTTTGTTGCCCTCCTTTGGACACCTTCTAATAGCTTAATATCATTTTGTTTTGCTGTGTCCAAAACTGTACACAATATTCAAGGTGAGGTCTCATCAGTGCGGAGCAGAGTGGAATAACTGGGCAGCAGAATCTCCCTTTCCAAATTTTTAAACGTGATGACCTTGTGTGAATTTCATACATTAGAAGTGGTCTGAGTCAGAATAAACTGGTGACATTGCAGAAGTTGTGCCTTCACATATATGAGGAGGAACTTAGTCCAGTTCTGTGTGGAAAAAAGAAGAGATTATTGATCAGACTCTTGTAAAAAATGTAAAAATAAAAATAAATAAATTTAGCAAATATCAGTAGGAAATCTTAGTGTGATTCTATACTAACTATGTTTCTTGTTTCCTGCCTGTTTGTTGTTTGAAGAGAAAACTCGTTGTTGTATTTATGATATTTGGTTAAATGAAAGGTAGTGCTATTTGCTGTATGGCTGAATGTCAGTAAATTCGTAAGTAAAACCAAATCTGTGTTCAAAAATATTCTAACACTTACTGGCATTTTTTTTTTTTCCAATGCTGCATGTATTTCAAGGAGAATTGTCCTGTTTCCACTTGAGTGTATACTGGTATTTACTGTTGGTTTTATACATAAATACAATTTGGCAAGTCCTAATTACTCAAAGAATTGTGGAATTGTTTAGGTTGGAAAAGACCTTTAAGGTCCTTGAATCCAACTGTTAACCCAGCACTGCCAAGCCTACCCCTAAACCATGTCTCTAAGCACCACATTTACACATCTTTAAATGCCTCCAGGAATGCTAATTCAACCATATCTTTGGGCAGCCTGGTCAAATGCTTGACCCCCCTTTCTGTGAGGAAATTTTTCCTAATATTCAATCTAAATCTCACCTGGCACAATTTGAGGCCATTTCTTCTTGTCCTATTGCTTGTTATCTGGCAGATCAGCCCCCACCTGGCCACAACCTCCTTTCAAGCAGTTGTAGAGAGTGATAAGGTCTCCTCTGAGCATCGTTTTATCCAGAGTAAACAACTCCAGCTCCTTCAACCATTCCTCATTAGATGTTGATGCATTTAATGATAAATAATAACCTTTGTGCATGACAACATTTCTTAAAATTTACTGCAGGTTTCTTATACTGAAAAGCTATATGTAATGGAGATATCTAAAATGCTATATGAAATTTCCCACCTGATCAAATTATCATCTCAAAAATATCTGACTTTGTTGAGGTAAAACAATTCCAATATTAATTTTTATTAATTGTAATTGTACCATGTAGTCTAAAACTCATGTATTTCCCAGCTTATTTCAATAGTCCTGGGTGCTCATGTTCACAGATTTTAATCAGTGTTTAAATCACGAAACAATATACAGATTTGGTCTTTAGAGATGTGGGTCATCCTCTTCTTGATTACCAGCTGTAAATTGTTTAAGGGGTTAATGTATCTGCATGAAGCTGTTCCCACATTTGTGCTCTCAAAGGCCTTGTCTTTGCACCTTTCATCATGTCTCAGAGCTGTAGTAACACCTTTGTTGTAGTACAGGAAGCAGACTTGAATTAAGATCTGTGTGGTAATTCCACTGATGCACCTGGAAGGGAACCACTGGGCAAGCTCCTACCTTAGGAAGGGGGCATGGTGAAGAAGCTTCTTTTCCACGACATGGAAGGGAATTTCATTTCTTTCAATTGTCTCACTGAGAAAAGGGAAAATAGAGCCTGAAGCATTGCTGGCAGTTCACTATGTAAAAACTAAAATCACAATGGGGGTCATCATGCCTTTTGAGATTTTCCTGCCTTTCAGAAAAAGGAAGCACCTGTTACGATGATCATCCCTTTCCTTTCAAGATGGCAGGTAAGAAGACAGATTTCACAGCATGGTTTTCATCTTCACCCCCATCAGTGGTAACAAAAGGAAATATTTTTAACCTAGTGAAGAGCTTAGTAATTTAAATAAGTTATCACTGGAACGTAATTTACTTACTGATATTTCTGAAATATGTATAAGCAAAGACCCGTGCACCATACTAAAGTATTCAGGATTGAAGTGAGGCATAAACAGAGGCTTCACTGCAAGAATGAGATGTAGGTCACTCTAGTTGCTATGAAAGTTTAAAATGGAGACCAGCTCATTAGAGAAACTCACCTTTCTGCCTGAGGAGGAAAACATCTCAGGAGGAGTTCATTCATCACTAAGCAGTTCTCATTTTAGATTTGGTATTGAAATGGGTGGAAGACCATGACAGATCATGTAAAATGTGAAGTTTGAAACTGTGGAAATAGAAATTTACATTTTCTCTGGACTCCAAGACTCATTCTTCTCCTATGGCTGTTCTGTTTTGCAAAGCACAAGACCTCTCTTTTCATGGAGTTCACAGACTGTGATGGAGAGTTTGCTGCTTGGAAGAATGACATCTGTAGAGAGGCTAAAATCTGCATGAACCATTCTCCGTAGTTATTTATTAGCATAAGTGCCTGGCAACAAAGTACAAGTGAAGAAGATTAAAAAATCTGATTTATTTCTTCGGTCAAACACCAGAAGTTTCTAGAAGGCAAATCTAGGGATTTTAAGTAAAGATGAAAAACACGTTGTCTGTTTAACAGCTTTCTTGACTTCACATGTTCGTCTTGCAGAAACTTGCATCTGCAGAGCATGAGCAGAATCTCAGCAGGTGGGAAAATGAAAGGGAGAAAGGACAAGATCCAATATTGCCTCCAGTTGTCCTAAGAGAATAAATTAGTCTATGTTTACATTAGCCTTAGTAGTACAGTGCACCACAAGCAGCTTTATACTGCAAAACAATTAGGGCTAAGGGCATGAGGTTCACACTGTGTGTATTTTAGAGCTTTTACTGTGGACTGGTTCTGCTTCTTAACGCTGAATGCCTGTTACTGGCTGGAGAACACCTTCCAGCTTACTTTAATGCAAAAAAGGCTGAACTTACCTGCTTTGAGACTGCTCTGTGAGGCAAATCAAAGCACAGTAAGAGCAGATGACTGGAGATTGTTTCTGAAGTGCACCCTTGATCAAAGCCTTGATGTGAATGTATTTTTAATCTCCTGGTACAACCATCATAACACACAAAAAAGCCTGACATTTGCAGACGCTTTTTACATGCAGGATTTGATTGGGTCAATGGACAAACAAATGAAGACTCAGAAATGCCCTTTTAAAATTTTATGTTATCTTCATAAAATTCAAATACAAATCCCACAGAACAAAGTAGTTTCAGAACCTGCTTTGCTCAGGACATTGCCTATAATGAATATATTCTTGCTACCACCTAGCTGTTTGTTGGTTCATTTAGTTGTTTTTTTCTGAGGCAAAGAAGGCACTTAGGTAGGGTATGCACACTAGCAGAATATATGTGTCATATTTTAATTCAGTCTTTCACACAACATCATTCTTAGTGCTGTTCTGCATTAACAGACTGTTAACAGCCTTCTGAATGATCATTCTTTTTAATTGCAGCTCTTGGAATATTCTATGTCTACAGTGCTTTTCTCTGCAATTAGGTGATTTTAAAGAGACTTACAGGTAGATTATATTTGCCTTATGGTATCTTTCAGAAAAAGGTATTACATGCATGGTATTACATATCTGCTAATCTATGTGTAGAAAACTAAATGCTTACAATTTTTTTTTTCTACACTAGCCAGTTCTTAACTCCGTCAAATTAGTAGCCTTTCTGCTCTGATGTTATCTAAAGGGAAAATACGTGTTCATTTTTTCACCAAACAACTATAACCAGGGAAAGCTACACAGTAATTCCTAAATATCTGTCCTGAAACAGATACCTCACTGCCAGTCTGATGAATAACTCTTTTAGCTATATTTAAAACAGTGAGAGATCAATTACCTGAAGCACCTTTAGACACAAATGGGTAAAGATCTACATTTAGGTGTTTTAGAGCACATTTCAGTTACTGCACCACAGACTTCTTACACCTTAAGTAATCCTTCCTGCCCTCCAGCTTCTGCTTCAGTAAATTGTGGAACTCTCACAGATTCTGTATCTCCAGGCAATGTGAGGATTTTACCTTGCACTTTCAAATTACACTAGCCAACTATTGAGATTTATACTGAATTCCATCTCTAGTACTGATTTCTGCAACAAATTTCTATTTACTTTGAACATTTTCCTTTTTTTCCTTCTAAAAATGAGATTTTAAAAATCATATTACAGATCATTTGGACATGTCTCATTTCTGTGCAATTCTTTGGGTTTGAACAATATCCATACATCTACAACTACAAGAAGAGTCAGAAGGACAATCCAGGGAACTACGGACCTGTCAGCCTGAACTTGGTACCAGGAAAGTTCACGGAGCAAGTCATCTTGAGTGCCATCACATGGCACATAGAGAACAATCGNCATTTCTGTGCAATTCTTTGGGTTTGAACAATATCCATACATCTACAACTACAAGAAGAGTCAGAAGGACAATCCAGGGAACTACGGACCTGTCAGCCTGAACTTGGTACCAGGAAAGTTCACGGAGCAAGTCATCTTGAGTGCCATCACATGGCACATACAGAACAATCGGGGGTTTATGAAAGGCAGGTCCTGCTTAACCAACCTGCTCACCTTTTATGACAAGGTGACCTGCCTAGTAGATGAGGGAAAGACTCTGGATGTTGTTTATCCAGACTTCAGTAAAGCCTTTGACACCATCTTCCGCAGCATTTTCCTCGAGAAACTCACTGTTCATGGCTTGGATGATGTGCTCTTCACTGGGCAAAAAACTTGCTGGATGGCTGGGCCCAGAGAGTGGTGGTCAGTGGAACTAAATCCAGATGGCGGCCAGTCATTAATGTTTCCTGGGACTCAGTATTGGGGATGGTCCTGTTTAATATCAACAACCTGGATGAGGGGATTGAGTGCACCCTCAGTCAGTTTGCAGATGGCACCAAGTGGGGTGGGAGCATGGATGTGCTATGGAGTAGGGAAAGGTCTACAGAGGGATCTGGACAGGCTGGATTGATGAGCTAAGGACAGCTGCATGAGGTACAAGGTGGAGTGCCAGGTTCTGCCCTTGGGTCACAACGACCCCATGCAGTGCTACAGGCTGGGGGCAGAGTGGCTGGAAAGCTGCCTGGCACCAAAGGAGCTGGGGGTGCTGGTTGACAGCCGGCCGAACATGAGCCAGAGTGTGCCAAGGTGGCCAAGAAGGCAAATGGCATCAGGATGCCATTTTGCCTGTATTAGCAATAGTGTGGCCTGAAAGGAAGTTGTAGCAAGATGGGGTCAATCTCTTCTGCCATATCTGAAGGGAGAAAACAAGAGGAAATAACCTGAAGTTGCACCAGGAAAGGTTCAGTTTAGATATTAAAAAAAAAAAAAATCACTTCAAGAGGCTTTAGGCATTGGAATAAGTTGCCCAGGAAGGTGGTGGAGTCACTGTGTGGAAGTGTTCAGGAGGTGCCTGGATGTGTCACTTGGGGATGTGGTTTAGGAGTGATTATGTTGGTGCTAGACAACATAACAGTTGGACTACATGATCTTTAAAAACACTTGTGTGATCATTTTTACTTGGTTGCTTCTTTCCTTTTGTCATTTTATGAGTCCTGTGGATTTGCCAACTGTATCTATCTCTGGATTGTTGTTTCAAAGATACTCACCGAAGAATTCTTTTATAGTTTTATGATCATTTAAGCTTTGAAACATTTTGTATTGCACCTGTGTTGGTAAGAGACTATGTTTTCAGCATAATTACTTTTAATCCATGTTTTTTAATTAGGCAAATCAAAATACAATTCCTGAATTGGATTTACAATAACGTGGTAAAATAATGAGTGAGGTGGCATTTTTATTACAGCACTAGTTTTATGGTAATTTAGTATAATCAGTTGAAATACGATAAGCATTATAATTCTAGTTGTACCTACGCTGAGCCAGGGAATGGACCAGTTTACTTCCAGAGGTCATTTTCAACCTTAATGATTCTCTGATTAACCAAAGTGATTTCAACACTGGGACTATTTTTGTGTTCGTATATGCATTTTGCAAACTTCTCAGGCACTAGATATTCATTTCCATTCCTACTGACATAAGAACTATCAAGCTTATGTTTGTGGCATTTCAAGTACAACAGAATGTTTATAGACAATTTTAAAGAAATTGCAACTTTTCATTCAAGCCCTGTATAATGCTAATTATAATTCCTGAAGGTATGTGATTATATGAACAGAATTTTTGAAAAGAAGGGCCAAAAAAAAGTATTTTTTACAAGTTTTAAGAATGTTTTACAATAAAAGTATGACATTATGCAGGAACTGTATTTCTTACTTGTAAATATCTCACTAATCTGGGGTTATCACTAGTATTTGGACTTAATTGTGTCTGGTCTTTTCCTTGTTAAAACAGTTAAGAAATGAGTACTTAAAAATCAAGAATATCTTTAAGGTACTAAATTAATATTTTTATTCTAGAAAGCCATTATAGTAATTCAAATTATTTTATGTTCCCAAACCCCAAGAATAAAAAGGTCTATTTCTTTTAAAAATTATATGACAGCTTTAATAGACATGAGTAATATTTAGAGATATGGTTTGAATATTTAAATATTGTCGTCAACTTTTATTTTAAGTTTACTGTTGGGCAGCTTCATCATATGGGGATCAAAGATTTGTGTAGCATTTTTGACCCTTCTAGTGTTGTTCTAAAATATCATTTTATCGTGAATGACTAAATGTCAGTTTGACACATAATTAATTCACTTCACCTTCAAGAAATACCCTGCCTTCTTATTCTACTTGAATAAGACAGACAAAATTTATGATATTAAAGATACAGTCATAGCTGTCAACCATTGGGGCAGTGATACACTACTACTACTGCTACTACTGACTGTTATTTTCTTTATTGAGCTCTGTACGTGTTAGGGTCTGAAAACTTTGAAAATAATACAGATCAAGTTTTTACTTTTTTTTTTAGAATCCAGAGAACCTGTAGCTGGTTTCACAAATTAGTGTTCTGAATTCAAAAGTCTTGAGGAAATCTTCCTCAGAGTGTAAGCTGACTCCTAGTGTCTCCACCTGAGACAGAAAACTGATCAGTCTATATATGTCTCATAATTCACAGAAATCTTCTATTGGCAGTTATTGACTAGTATGGTTTGAATCAGATTCAATGAAACAGGGAGACAGAAAAAAGATAATGGGTATTACATTCAGAATACTGATCTCTCTGACAAAAGTACAACTTTTTTGGTGCAGTGTAAAAATGCTAATATCACAGTCCAAAAGTCCCTGATGAGCCATAATGGGCAGAATTAATCTCCATGAGCCATTTTCTGACACTTTCTACATATTCATATTTGCCCTTGGTTCATGTTTTTAGATTACCTTTGCAATCACATAATGAAAAATGTTTTTAATAAAAAGAGAGAAGTGCTGTTCTGTACAGAAATAGAGACAAAAAAGAAAATTCTACAACAAATGTTTTGATTGTAACACTTCTGAATAGTCTTTTATAATAATGGATGGTTTGTAGTAATAGAAACAAAATTGATATATGATTGCAATACAATTTTCTTGATAATACAGAATATATTGGAAAATTAAGAAATATTTTATGCTATCATTTCATACTTTTTTTTGTCCATGATATATGTTTCTGTGATGTATTTTCCTTAGGAAAAAATGTTTAATTTAAATAAACCCCCCTGAATATTAGTATCAGAAAGACAAAATTGGTCTTATTGCAGCTGCCAGATTGTCTCCAGATTCAAATATATTTTCATACAAAGTAATATGCAAAACACTTAAAGAATTAATATGCCACTAAAGCTTTTATTGAAATCATTAGAATATATCTAACTCTCTAAACCTATCTATAACCTTTTTATGGAGGCACAGTATATCCAAAGATGTAATTCAATTTTTTTTTTTATTTGACTAATAAAAATGTCTACCAAATAGACGCTGATAGTGATAAAGAGAGAATAAAACAGGTTGGAAATTACATTATAGATCCATATTTAGAATTAATAACATTAGGGTAGTCTCAAATGTCTTTATTTTTAGTATTGTTATCTAGATTTGTAATTCATAAAGGACCTTGGTCTTTTCTTCGAAAAAGTGATTAAGGGTCAGGAATATAAACAGAATAAATCTTTATTATGTCACATCTGCATTTTGAAATGTTTCTTGAATAAATTATTACATGTAAAAATTTCCTGTGATAGAAAAGCAAATGTTAAACTTTGAACTGGCAGCCGACATAGTTCATTTCATTCGGTCTTACTGACAGTTTATGTCTCTTAAATACAGGGAAATGAGAGCTGCACAATAAGGTCTTGGTCGTCTTATTGGCAGGTATTAAGTTCTTCCTTTAGACACAAATGAACTCTTGCTTAAAGGAAACAATAGTGGAAACCAAACAGAAAGAGAAGGAGTTGTGGAACCAAACAAAAAATAACATTAACAATTTTCTCTATTTCTACTCTTTTTCACTAGTGTCTTTTTAATGAGTATCAGTACATAAATAGTTATTTGCTCCTACCAATGAGTCATACATTTGTATAATTTCTTTATTCTTCGCTTGTTCAGATTTTAGAGAGATACAAAGGCTACATATATATCAGAACTCAGTTGTGCTTGATAGAAATCAGGCACCTGTTCTGCTTTGTTCTTTTGGAGATAAACTTGACTTATTTTTAGTTTTAAGAATGACCAGCTTTGAAAATAATTGCTTTCAGTTTTATTTTGTAGTTTAAGAAGAGATAGAGACTAATTTGTGCACAAATCTTTGCCAAAGATTTCATATGAGTGTCTTAGCTTTTCACCTTTCTTATTCAGCATATGGGACATTGCCATTAAGACAGCTTGTAGAAGTTTTGCAGAGCAGAACAACTGAA
>VWZT01010545.1:23057-63632 GCA_013397055.1 Pachycephala philippinensis | reverse complement strand
AAAAAAAAAAAAAATCCCAAAACTACTTTGTGCTCAGTTTCCTGTCACCTGTGGCGGTGGAACAAAGAATAAAAATCACCTTATGTGCCAGATTTCAGTTTACACGATACTTCTACATTTCCTGAAATCTGTCACTTTTGAACACATATCTACTAGCCAAGCTATTGAAGGACTGAAGATAACAGTCCTTCCAAAATAAATTTTACAGATGTATCATTTTAGTCCAAAATGGTATTGTTGACATTACAGCTATGCTACTGTTATATGCAGAAACACAAGCTGAATACTTACGGGATTCATACTTTTCCTTCACTTATATTTCTGAAAACTAAATAAGATCAACTATAAATATTTTTAAAGGAAATAGTTTCTAGTTGGTTGATATCTTTCTTGAAGATTCAGGTCAAACTGACACAGCTTTGCAGTTGAGGTCTCATAAATGTTGATTAAAGAGAAAAAATGTCTCCCCATCTGTTGCAGACAGATGTATGCTCTTTTAAGATGTCTGACTTTTTCAGAGAGGTGACTGATGATTTGTGTTCAGCTAGTGCTCTATTATGACATCCAGATCCTCTTCTGGAGAGCTGTTACCTGACTAGCTGTCACTCATTCTGTAACTGAGCAGTACATTACACCTTTCAAAATGTAATGTCCTATTTTATGACACATTTCTTTTACTCTTTTTTTCTACTAAGGCAATCTCTCCAATTTTTCAAGATCACTTTGCTTTCTAAACCTGTCTACAGTGTACTCACATTCCTTCCCAGTCTAGAAACTTAAATATTAACGTAGTTTAAAGAATGTTGAAGTCTCTATGTATTTTTAAAATCTGAAGTTAAAAACACTAAATCCAAATAGAATTAAAAAATCCCGCTAACAGTCATTAAGTTTGGTTGGGGATTTTTTGTTTGGTTGGTTGTTTTTTTGTTTGGTTGGTTTTTTGGTGGTTTTTGGGGGTTTTTTTCTGAAGAATCAGCAGTCAAGTGATCAGTTATTAGATATCTAACTCATCAAGAAGTTGGACCACTTCAGATGTAATATCTGTTGTGACTGAAACCATAAGGGTACACTATCTCCAGCTAGACTTAAAACACAAAGAGAAAGTAATGATGTTTTAATAATTTAAACTTTTTAGCCAGTATCTTGCTTAACCAAACTGCATTTCACATTTAGCTGTGTTCACTAATACAGCTTACAGTCCTGGCATTGCCAGTTTACACATGGTAATGCCAATAGTTTTGTTTCATGAACAATGTACAGGTGGGAGGTACACGGAAGAGAAAAAGAAACTAAACTGAAGATCTGATAAAACAGATTAGCCAAAAGAGGTCTTTTAGAAATGTTAATATTTTTAATAATAGTTGTTTAGCACCTGATACAAGTGTATTTTAAATGCCTAATGTCTTCACAATCTAAATAGAAATAAGTAAACTAATTATTTCAAATACTCATTGTTAAAAGGAATAAAACGAAAGCAGTGATAAACCTTTCAAGAAGTGCCAAGGAAACATATACAAATGAAATCCAAAGAGACTAAGTAAAATTTGACTTTTGACTTTGGTTTTAATATAGTAAAATTTTTGTTGGTTTATATTTACAACATCTGGAAAAACAGGAACTGTATTAGGATAAATTGGCAATTCTGATAGATTAAATAAATAGTATTTGATCGTGAATTTTATTGCCTGCTTATCACAGATGCCAAATTTTTGTTATGGTATAGATTTATAATGTAGGCAGATGTGGCAGTTTTTGTTACAAAGCATTAAGCCACAACTTAAACAAAAATTACTTTTTTCCCCCTCCATTTATTTCTTTCAACTTTTCATGCATTTTGATATACAAATAATAAGTTATGCAGACAAATCAAGGACCATAACTATGGAATGAGTTTATATGTCTGTGTATATGTATGCAAATAAAAGAAAAAAATTAAGTAGCGCATNTCACAAGAAAGATACTGAGTGAGGTAGATACCGAGCTGTGTTGGAGCCGATTGGGCTGATGCTGGCTGGTGCCTGCTGTTTGCTGATACTGAGCCTGATGCCGGCCACTGCCTGCCACCACCTGCCTCTGCCTGCCACCCTGCTCTATGCTGGACTTTTGTACTCCAACATCTGGTGCCCCGTGTTTGTATGTATCACGGCTGTAATTGGCTTGGAGCCTCTGGCAGTATGAGCCTCACGGACTGCAATCCACTTGGGCGAAGTGGAAAAGCCGGCCGGCGCGTAATCCCTGGGCGGGGGTGGGCCCAGGAGAGCCGTGAGTAGCCTACGCATGTAAGTCCGGGATTAGACTGCTTTATGGGTGAGCTGTTGTAGCTCTTCCCATGTGTGATTACTGCAAATGGTGCTGCATTTTTATACTGCAAACTGTGTTGGCGCAGTGTACGCCGACATCTGTAACTGTGTTGGCCTTGTGTGCGCCAACACTGATAGTGGGGTAATTAATATTTTCAGAGAGCAAGTTTATAAATTGACAAACCGGATACTGAAAGTTAGTTTCTGTTTCCATATGGTTTCAGGTATGCCATAGCTAGCCACAATGATTCTGATTAAAAGTCCTCTTATCCTCAAAATGCAATAGATCAGGTTGTGATAGTTATGCTCGTGCAATTCTCCTGCTTCATGTACATTTAAACTATATAATTACAAAGAACAAGAACATATTGACATCTCATTTGGATTAAAAGGTACACCTAGCTGTGTCTTTGTTAAGACACAGGAAAGAGGAAAAGCAGTTTTGTGACTAAATGACAGATTTTGGAGACAAAGGCCAGTTTACAGCTTCTCACAGCAGATTAAAGAATGAACTCTGTAACTGTGTTTCAAATATGTAGACAACAGGGGGGTTTACTATAAAGATGGTACCATGATGTTACAAGTATTGATACTTATGGAAGATTGTAAGCCAGTTCTGCTATAGAAATGCAAGTAGTCATCACCATTGATCACAGTACCTTGGAAACTGAAGTAAAGGTTAAGCAACATATATTAGACAAATACCGTAAAATTTTATTTGCTAAGGCTGTATCTACTGTTATTTTTAGGACTCCTGATTGTAAAATGGTAACTCAGCAAAAAGAAATCAAAATCTTGTTCACGGACAAAGAGGAGGCACACAGCATGTTTAAGTAAAGCCAAGAATTAATTGTTAGTATAATAGAGATCTTTGCAGTTAAATTCAAGAAAAATTATTACTGTACATCTAGTTATTAGATTAAAAAGAATAGTGCATACAGATGTCTCAATATATACTGTATATGGTATATTTTATGTGTATGAGATACTGGTTTTTTTTCTCTGTTACCCCTAGAGCCAATTTTGTCCAGCTCTAGCTCTGTATTTCTTGACCTGTGGTGAGTGGTTTATAGCTGTGGGGTGTAGCTCTTGGAAAAGTCATAAGTATCTCATTCTAATGGAATAACAACTTGCTATAGCTACCTGTATACAATTATGCTTGTACTTTGTAAAGATAAACAAAATTAAACTAGCCGTAGAGACCTGGTCAGTAAGAGGAATCACCATCATAGAAATGAAGTAAGACAAAGCTGCAACTCCCCACAAGAAAAGTTCAGGCAGGGAAAACCTAGCAAACACCAGTCCTGAGGTCTTGAAAGTTCAGTGCAAACGTGCTTGTTACTAGGAATGGCAATCCTGCATTACAGGGCTGTCTGGTTACAGGATAGTGGGGAACCAGGGTAGAGCAGTGAGGTCTTTGTAATGGAGAGTTACTCTCGGAGACTGACTGGGCATTCCGGTGGTGGTTGGCTGTATTGAGACTTATTAATATGCAGGTGTGTTTAAACTTATTATACATACAAGAAAACATTCACAGTATAAGTAAGTGACTGGTTTAATGATATTTACTTGTCTCACAGCATATATTAAATGGGTGTAAGGTTTTGTATGTCTCAGCTAAAGGATGACAGCAAATATTTATTTCTCAGAAAAGAGTCTAAAATATTCTGGAATGATCACTGCATTGTTAAAAATGAACAACCTCCCAAACCTAGTGAAGCTGTTAAACAATTTTGTCTGTATGCATTATTTGACCATGTGTTAGTGTATGTTGACTATGTGGGATTTTTTATTTGTACAGATAGGAAAAATGATTGTGTTTGGTGATTCTAATTAGTTATATTCTGAACTCCAAAATTGCTTTCTGCTAAGTGTATGTGAAAATCTGTTGCATTTAATATTACACTTTCAGTGTCCATGTCTCAAGTGAGCACTGAGACAGTTTGCCCAAGGGAACATAGATCTGTGTGGGTATGAGCAGGTGTGTGTTTTTCAAGGCTTTAACATTCATACACGAAATCCAATTACATGGCCACAATGGGTTTGATTCACGCCTGCTTTACATCTTTTCATCTACAGCTGCATGTTTTAACAGGCCCCTAATGATCTGTGCCTTAAGTGACTGTCATGCATTTAACCATGTTTCTATTTCATCTCTTCTGAGTGTCAGCCTCTTCCAGGATGTAGATGATCTGTTTTTCGCATCAACAGGTGATGCATCCTGAGCAGAGCAGGAAACCGCCATTCTTCTCGCTGCACTCCATGTCAAATTTCAGTCATAAAAAACCTGTGAGATGTTGAAATAATTAGAAGAAGGTGGGAACCCCATGCTGTAATAAAACTTCCTTTCACCATCTCATTAAAATCTAAATAAAAAATTTGCAGATCCCACAGAATCAACCTCACTCAGGCAGATATATTTTCTTTATGGTTTTGTTACAGACCAACAAGATTGTTTTAATTGTCTAAATTTTTTCAGCAACTGGGGAGGAGAAGACAAAAATGTAATCATTGAAATTTTGCATAATGTCACACACCATGGCACAAAACTTGGGTGCTCAATTATTGCATGACTTATCAGACAGAGTCAGATGGCTGTGACTAATTTATTTATTTGTTTGAATTTTTAAGTATGTTGGGGTGCATCCGAGTTCATAGTTTTGCTCTTAATTTGGTTTTGTAAAGTTCTGTTATTTCTTGTAACTGAAGTAATAATAAAACTCTTTGTACCGTGAATATAAAACATTTTGCGACAGGGAAATAACTAAGTGAAAGATCTTTTGTAATTGAGAGCATGTCAACAAAACATCAGAAGATCTAATTGTCTTTTGGCTTGCTCTTTATCACTATGTTTCATAGAACATTTCAGCTATTTTTGGAGAAAGGTTTATATGGTGGAGACACCCCTTTGCTTCACATATTGAAGCAATTCTGTTTAATTTTTACTTAAAATACATATTTAATGAGGAAAGAAAACATAGTTATATAAAATCCAAATTAATCTTACAGTTCTAATTTTCAAAATCATAATCACTGTGACTGTTTCACTATAAAACAACTTTTGCAACCTGATGTAATATTAAACAAATATCTTCTTCCTGACATTATTACAGAGCCTCTCCCCTTTCATATTTTTCTGTAAAGGTGCATAGGCAATTGTGCCTGGAGTCTTAAGTACAGTTATTTTATTAATTTCCATTCATGGCAGAATTGGACAGTTCACATCATAGATCTTTTATTATTGCTTTAGTCATACGAGTGTCCTTCCCTCAGGAGGGGAAGTGGAGAAGATGTGAGCTCTTCTCCCTGGGATTCTGGGATAAGACTTGTGGGAATGGTTCAAAGCCGTGCCAGGAGAGGTTTAGACTGGACATCAGAAAGCATTTCTTTACCAAGAGGATGGTCAAACAGTGGAACAGGCTTCCTAAAGTGATCCTAGAGTATGCCTCAAGCCTGTCAGTGTTTAAGACAGTTTGAAAAATGCCCTTAATAATGTAAGTTAACTTTAGGTCAGCCCTGCAGTGGTCAGGCAGCTGGACAAGATGATTGTTGTAGGTATTTTTCTGCTGAATTGTTCTATTCTATTCTGTTCTATTCTATTCTGCCTGTATCTATTCTATCTTTATCTCTTATTCTATACTATCCTATTCTACCCCTGTCCTACTCCTATCCTGTTCTACTCATGTCCTGTCCCTGATAACAAAGCCCATGTAACGTGTATTGCTAGACATTCTTGTCTTAAGGCAAAAAAGGTCACCAGTATGTTATTAAGCACAGAAGGTGTCAAAGAACATTTATGCCACTTTAAATTTTGCTTAACTTGCTAAAATTATGTTTTTCATTTTCAATTCAGGTTTTAAAGACTTAATACCATTTCTTGGTCAAATACTAAAAAGTGGTTTCAGCCTTCAGGGAAATTCTGTGATTTGCTTTTGTTCTAAAGTGCTAGGACACAGTTTTATCATGTTTTTTCAAGCTCTTTGATACAATGTTTTTATTGTTGCTCAAGGTAGATCAGTTTTTTGAGGACTAAACCTGAACCTGATTTATCAAAATGCTTCCCCCAGCCCCCAAAACTGCATTACAAAGTCTCATTTTTCACCTCTTTGAGATAAAATTATATAATGCCAGTGTCAGAATTTATGCTAAATATAAAAAATGCATGCAGTGCTTATACATTGTAATAGAAACAATAAAGAAATTGCAGGAACATCAGAACACTGGATTTTTAATTATCGGAAAAAGGAAATATATAACTCCACCCAAAGGCTTTTTGATTTGCAGGTTTTATTGGCATGCAAGTCAAATTTGAACTGTTCTTATATCTTAAAAGTTACTTTATTTGGTCACTGGCCCAGGTTGTCTGAAGTATGGTTTACATTGTATTTAATTTTCTAGACAATATATCTTCGTGTTTGTGTCAATAATAATTTCAACAAGAAAGTAACTGAGCACACATCTTTAGAAGCAAAATAATATTTAAAACTGGTCCAAACGACTCTGAAATGCATCTTTAAAGATATTCTTCCTTTTTTCCCGTACTATTTTATTGATAGCACATTCTGTTATTGAGTATTTTTTTTTCCTGGATTAAATTATTTATGCGCTTTACACTAATTTAAAATTAAGTCATATAATACTGCAGAGGGAAAATTGCACCTATCCTAAACTACTATTCTCTTTACATTTTAATTGAGTTTTTACATAATCTCCTCATTGAATATTCATTACAGATGATGTCTTAGCAAACTGACAGAAACAGTTCTGTTTACCCATTTATAATTTGAATTAGAGCCAAGTGATAACTTCTGCCCAAATGTGTTCTTACAGGGCACTATGACCTGCATATTTGAGCAGATTGCTGTATGGTTTTGATACTAATGGCCAGAGATCATCTTCACTGATTCTGGTATATTTTTTATCAGGTCAAGAAGAATACAGGTCAACAACAGCTCTCCTCAAGTGCTTATAAAAGCAAAGACATAAAATCAAGGTAGACTATGAAAGAATCAGGCCTGCAATCATTAAAGTCAATCATATTTACCACTTTCTCTTAATACATATAAACCTCGTGGCACAGGATGAAAATAAATATATTCATTTTCACTGAGATACAAGGGAGATTTTCAACATAAGTATAGGATTTGAGAAAGTACATTCAGGTGTGGGAGATTAGATTTTAAAGCCAAGGCAGGTAGGCTTTTATTACCAAAAAGATTAAATATGTAATTAGGTTTTGTGTTGTGCTTTTTATTTTTGGAAATTTAAACCATGAGAAGCATTGCTGAAGAAGGTTCAAAATGTATGTGCTGTCATCAGTATCATTTATGACTTTTAGATGAAAGGATTTTGTTTTCTCACCATGATCACTAAGAGAAGATTAATATTTACTATAGCTGAATGCAAATAGCTTCGTAAGTAATTTTATTAGAAGTAATTCTAATGTTTCAGTTCTCCTGTATAGTTGTGGTGGGTTGATCTTGTCTGGCTGCCAGGTGCCCACCAAGCTGCTTTCTTGCTCCTCCTCATCAGCACAGGGGGAGAAAATAGGATGAAAAAGCTCATGGGTCAAGGTAAGGACAGGGAGATTGCTCACCAATTAGGCAAAATAGATTCAGCTTGGGGAAGATTAATTTATAGACAATTAAAAATAGAGTAGGATGGTGAGAAACAACAAAAAAAACTTTTCTCAAGTGAAACTCCTGCATCCTTCCTGAGTGAATGGTAAAGAGGTGTGGGGAATATGGGCTGCAGTTAGTTCATTAACAGCTCTTCTCTGCCACTCCTTCTTCACACTTCTTCCCTGCTCTATTGCAGGATCCCTCTTTTGGGATAGCAGTCATTCATAAACTGCTTGAATGTGGGTCCTTCCTGCAGACTGCAGTTTGTGGCTTCTTTCCTTTTTCATGTAAAAATATAATTGTAAATTACAAAGCTTGTTGTCACATGTTAAGGTTCTTATTACTTCTTAGACTGCTGGTTGAATTGAATTTTAGTTTATGAAAATAATCGTAATAATACAGGGAATTATTCAGAAAACAATTTGGTTTTTATTTCAGAAGTACACGGGGGCCAAGAAGGCATGTAGTTGTGTATTTTAAAAATACAGTAGGAAGAAAAGCTTAGAAGAAAACACAGCTTTCAAAGTCAGTTTAAGTTAATCTGTTAATATGAATGCCAAGATTTCATATTCATAAATTCTTGTAGTTCATAATGTAAACACAGGGAAACGTTATTTGCATCTTTTTATTCTGATTGAAGTTAACCTCAATGTATTTAAACTTTGTAGTGTGTAACATTATCTAAAAACTGTCCAGGTTTATGTAAAACCTTGATGTCCTGACAATGCAATGTCCATGTAATATTACTGAGCTTTAATTACAGGGATATACCTTCATTCATAGTTCCCTCATTCTCATCATGTATATAAAAAAAATTGTGTATAAATGTATATATATGCAGTTTATAAGTTGTAACATTTTGATTAAGAGTTTTTCTATATGGAACACATTTTTTCTTATTACATCAAACACTTCAGTACACCAAAGATACAATTTGTTTGTCCATCCTCAAGTATCTGTTACTGTATGAGTTGCTCAGGTATTCAAGATGCTGCAAGCAAAGCTAACATGAATGACACAGGACAATCCACATCCTTCTAGAGGCAGTTAGAAGTCAGACAAGATGCAAAGACATCTTATATGACAGAAAATATCTGAGTATGGACATCTGAATTTAGCCCAAAGAAAGAAACACTATATGCTGACACACTGCTTTGTTTTCCTCTTAAAATTACTTTCCATAAATAGAACCTTCCATTAGCACAGTAACATATCTGCTTTATCAGAGTTTCTAACTTGGCTCAGTATGGCTCAGACCTTTTCAGTCTCTATTTTAAATAGCATTAAACAGTAGTTGAACCCTAAGATTGTATACATTTCTAACAAATTAATGTGACTGTCACATTGTAGTTTCCTGAGGCATTTCCTTCTATAAATATTTTGGCATTTCCTTTTACGTCTGGAGACTTTCCAGTGTTCACTTCAATTGCCTTTTTGCACCATACAGCGTGATGGCAAGATCTGTCACCCTTCTAAATGAAATAGTTTGTGCTCTTGGAACTATTATGCAGTAATAACAAGAAACTAACAAGCTCAGGTATTCTACTTCTCAAAGAAAACAGGTGTTTATGGACTTTTCTGCTACAGCTGACAGACTGCTAGTACTGCAGGAAATTATCTTTAGTTTCATAGTGTTAGAATGCATTAAATAAAGGTTTTACCCAACATGTTGAACCAAAAAATAATATTGGACTTAGAACTACTTAGTTTGTATGGATTTCCCATAGTTAATTTTTTGTTTAATGTCACGAAGGCAAATCTCCTTTGTTGTTTTGTTACTTTTATCTCCTGGATATTCCACTGGCCTACATGTCATTACAAAGGTGTTTGAATTCCCTCAGTGAATATTGTACAATGGTGTTTGAGTTGGGACACATAGACTTCATTAGATTTTTTTTTAAAGTTTCCTGAAATTTCAATATTTGCCATCTTTGGTTCATGTTTTACATGAAGTTTAAGTAAGAAGAATTAAAATGCCAGAAAACTCTTGAGGAATTATGCTGTTAAATAAGTAATTTTCAAGGTCTTGAAATTAATTTCTTTAAGGACTATGCAATAATAGTAGAGCTGAGATTTAACACTTCAGATTCCCACATAGCACTCTGTTTAGAGAATAGTTTGTGTATAGATGGATTTGCATATTTAAATATTTCTTCATGTAGACCTTTAATTCATGTGCTCTATCAAGCTTCATATGCACTTTGAATTAATTAATAATATTAACCTAGTCTTTAAAAACTTTGGGAAGTAAGACGACAATCAAATGGGATAAAATAAGTATGTTTCTCCTGCTTAAATTTCGGAGGCAAAAAAATTGATGTGCTCATTTAGTAAGTGATACTCAGCTTTTATTTAAGTCCGAGTTCATATCTGGTGATTCATGTGTTCTTAGTTTATGTGCAATTTGTTGTTAACAAATGCTAGCTGGAGCTTTAAATTTTCAAATTTAAAGAACAATATTTTCAGACCTTGTTTTGAACAAAAAAAATCTAGAAGTCTTTCTTTAAAATGTTTTGAAAAGGATTTCCAAAGATACAATAAGCACAATTTGAATGATTTTTCATGAATGGCAAGTAAATAGATGCATGGTTTTTTTGCCTTCTTTTCCTTTGTTCAATTAAAAAAATGGCATAGTGTTTCTTTAAAGCTTATATTTCCATATTTGTTTCCAGCTGACAGTTGGAGCAGCAGCAGGAGCAAAACTGAAAGCCATAAATTTGGCATTTTCCTCTGGCAGAAAATGAGAAATAGATCATCCTACTATACCAGAGAGTTGTCTAAAATTGTCCAAAAGTGATGAATTCCAAACTTTTAGTGTGAACATATGAATAGTTATCTCCCCTTGCGATTCTGCTTTTTATTGTTTAAATTTTATTTTTTCAAACTTTAATCAAGTTGATTGATAATTCATTAAAAATATGGCTCACATAAATGTGAAACATTCATTGGGCTTTGGTATTTGACTTAAAATTTAAATTTTAATGTTGTATATTATTCTGTGTACTTAGAAATGGCAATATATTTGTATACATATCAAACAAACCAAAAAGAGAAGAAGGAAAAAGTTTCAATGGTTAAGATGGTAAAGTGAAATTCAACATGATGTTGAGGCACTATAGCTGAAGATTAAAATCTAACTTGGCAGCAAGCTGCTTCTCTGACTGAGGAACAGATTGTGGCAGCTTTGTTAACTCTGAAATCATCGTTATGGGATTTTTTTTTTTTTTTAGTCTCCCTCTATAGAAGAAACAAAACTGTGCTTAATAATGTGGTCATTCCCTTACTGCAGATGTATTTAAATTCTTTAAGAACATGATTAGTTATAGATCTATTTTGCATAATCAACAGCTACTACTAAAAATGGCACTTCATAGTATCAAGAATTTTATTACTCTCATTTTTGCAATTAATTCTCTATTATTTATAGTTTTAGCTTCCAGCCACTGTATGTCCATTCTTTTTACTTATATACATCATCAGAAAGTCCTTCTTTATTGGAGTAGTCTAAGATTAGTGTCAAATCACTTAACTTCTATTACATAAATAAAATGAACTGATTTTTCTTAAGATTCTTCTTACTGTTTTCTTCTAAAGATCTCACATTATTTGCCCTTAACTTGCTGAGGAAGGGCTGTGTTGGATATGGCGAGTACAAATGTAGTTATCTATGTCATCATTGGCAATCCAAAGAAAGAAAAGTGGTGGGGAAAAAGACAAACCTGTGTTCACTTATCTGAGAAATGTTCCAGGCATGCAGCAGTCCCTGGTGATAGTCATTACAAAACAAACTACTAGATTTTTAAAATTATTATTATTTTTTATTATTTTACTGTTTTTTTCTCCTTTTTTTTTTTAAATGGCGTCAGCACTTGTGGTTTTACATTATTACTATTATTTGATATATTACTACTGTTATTTCCTTCTTATCTTTATTTAATTTCTACCAGGTGTGGTTATTGGGTTAATTTTCAAATCATTAGTGAGGGCTAAAGGGAAAATAAATTCCTGAAAATGAGGAATATAAATTATAATGTCAATACTGAAAAATAAGCAAGTTTCTTTTTATAATTGCTTTTTAAGTAACTGCAATTGTTGGATAATGGTAGTACCAAAAGCCTTCAACGTTTCTTTTAAATAATGAACAGAATAATCCAAGTGTTTTCAATAAATTTGCAGTCATTCAACAAAAACTGGAGGAATTAAAATTTTACGGGACAAACCCTTGTATTTGGCATAAAGTGTATTTTGTCTGGTTGGAGCCTATTTCAACTTGGTAGTTATGAGTTATTAATTTTTCATCTTATTAATTGCAGCTGTACCTGTGCTAAATTATGAATAATACTGCTGGGATAAATGGTTTACCTTTTCTAAGGGCTTTGAGGAAAAGTAAATAACTTGATTTATAAAGGAATATGAAAAAAAAAAGTTATGCTATCTTTCACAATTAATCACCCATAAAATTTGTGCGTTAGAGTTACCTAATTTTATTATTATTTGTAGTCAGTTTTTTATGTTTCCTCTTCCTCTGGATTTTGGCCATAATTACAGTGGCTCTTAAAACTTCAGGAGATGTCACTATAGGAGGGGTGTGCTAGGGAAAGAGCAGAATTTTTAAAGTTTTAAGGAATACTGGATTCTTCTATGTGTTCTCTAAGACTGGCAACATCTTTTGACATTGCTTCTATATTATGTTTTTCTTTAAGTGAAATAGAGGCTCCAAACCTTGGTTTAAAGCTCTACTTTAAGAATCTGGCTCTTCTAAAAATTTTAAAAAAATATTTAGGAATCGGAAAGACTATTGCAGTATTTCCATGGTTGTGTCTACAGCAATGCTTTCTTTTGCTTTCAAATCTCTTTAAGCATGAGATGTCCATAAAAGAAGTGACAGAGTCAAAATTTTGAATACTCCTGTTACTTTCAAATTTTTACGTAGTAGCAGGGAGAAGATGCAAAGTAGGAAAATACTGTTACATTTGAAGTTATCATGTCAATGAAATGGAATAACCTGTGACAGCTGCAAAGAGCTTTCATAAAAAGCCTTTAGGACTAACACATTTTATAGTTATTATTTAAAAATTTCTAATCATGGATGCTCAGGACTATTTCCCTGATCTCAATGTATGATACTGTAGTTTTACTCAGACAACAAATTCTCACTGCATTTTCTTATCTTTAAGAGCTGTTCCTTCAAGCAGGGCCTGGATTATTTTGTTGTTGTTGAGGAGTTTTTTGGTTGTTTTTTTTTTTTTTTTTTGGGGGGGTTGGGTTGGTTTGTTTTGGTTTTTTTGGGGGGAGGGGAATACGACACATTTCTACTAGTACATTTATGCTGTTTTGAAGTTGTTTGCTTGATCTGCTTGTAAACATAACAGATATCTTATGTGGAGTTCTCGTTGCTTCTTGCATCTTAAAACAAAATTCACTGCTCTTAATTTTAATTTCTATTTACTCTACTTAATGCATACATTTATAAGATATGTAAGTAATAATAAAATAGGTCATATTAGTAGATGTTTTAGAGATGTAGCATTGCCATGTGCCCTGTTGCTTCTTCCAGGCAGAATGTCCATACAGGCATTTCCTACAACTCTGGTGCTGACTTTATCCATTGCTTGCAATGGCAATTATGCCAGCAGAAACATAAAGTATGGGAGTATCTAGGATAAAGGAAAATGTTTCAAATGAAAAAGTAATTATAACAACAAATTAACTTGCAGAGCTTTCATATAGGTGTCTCATGTTTTTAAACTCTTTCTTGTTTTCACAGTCTATTTATCTAATAAGAAGTAATCATTCTTATAAGGGAATTTTGTCTCATACCTTTCAGAAAGCAAATAGGATCATTCTTCTGTAAGAAAAATGTAACTAATCATCCAGAAATAAATATAGTATGTTTGGAAGCAATTTTTGTGTTTCCAGTTTTTCTAAATGAAAATTAATTCTTTTCTTCATTTAATCTGTTCATGTTAAGCATATGTAAATGGTGATGATGAAATTAGAACTACTAGAATTTTTAATTGCAAAACAAAATTGAATCTGGATAAGCACCTCAGAGCTGCTTTTTTCCTCCCTTGGTATATAAATCAATATTGTTTAACTACATATGTGGTTTATTGTGGTATATTGGGATATAATTAAATCTTCATAAGTTTTTCCCATTCATACAAAACTGTCTTTCATTCTTCCTCAAAAATAAGCCAACAAACCAACCCCTGCCATCTGACAAATCTTAAAAATTCTTCTGATGATTCAAAGCTTTATCTACAGAAAAACTAATTTTAACCAAATATATACGTGTAAATATTAGTCTCCCATAGTCATCAAAACTCCCATATACTCATTAGAAACAGTAATTCTAAATGGAAGTTTGCTCCACCATAAGACAGGTAATATGACTTGTGTCAGTCTCACTTCAGTGCTTGGTAAAATTTTGTGGTGACAGTGACAGGACCTGAGGGAACGGCCTGAATCTGTGTCAGGGAAGGTTTAGGTTGGATATCAGAAAAGGTTTTTCACCCAGAGGGTGGTTGGGCACTGGGACAGGGTCCCCAGGGAAGTGGTCACAGCACCAGCCAGACAGAGCTCAAGAAGCATTTGTACAACAGAATCAGGCACACGGTGTGACTTTTGGGGTGTCCTGTGCAGGCTGACATGTGTGTGTCTTGGGGCCAGGAACTGGACTTAATGATCCTTATGGGTTCTTTCCACCTCAGGAGATTTTATGACAGAAAAGTGCTGTTTTCTGTCCACTGACTGTGAAAAGAGCAATGATTAGACTGGGTGCTCACTGTTTACATGGTAAAACTTAGTTTTTATGAGTCAGATTGAAGGAATTTAAGTTAGACCTCTTAACTCTCAACCATTTGAAGGTCTTTGCAAAAGATTTTATGTGTTAGCGTAGAATAGCAATTATCATGGAAATGAAGATAACAAGATTTTGTGTAATAGTGTGTAATATATCTTCACAATGTATCTCCCATAAAGGAATGTTTCTTGTGACGTTTCCTATATGCTTAGCCAGAAGCTTAAAACCTTCATTTATGCTTTATATCCAATTACTTTTTTTTCTAGCTTATTTTATTATTAGAGGTGAACATTCATATTGGTTTCTAAATTGTAGTGTAAAAGAATTTGTGTTTATATCCAATTACATTATTCGGAGTCTAACCAAATGTATTTTTTAAATAATATATTAACATATATTTTTGTGAAATATTCTTTCAGGTTTCCTCCTCCATCTGAAATAATAGTTGCATTAAAAGTCTCACAGTTATTTTTCTTCCCAGGAACAGCTCTCCTTTTGTGCTTCTACATATTTTTTTGCTTCATTTTAGCTTTATTAGTCTTGATTTTATAATGAAATTTTGCATGTTAACCACTGATTTAATTTAGGAATACTAGAATGTGAATCAGGAGCAGATGAAAATGTGTACTCTTTCATCTACAGCATATTGCCTGAAATTCTTATGATTACTGAAACAGTGGACAACCAAGGCATGAGACCCAGCCAGCAGGGCTTTAGGAAAAGCAGATCCAACCTGATCTCCTTTTAGGTGACCCACCTAGTGGATGAGGGAAAGGCTGTGGATTTTATCTGCCTGTAGCCTTTTCTTTGGGTTACAAACAGAAGCAACATAGTACAATGTAAAGATCACCTATTCAATTAGTATAAGTTCCTCTCTAAAGTTCATGGTACTAGGCTTTTCCAATTCCAACACAGAAATGAAGTGGGCTGGCTTTCTTTTTTAATACTGAGGAAATTTAAATAGGTAACTTAGCTAGGATGCTGCCTTTTTACAGGGCTAAAATTTGAGTGAGATGAATTCTGCCTTGATGATCACAGTGCAATAAACTTAAGTGGATGGAAAACATAGTTTTTTCATGTGTTGCTGCCAAAAAGGCAGCATAATAAGACTTGTGCTGAAAGCTCAAAGCTGACCCAAATGTTGTTTTTACCCACAAAACAGAAGAAAAATTAGCTGCATCACATGCAATGGCTGATGTTGTCTGAAAGTGTACGTGGGAATATCTACAAAAGTTAGTATAAAGATAAAATGAATAATTTTGTGGAAAATCACTGCCTATCTGCACTTTCATGTCAAGTTGTTTGCAGAAACGTTTGTATCAAATTACAAAAAGGTACAATGTCCTGATATATGTATACATGTATATCAGCTGCAACTACTCACCAATACTGAACTCTAAAATTGCTTATCTTAGAAGTGTTCTTTTATACAAAGCTAAGTCCATTTTCATACTTTATTTTATCTTAAAAAATTGCAGTTCCTTAAATACTTTCTCAAAGAATTCTGAGAGATAAATTTATAGTTTTCTTGGCAATTCGTGACTACACATTGTGTGAAATCACTGCTTAATGTTAGTAATTTATGCAAGGAAATTTGTGCTTTTGAATTCCCATCCACCAGCCTCCTCCATCTTTTAATGAATTGGTAGTTCATATGTGCTACCTTGTTATTGTATAATTCAACAGATGAGAATGTTTTAATATACTTCCAATACTAGCTATACCATTTTTATATAGCTAGTACAGTTATTAAAAAAAAAAAGATTTCTCACTTCAATAATGAACAGTTATCACCAGTCAGTGGTGACTGGCATCTTCAGTATATGATACCTCTAAAGCGTTATGGCAGTGGCTTGCTCCAAAGTATTAGAAAACACAGACATTTCTACACTTGTGTGCTTTCTAGGTATTTTTCAAAAGTAAAAGAAGGCTAACTGAAATAATTATTGCCTCATGACTTGATTTGTGGTAGGCAAATAATTCAAGAATGGAGCAGGTTAGATAAAATGTGGGTATGTTTTGAAGTAACTGAGTTATTTAATTTTAATAGGTCATAAAGCTTGCTTTTGAAGAGTTTGAACTGGAAAGAGGCTATGATACTCTTACTGTTGGAGATGCTGGGAAAGTTGGTGATACCAGAACAGTGTTGTATGTGTAAGTACAGAACTTCAAAAATTTTCTTTGGAAATTTGCTATCATGTTGTTTCTTCCAGGTCAGGATATATCTACTTAAATTTGAAATTTCAGTGTATGGAATTTGATAATTAATGTAAAATTCAAGTACTGTCAAAGAAGATCTTTCATTACCAAGTTCACTCCAAATCCTTGGTAGCATCTTCATAGGCTTTAATATCAGGGACTAAAAACTGGAAATTGATTTTTTTAAAGAAAAATAGCTTCATTTAAAAAAAAAAAGCTACCTGTATAACTCTAATTGTATTCATAAGCAGTTAAGGGAATAAAGCATAAAAGTCTTGGATTTCAGCAAACAGAAAATACAACTTCTGTAAAATAAGGCATTGATTAATTGAAAAAATTGTATATTTAAAATTGGATTTGTGTATAAAATTTTCATGAAAGGACATAGTCCACTTTCCAGTAAATTTAAACATGCTTTATGGAATTACTAGAATATAATGTAATACATTGAAAGTGTTAGAACTTAGGTAAATTTGAAGGAAGATTCCAGACTAGATAGCTACTCTTAATATAAAGCTCTTCAATACTGTCTGGACTAATGGAAAGAGTAGCATCCTGTACAGATTAATTAATCTCATCTACCTTAACCATCTCATTTTTGTTGCATATGCTCATTTTTCTTACTGCATAATAAGAGCTTGTGGTTAACAAGACATTTTGGCTATAGCTTTTAGAGGGTTAAGTTATCACATGAATCTGGATCACCAAACACAAAACAAAATTACAGATTTGATAAATTATCGATGATGAAATAAGAGAAACTAGCAGCCTTTATGTCTTAATAATATTACTTGAAATTGAATAAAAATCTGTTGGATGAAAAGAGTATTGAACACATTTGATACAATGAACCCATTATAATTTTATATTTTAAAGGGGTTTTAATCCATAGAAATAATTGACATGTTTCCTCTACTTAATTATAGCAAATGAGTACTCTTAACACCCACACATTTTATTTTGAATTAATTAAAATATTTTTTCAGGGACAGATTTGAGGACAATAATTTCATTATATGTATTGGATTATGAATATGTAAATGTATTAATTGCTAATTTCTGAACTGTGATATCAAAGGTCTTAGAAAACCCCTAGTTTAATTTGGCTTTAAAGGCATGATGGAAAGTTACTGAATTATTTGTTCAATGCTTGTGTTTCTTGGGTTGCAATACCAAGTAGCTGATACTGAGTAAATTGAATTTTATATTCTGAGTATCTGAAAAAGAAAAAAGAAAAAACAAAAATGAAACCAACCAACCCAAAAAAAACCCTGTTTTGAGAGCTTACAAGTTATACTAACAAGAAAAAACATGAACTGGGAATGGATTTCCACATACAAGTTTATTTTTTCTTGTATTTTGCAGACTAATTGTATAATGCAACAGTCTTTCTGGTGATGTTGATTTAGCTACTTGTAACTATGACAAAAGGGTTCACATTTTTTTTGGTTTTGAATTGGGATACATTTTTGCTCATAGGGATCACAAAACTCCTTAGGAGTCAAGTGTTTAAGCAGTAAATTTGCTATCCCAAACTGTTAATTCTGTTTGCTACACTGTGCATACTTCATATGTCAAAATTTGCCTGTTTAAAATTACGTGTCAAATTCTTTTTTATACCTTTCCATTTGAAGCCATTTATCCTGTCACTACCTATTCCACATTTATTCTCCATGACTGCACAAAAAATAAAATAAAAAACATCTAAAATATTATTTGCTCATATTAATTGTTGTTATCTTAAGAAGACAGCATCCCGTAATAACATCACCTCCTATAACTTTTCACTTTAATAATATTTTAAAGATCCTGCAGCAGACATCCACTTCTGAATGTATCACTGGCATTTCTGGAACTAGTACAATGTCCTCACTAGAAATACACTTTACTTCTAACCATTTCTTCAGTATATTTTTTTTTTTACTAAAATAGCAACTGTTTTATCCCTATTACCCCACAGCCCATCACTTAGGATTATGGTGCAGTGTTGTCCCTACCATCTTTACTGTAAATTGTATGTTTGATGAAAGCGAGGCCTATGCAAATAAATTTATCTGCCTTTTGGGTTGCAAAATTAGCATTACTCTGAAAATCATTAGAGAAACTAAATGATTAATAACTGAAATACACTGGAAATATAGGAAGGCCCAAAGATGAAACTACAGTCTCACAATAATTAATAATGAATCTGAATTTCTATTGAGACAGTGTTCTTAAGGTTATTAAAAATTGTATTTTATCATGCATTATGAAATACATTATATTTAAACAGCATCACAGATATGTGCCATTTCACTTGCTTTTCAGAAGGGTCTTCCGTAAATGTGGAGTAACATCCCTCATAAAACACTAGGTCCACTTGTAGAGTACATTATCATGGGAAAGTTCATAACTAAATGTCAGAGTGATTTTCTTATCAAATTTTTTTATTAGTTGGTTTTAATAACATCTGTTACATTTAATGAGCTTTGAGCAGCACCTTGCAATTTCTTATTCGTCCCAGGAGAATGAAGGAGCTTACAGCAAAGACTTTTCTGGCTAGATTTAATTTCTAAATTTCTCAGGATGTCTTAAAAAAATAATACAGCTTTTCTTACACTTTTCAAGTGTCTGTTGGCAGACTAAAGGCCAGCATTTCTGGAGAAATTCTGCTGAATATCACTGTAGGATCTTCTGCATTTGATTCTAAAACTTCAAAGCTTTATGATTTAATTTGAACATAATATGCTAAAATAAATACCTTTTTAAATTAAAATCTTTTTCGAAGTATTTGAATCTTTCAGCTTGGCATCAAATTGTCATGTCTCAACATATAAGCCTCAGCTCCGTGCAAAATTTTCCAGTTCTCAGGTGCTAAAGCCCTCAAGGTAGTAGCTACCTCTTTACTGGGTGCTTTATTGTAAATTTAGCTGTAAACAAACATTGTATTGTAAACAAATACAAAATTTACAATGAGCTCAGTTGTGCCAGGAAATTTATAAGCCAGTCATCCTATGAACATTGGAACTGGCTAAAGACAGATCAGTAATTAGGGGACCTTTAAATACTTTATAGAAAAAAGATTGAGGGAGTTGAGAATCATGATATATAAATGATCTGTCCTAGCACAAGCTTTCCAGAATGTCCGAACTCTCATCCATTAGCAATTATCTGCGTAACCACAAAGCTATAGCACTACAGCTCAAGGGGAGCAAGAAGGAATACTGATGTTTAAAAGGGAGAAAAAAAAATAAAGTGTAGACTCTCTATCTCTATTTTTTTTGGACAAAATTGGGAAAACAATTAGAAAAAGTATTTTAACTTCATGAAAGATAGCACTGAGATCGTACAAAACCCAATATACTTTGAAGAGCAAATTATTTCAAATCAATTTTATACATTTTTTTGACCGTCTAGTTGGCATATTGATTAAGGACCTGTTGGGTTTTAACTTATTAAAGTATTTCATTTTAGTATTTATAGTAAACTTTAAAAAAAAATCTAACCACCAACAGCTTAATTTATTAAAGGGGGATATTCCCATCAATGTTACGATTTTTAACAATTGCTTCATCTATAATCCTTACTTGTTGGAAAATTTATTAGTCTTCATGAATTATGTGTGCTGAGATGTTTAGCTCTTGAAAACAGTAATACAACTTCCTTAATAGTAATCTAAATATGTTTAGGTTATAAAGTTTTGAAAGCAGTTATTTCTTACATTTAACAGAGGTTGGCTAGAACCAGTGACTACCCTTTCAAAATAATTCTTTAGTGATCATCATATGTGAAGTTTATCAGTCAGAATGTTTCCTGCAATATCCTGTTTTCTGTTTTTAAATTCTTGTATATCAAACTAACACATTGCTTTGGAAAGTCTGCTTTGCCTCCAAATGCTATGATTTATATTTTTCTTGCAGCACTTATATTAAAGCTTAATTATTTTAAATGATTCCCTTAAAACATGAATCTTTTAAATTTTCCTGTACAGAAAACTGTTAGCTTTTTTCCTGGGATACAAAGAAGAAACTGTACATTAGTGATTCAAACCCAATTGCTTATGTTGTCTATTTCAGTACATAGTAAAAACATTCATGGTAGTAAAATGCTTTTTATTAAACCTTTATCCTTTTCTTCTATTCACACAAATTTTGGAAACTTACTGGGGGCTTGGAGAACAACCTAGCCTTTCAGAACCGGTGGAAACCAATATTTCTGGTCCTG
The DNA here is from genome assembly GCA_013397055.1 of Pachycephala philippinensis. NCBI lineage: Eukaryota > Metazoa > Chordata > Aves > Passeriformes > Pachycephala > Pachycephala philippinensis. The sequence goes on along the minus strand of VWZT01010545.1, from coordinate 42,504 downwards.
GAGACCATTTTTAATAGCTTGGATCTGGCTTCTTGTGGATAACTAAGCAGAGAGCAAACTGTAGCAAAAAAATTGCTTTCTCTTACAGTTGCCTTTTCTGACCAGTGATCTGTTCAGAGTAGTGAGAAGCTTAGCTTAAGTTTGCCTCAACATTTTTAATTTCCTTCATGTGGAGGTGAACTGAGGTTTAGCACCAGCAAATCTGCCTGAATGGCTGGTCCGCAAGTCTCTCTGTGCTTGAACTTGCAGATGATCTGATCTTAAGATTATTACAGACTGGGACAAACTCAGAGTCAGCAAAAGCATGGGTTGGAAGACAGACCTATATTTCCTAAACATTTGCTCTACCCTATCTGCCATCCTAATTGAAGGATGTAGTTCTAGATATGGAGGTATTCTCAAGGAGTAAAATCAAACAAAAACAACAACAACCAAACCAGAAAAAAAACCCCAAAAACCCCAAACAAAACCAAAGCAAGCAAACAAACAAAAACACACCAAAAACCCCCACCAAAAACAAAACTACCACCACCACAAAAAAAAACACTCTGCATTTTATTGATTTCTGCTTTTGGCTTTTTTCACTCTTTGGGAGTTTTGGCCCTTTTCCTACACCTCTAGATGTGAAACTGGGGAAGCGATTGTATTTTGGCTGGTTCATATGGTAGATATGGCAGAGCACTGGCATTTTGAAGGGAGATGACTCTGCCTATTTGATGAGTTTACCTTATTCAGTTGCAGCTTTTTATTTGCCCTTTTTTTTTTTTATTTCTTTTTCCTTTTTTTTTTCCCCTGGCATGCTATAGAGACATTTATATAGATTAAAAGTATTCCATCCTACTCATAAAGACTCAGAATTTCAGTGTTCATCTTACCTGTGTTCAGAAATTATCAGTGTAGGTCTCATACATTAATCAGATTACTGAGTATAAAGAGAGCCATTTAAACAGTTGTTAGTTGGTAATGCAGTAGGTTTACACATCTCAATAGGCATTGATAAATTTTTGCAGGAAAACACAAGTTTCCAGTTGTCTTTCAATGTATGTGTAATCTTTACATTTTCTTTCTTTATATAAGTGTTTCTGCAGGCATCTCCTAAACTACTTTTTTTTTACGTTAGTCACCGTCTGGTGAGGTATCTTCCTTTCCTAAGCTACCTATATTATTCATTTAAATGAATGCCACAACTTTATCAACAATAAGTATTTTATCAGCAAGAGAATATTCAGTATTCTGAGTATACCTATCATCTCTTTGAACCTGTACAGTTCCTAATTAGTTTGGTAAGCAGTTCAGTTTTCAGACTAAGCAGCTGCTTTATTTCATTTTTACGCAGGTCAAACTGAACAACCTAGCTACACTTCACTGTTTCTTGATTTCCTTACTTATCCAAGCTAAGCACTGTTCGTGTGTTTGCATATGCTGAGCTATAATGGATTTAATTTTTTTCCTCCTTTTCTGCACCTATAGTATAATAATCAACTATTTATTAACAGGTCATAACCAGAAATCTTATAGACCGTATTAGTGCAAACTCAGCCATTGCAGTAGCAGTTCCGGGTGCACGTTCAGTAGTAATTAGTAAGACCATTCTGTTCATATTGGGATTGTGTTTTTTAATTTTATTTTCAATATATCAGAGTAAGAACCCAAATTATTGTAGATATGGGATATACATTTTCTTGTTCATAACCTTGATGGAAGACAGAGAGAATTCCTAAAACTTCTCATGGCTCCTCAGTTCTCACCTTGTTTCTGCTCGGCCTCTCCTTTTATTATGTTTTTGCATTTAAGTTGTAATAGTATTAATATCTGGTTTATTATATTTAAATAATATGTTTGTGGAATAATCCATACCCTGTTTTCTTGAGAAATTCTGCTTCTGGGACATCTTATCTTGATTTGGCACATTATTAGTTTTACTTATCTCACACCCATTTGTTTCACATAATCAAGGCTGAGGGTTGGAAGACAGAGAATTTTTTGGTTTGTATAAGATAACAGTTTAGTTAGTGAGATTCTACAGCCACTTTTTATTGGTGACTTTTCCCACTACTTTTCATAAAACTGTATAGCTATCACCAGGATCTGAATGATTGTTCAGGACTAGAACCTGATTATGCACCAGTTCTGCACTATTAAGAAACAATCTTTTTCTTAATGGTTCTTTTTGACACACAACTTTTTGATACCAGAATTATGGATGTATCAGTGATACTACTGAGAAGTGCTTAAGTTTTATGGTGGGATTCACCAGTCTGCCTTGTATGTGTTGTATACTGAACTGTACTTATCCATACATAGCTATCACACGTTACTGTGTGAGAAATTAGCAGTTTCCCTGAAATCTGAGAGATCATTGTGAGTTATTTGAATGGAGTAGATGTGATTGTAGTATGTTCTGGACACATAGGCTGTGAGGCATGTAAAGCAATTTCCTTCACTTTTAGAAAGCATGGCAGAAAAGCAATGCTCAACCTAAACAGGTGAAAACTAATTAATTCATACAGTCACTCACATCTTTTCCAGCTTACTTAATTACTTAACAGAAGCTCTAGGTAGGAAGAGCTTTACAGGAAGTGTTTAATCATTGGTGAGTGCAGTCATTCAAAATATTTTTTTCTATTACTTCACATTGTTCTATTTCATATAGAATAGCTAATTTTATCAAAAAACAGCTGATCAGAACAGTAGGATGTGAATAGTTTAAAAGCCTGTGTTTTGTGGTAGTGGTGGTAGTAGTAGTAATTTATGTATCTATAAATGACTTTGCCATTTATCCTACATACAGACTCACTGGATCTAGTGTTCCTGATCTTATTGTCAGCATGAGCAACCAGATGTGGCTTCATTTACAATCTGATGACAGCATTGGCTCACCAGGATTCAAAGCTGTTTATCAAGGTACGAGCTAAATTAACTGTTTTAAAGTTATGTTGTAACGTACTTCATTATACCCCAACAAATTAATTTCAAACAGGTATTTAGTCCTTTCAGAAACTTAGAGTTTTGATAACTGTCTCTATTGTCAATTAATGGTTAATGAAGACATGGATTTGCAAATACCTACAAAACAACTAAAAATATTTGCAAGTAAAAATGAAACTTATTGTTCTAATATTTTTGTTGGGACGTCAATAGAAGCTACAAATTTCTATCGTATTTGAAAGGTCTTAAATGTTGCATTCTGCTAACCTGTATCATATTGGATACTATATGAAAACTATTGTTAATATTCTCAGACTTTATTGAGGTAATTATAAAACTTGTTCTCGTGCCTCACTGAGAATCTTCACAGACCTAAGTCAAAATCAGTATGTAATGAAAACAACAGAACAGATATACTGTATGTGATTGTGGAAATTAAGAAGATGTATAGAATTTTGGAAATTTAACTCAGAAAAAGTGGTCTAAGTTACCCTAGACTAATTTGTGTTGCTTCAAAGAAATGAGAACCTTTGCAACATAAACATCTTTATTTTTTTTTTGACTGTGTGAAGTTCCGTACCTTCTGAAGTTGATTAATTATATTAAAAAATACCTGATATCTCTCAGTATGCATGCATGTATTTAATTTTTTCAATTTTAATAGGTTGTATAGACCTGCAGCTAGAAAGAGCTCTTTCTTATTAACATATGGTATCATTTTCTGTTAATTTCCATGTTAATTAGTTCACCTTAAGGATAAAGGAAAACACTTGATACTATTTTCGATAGTTCCTTATGGGCACATATAATGAAAATTATTTGATAATAATCTTGTCAAAATTAGTTTTGTACAAAAGATGCTGCAAAACTTTGAGACTATTCACTGTTCAGTGACTGAAAGTAACTGAACTAGAAGAGTGGGAGTGCTTCTTAAACATTTTCCATAAACTGAAGAACGCTATCCAAGTGTTTCATTTAACTTCTAGTTACCTTACTGTTTCAGTACCAAAACAGGCAAAATAAAGAATGAAAAGTTATGGAGATGTTAACCTCAAGTTTAGCAAGCTATACATTTATTGCACTAAGGACATTAAGGCTTGCTTGAGCAGGTTTTTAGAAGTAGGGTCTGTGGCTGATGATGTGTTGTGAACATTGAAAGGAACAGGAAGGGGAAATATTCCCCAGTGGTCAGCCAGGAAACATGATGTTATTTGTCCACACCAATATTTTTCTATTAGTGGTCTCTCCAGTGAAGCAGATGGTGATGATAGCAGTGATTAGGGTTATACTTCCACCATTATTTTTCCCTAGCACCATATTTCTTCGGGACTCACTCAAACTCACTATTGGTTATTCCCACTCATGGTACTGATTGTAGCATGCTAATTAAATCAACTGTTGTACATTCATAGTTTAAGTTTCTGTGTGCACATATTGATGGATAATATTTGAGTGTTTTAATTATTATTATTATCTACTTCTTTTATGCACCGTGTTTTGGTTTTCTTTAATGTGAACTGAAATCAACAAAATAAGGAAGAAGAAGAGGAAGAAGGGGTTATTCTCATGAGGGTGGCTGTCACTTCCCATGAGAATCCTCCATAGCAACACTACTGAGGTTTGCAGGTCCATGGCCATGAGAATAACCATATGAGAACAAGGAAAATTACAGAGGCTCTTAGAAACAGTCACAATTGCTTAAGTGCATTGTTACAGAGCTGTGAATGAAAAAGCAGACGCAGGCCTGTAGCCATTCTATGGCGAAGACAGTAAGGAATCTTTAGACATTGTGCCACGCATTAAGCCTGTATAGTTACACAGGTCAAGTATGTTTTATTGCACGAGTACAATCACATACTCTTTATCTAAATTAATCTTACGCCTTCTTGTCCCTCCTTTCATGGTTTCATCTTTTGTACTTGTGTCATTTCTAGGGTCTGTGTTTCTTTAGACAGCATATTGTCTTTACAAAATCCATTTATGAAATACATTAAGTGGAAATAGTGATTTATATAGTGGAGAGAGAGAATGTTGGCACTAGTTATGTGACATTTTACATGGTTTCCTCAAACCAAAATTATGAACTTTACTGTCTTGTACCTCTGTTAAAAAGTTCAAAATTTAAATTTTATATATATATATATCAGATTATTTATTTTTCTGCTATAATTTCCTTCTGGTATTTCTAATGCAAATTCATCTGTTTTCATTTCTGGATTTGTCTAATGAAGATACTTTATTTGTGGAGTTCAACCTCTTACATCTGAGAACTTTCTGAAAACACCTGAACTATGCAATGTGCATTTTGCAGTAGCAGTAGCCTCTCTTCTATGAAGTATATTGTTACCATTTAATAGTTGGATTTTGGCTTTCAGTCTTGTTTTCCAACCAGTTGTGAGTTATTCTGTGGGATTTATTTGTTTTGCAAGTTAATTTCAGAATTCTAAAGTGTGAAATGCTTACAAGTTCAAATGTATAGTAAACATTTTAAGATATAGGTGAATTATAACTTTTTTCTCTCATTTCAACATTCTCATTAGTTTATTAGAATTTTCTCATCTTTTATTACTGACAAAACTTTTATCCATCCACACTCTCAATAATTTCCTGCTTTAGGCTAAGTGTGCACCTTAAACGTCTCTCCTGTCACAAGATGCCTCAATAAATCTCCTTCCCCTTGTTTAGCAGTCAAAGAACCTGTCTAAAAATAGAATCTCATTTTAATTGTGAGAAAGTTAATGGATTGTGACATGTAACCTCAAGGACACTGTCTTTGCCATTGCAGTTAGCTAAAAATAAGGCAAACTGCAGGCTTTGGTGGTTCATACGTGTTCTGTAGAGACAAAGTAAAGGACATCCTTATTTGAATCTTTTTTTTCCCAAAAAGTCGTGAGTTTTGCTCAGGATTAGAATCTGATTCCTCACCCTCTTGAGCAATTTTTTACAACTCACCAGCTGAATCTTGACTTTGTATCTATTAGAGTAAAATATTTTTTATATTACTATTTAAATAATGTCACAGTCTATAGAAAATTGTTACTTTGACTGAACTTCATCTCACTTTAATTATTAAGAGAAGGATTTTAATGATGCAATTCACCTGTCCTACATTATTAGCCTGTCCACCTAAAAATGGCATAAAATGATGCCTGTAAATGAACTGATATGCATAACAGATTTTGTGTATGCATAGTAAATTTAATCCTATTTACGATTTGCCTAAGGGATTAAGAGGGGGACAGTTCTTCCCAAGTTCTTTTGCCTCTTCTTTGGCTCACCTTCAGAAACATGCTAATGTCAGAAAGATGTAGGGTTCTCTATATTCTCACTATTCAAATTTTTGTAATCTGCCTTATTAATCAGGTTTCTCAGACTGTAGAATGCAGTTCTCCAGAAGCTGGATCCACGAGAAATGTTTCAGATGTAGGTCCTGTAGAGATAGTTCCTGGAAAGAGTTCTGAATACAGAGGAATGGCACTGTACCTGTGTCACTGAATGCAAGGGAAGGTGACCCATGGAAACACAGATGGTAATCCAAGTGCTGTTATTAGTTTGTTAACTCCAGGAAACTGACAAACAGCTACCGTGTTAGAAAATACAAGAGGTGTCTTGATATTTTTCTGTCAGTCATACTCAGTGTCATGCATTAAATAATTTAGACATTACCTATATGTCAGTACATTATTAATAAGTAAAATGCAAGACACCACAGGCAACCTTAACTTTGATGATAAACTTTCTAAACCCTGCTAGAACCACATTATTAGTGCTAAAATCGAATGTTGTTAACCCATATTAAAAATAAAAATAAAAAAGCTGAAGAATGATCTGAATTTACCATTTTTTTTAAAAAAAAACTATTTTATAGAATGTATTTGAAAGTCCTTAATTCTCCATTATAGATCCCAGGTATCTTAACAGAATGGTTTAATACATTTCAAAAAGAACCCTCTGAAAGCATCTTTTCTGTGAAAAGGCCAGATTGTAAATTGTTCTGTCCTTGAAAAATCAGATGTATTGTAATACCACATCTAAGTGTATCAAAGGATCTATACTGAAATCCTCTTCAGTTGTTATCTATGCCAGTTTTCCTTACTGAAGCCAAGATGACCAGGTGTCACTCCACAGGTCTTCTTAAATAAACAAAATTACATTAGGTATTTCACAGCTGATACTTCACAATAAAGCCCACTAACATTTCTCAATGTATATACAGTACTATGAAGTGCTACTTTAAAAATAAAATTTTCAACAAAAAAAATAAGAAGGAAACATTGAGAGAAAAAAATACAGTATTCAGGCTGTTGTTAAGACAGCTTTCAGAGTTTCAGTGATAGATCTGTTTTTAAAGTAAAAAAATAATAAACATTCTTTTATTTTATATTTTCCTTTTACCTGGGCATTTAATAAGGTTATGAAAGACCTCAGTGTATTTCCTCCATACAAGGGACGTGTCTGAAATCCTTGTATGTAATCTTCTGGAAGAATACCATAAACATGCTGAATCGTGATGAAGGTTGTTGCCAATCTCCCTTGTTGAAATTGCTTCAGTCTGAGTAAATTTTAAATATGCATTAGAACAGGGCCTGGTATCTTCTGACCACTCTGGTTAAATAGGTTTAGGTTCACCAAAAGTACTTATTTTGAATGAATAAATTATTTACTGATTTTTTTTTAAGCTCTAACCTTATTTCCAGTCCTGCTGTGCAATGACTCTCAACTCTGACTTTTTTTTTAATAGTAATATATATATATATATATATGAACAACATGACATACATACACTTAAACAGACGTAACATCCAGAAAGTGATGAAAACAATCACACCACGACTTTGAGGTCACAGGATGGTCTGGTAACACCCACAAAATATGTTGATATGCTAAGACTACGAGCATGCTTTTTTTGCAGTTTGTTGCTGGTCATGGGCTAAAGCAAGGACTTTTTTACATACAATAGGTAAAGAATTTTAATTAAGGTAATTCTTTATTTATGCACTTCTTTTTTAAGTTAGTTTTCTTCTTGAGCTGCATTTCTATTTTGTTTTGACCACAAGTGAAGACCACTCGTGCTCAAACTTGTCCAGTACATGTGATCTGATGTGGTATTTAGGCAGCTTTGAATCAACAGGAAGATTTGGTTTATGCCACTTTTTGATATTGATTCAAGCATGGATTTACCTGTTGAGTGGGTCAGTTAGGCATAGTCATTGCCATGCATATCCAGGTCAGGATAGTACAACGTGTTACTATGACACTATGCCTTGTAGCACTATCAAACAGTGATGTTAGCTTGCAGTTGCAGCCAAAAAAAGGATTGATGAGGTAAATAATGTCCCTGAGTTTGGCTTATTCCACTCATTTTATGGATGTGCCACATCTAAAAATAGGTGCTTTATGGCTCTCAGGATCCAAGGTGGATCATGCAGCCAGCTGATCATTAGGCTGCTTCCATGTTTGTGGTCCTGCTGGCTGTGCCCCTCTGACATAAAAGCAGATGACAGGCAGCTTGAGGTTTTAGGTGTGAATGTTTTATAATTTTATTACGCTTGGGATTTTTCTCCCATTCAACTCTGTAAACCTGTCAGTCTGATAAAAATATTTAATCTTTTGACTTCCAGACTTCTTGATAACCAGTATAACAACATTTGGTTTATAGCCTGTTTAGAACTCATTTTTTATTCCTGGCTTTACGTGGTTATATAAAGTAATTAAGTTATTTCACTAGCCTATCCTTTAGTTCATAACAGTGTTATAAAATAAATGTGGTGACTCAGTGATATAATTCTAGCATTTTGTGTAATTTGAAGGTATTAAGAATTCTTGGAGATGTCAGGAAGTATATCAGCTCCTGCAAGTAGCTGAAAATGTCAGGCTTGCAACCTTTATTTGTATTGATGCTCAACTGAGCAGTTAAGCTTTAAGCTCTTCATTATGATTGTTTGGAAGAAGATTCTTCTTTCCTCTTGAGACTAGTAGAAAAATACTTTCAAAAACATATTTCAGTTGCTCAGATAAATGTCAGTTTTCTTTTTGCATACAGATACAGGACTTAGTAAACCTTAAATCAGTGCAGTTTTTTACTAAAACATAACTACCTTATAAATGTTATTACACTACCAATATTGATATAAAACTTTTTTACTGCTTGGAGGTTTAACAAAACCTGTGCTGAAAGAAATAAATGGAATTAAGACTTTCTAGGACTCTCACAAGTGGACATGCACACAGAGAAATCATTATATACAGTGTGATGCTTGGAAAGAAAACAGATATTAGTCATTCAGTGGAAACTTTGAGTTTCCTTTGCGTTAAGCTTTTCTCTCTTTCATGTATTTCATGTATATTAAGTTTTCTTTTTGCATTATGTTTGTATGTATTATATTTCAGAACATTATTCAAGTGTGTGCTGTTGGAGGACAGGCAATAAATATGTTTCATGTTTTATGTGAATATTTTTATTTATTAAAGCTACTTGGTTCTGTGGAGAACTGTCAGAGAGTTCCGTCATATTATTGTATGAATGAATCTGTTTGTAGTGCTACACAGGGCAGGTTAGTTTTTTGGATGGACAAATTTCAGTCAATTTCTGCCACAATGTATTATCAATCATTTTCAGAACCCTTCATATATTTTTGTCTCACCTTTTTAGAGTGTATTGTTCAGAGAAGCCTAGAGCAGTCACTTCTCAGTTTCAGCATCCTTGAATTTTCTTTCAAGAAATAAATAGTACCACCAGTAGGTTGCCAATAGAGTGAAAAGAGGCACACTAAGTTACTGATAATTACTGCAGCAGTTTCAAATAAATTTTTAATAGTGGAGAATGTCTTTGCCTGAGTTTTGTATAATGTTTGGGGTGGCAGACAGAACCCACTTTTCATCTAGAAAATACACATGAGCTTGAGAAACATAATATAATGGTGATATGCTTTAACTTGTTGAGTGTTTTGCATATTTATATATTATCAGGCCATAGTTGATAAGACCAAATTTCCATCTGTGCCACAATCCTTTATTAAACAATTGTAAACAGAGGCTTACTGAAGAGAATAAAAAGGAGTAAGCATGCAGCACCCCGTAACTCTTCTTCTCCCTCCTAAATTAACAAAATAACAAAACCAAAATGGCTGGATTGAGTGCAAATTTGTTAAGTGATTTGTTTTCCTTTTTAATTTTTATATTAATTGTGTAACTCTGCTTCTAATGTCCTGTTTTTATTAGAGCACTTTTCAGATCTTGATATAATTATGCTCAACTATGCTCCACAGAAATACAATCAATGTCTGGTACTCATCTCAATCAGCTTAAGGATTAACATATATTTGTTCAGTTATGCTGTTTAGCAATGTATTAGCCTCTTTTGCTATAACCTTTAATGCAATGCATTCTTTTGTGCCAATCATGGGCGTTGTCAATATGCTGGATAAGAGCGTGCATGTTAAAAATAGTGTGGTTTACAGACCAGACATCAGTGTATGTTTTTAGTTTTCTGATTTCTTTAAAGAATATCTTTATTAATGTGTCCATTACTTAAACTTCAGAAATTACAAAGTAAAAAACCCCAAAACTCTTAGAACTTCCCACATTTACAATTTGCTTAGGTACAGCCAGTATCCAGCACATGTATTCTTCCTTGGTTTATGACATGACTGTTGCTGGGAAGCTTCCCTCCAGACTGCAGCTGTGTCTGACTGACACAAATGTGCATCCCCGTCTTTTTGGCGATTGATTTGCAGATTGAGTTTAAACCCTTTGTCTGCCTCTCTTCATAAAATTATTAAACATTGAAACAATAACATGTTGTCTCTGAATAAGAGAGAATTATTATGTTTTAACTCTGCCAATGAAGATCATTTTGCTAGTCAAGCTTGTTTGGAAAGTAGTTTCACATCATGATTAAACACGTTCGGTGTAGAAAACAGCTCAGATATTTTTACTGATTTAATGTTTTATACCTTTTTATCCATGTTCATTGTTCAGTATGTTTGACCTTAACATAAATTTTATTTCCAGATTCTAATTATAATTTTAATTAAGGTTTACCATGGCTTTTAAAAAACATTAACAATTGATAGTTTTTCTTAAAGCCTAGGAATAAATTGTAAAAATAAAATTGGCATTTTAAAATAAGATTCTAGTAACATATATGCGAGAATTAAGTATAAGTAATTGATTTTTTGCGAAGTGTTTTTGTTTGTTTATTTTTTACTTTTGACAGGTCTTTCTTTGTACTTTTTTCCTTCTACTGAAAACAATCAAGAAATGGAACTGAACAGTTTAATCTAAGTGTTTGAAACATAAATCCTAGTCTTTGCTTCTTAGCAGATACAGTTCAGTTTGAAAGTTTGGTACAACTTGATAATTTTAGATAAACAGAAATAGGTTTTTACCAGTTAAAATTTTCTCCTATTTTTTTAATATAGAAAACACCCCAGAGTATGCACCATGAACTTAGCTGTCTGCTGACATTACCTAAGAAGATAGTCCTTTCACTCTTTAGGCCAAAATAATTCTATTTTAGTAATTTGCCTTATTTAATTCATAAAGTGGTGACATACTCAGAATTTCCTGTTAATATCTACAACTGAGATTGTTTGGAATTCTTAAGCATCTTCCATTCATTTGTAAAGTTTCTGCAAATGATGGTCAGACGGAAAGACGCATCACAGCTAGACAGCAACAGATACCATGTTTTGATTTTTTCTTTTGAATAAGAGTACTTCTTAAGTATTTTATTTTTGTGCCAGTTTTCTCTATTTTTTTTTGCTACAAGGTTCCAACCATGAGAACTATATTGTCCCTTAGTTTTGAAGCCCTTGGATGCATGACACTCACTCTATGGTTTTAAAAATCAAACACTTGATTTTTATAAATGTTTTTACAAACATTTAAAAGTCAAAACCACTTGATTTTAAATGAGTAATAAATCAGCTGTTGATGTTGTCTCAGCAGTGGTGACACTTATTTAAGCTTTATTTCTTTCTCTATGTTACTTTAAGTAATGAACCTTTTTCCAACAGTAATGAAAGAATTGATTAAATGATATGATAACTGACACACAGTGGACTGTATTGATAGAGTCATAGAAACATTTAGGTTGAAAATGACCCTTAAGATCATTGAGTCCAGTTGTTAACCTAACACTGCCAAGTCCAAAAATTTTAATATGGATTTTTTTTAAGTATTATCTATCAAAGAAATGTGTGAATGAGCTGTGAGAAGCGATGCTATCCCTGAAGTCAATAAACTTTATAGATAGCATTGTTTTAATAATCTTGATAAATATTTAATTTGCTTCTCTAAGGCAAAATGCAATATTATTGTAATTTTTCTTAAAGCAAATATTTATCTGGAACAGAAAAAAAAAAAAAAAAAGATTTTTGAGTCAGACTTCGACCCTCACAGGATTTTCTGTGCATGTATATGCATGATGTCAGCATACTAATAGTTCTTTTTGTGATACAACCCAGGGTAACTTATAAAAAAATACTAAATGTATATTCTTATTACAAGCTGAAGAAAAAGGTAAAGTGACCCTAAGACACTGTACACAAAACACTGCTTCCGGTTAAGACTTTATAGTAGCCATTAAAAAAATACATATATATGCATTTATAGATATATAAAGTGTATTTCACATATTAATATAATTTCAAAGAATCTGAATAATCTCCCACCTCAAAATTTACCCAAAATTTTTCATATTGTGGTTTTCTTGTATGTATATTAGAATACATTGCATACCACAATTAACTCAGTAAGTTTTGCATAAACTTTTAAAATTATACATCTTATTTTATGTTTAGTGTTATTATATATAAAGACCATGTTCTGGTTTTTAAGATACACCCAGCTATAAAAGCTGGTGTTCTTTTGATGAAAACCAGTGATAAAACCCTGGAAATATGAGTTACCTTTATTTTTTGAAAATGTCTGTTACATCTGCAAGGAGATACTCATAAATGTTAAAATTAACAAGGTACAATAAATTTAAGGTACAGATTTAGCTGAGTAATCTACCTTAAATCCCTATGAAAGCGCTCTCCCTCAGTGACATTTTGACCCTTCATAACTGCAACTTAATCTTCTTTGAGAGAAGAATACAAATCCTCTGAGGAGGATTGAATCGCAGCGATCTGAGGACAATGGTACACCTGAGCAAGTACTTTTACACATCCTCCAGTGTGGCTTTAGTGTCCTTAGCTGGGTTCTTTTCCTAGCTAAGGAGACGTGTGTGTGTGTGTACAGGTGTGGTGTGGTCAAGCCCAGCAGGAGCAAGGAAGCAGAGATGTTATCCACATTTCCTTGGAGTGGCCAGACGTGGTGGGACAGTCTTTCTGTGGCCGAGATGCAAGCCCCTGCGGGTTAGGGGAGGGGAACAGGGATGCTCTTTGTAGGCAGAGCAGGATACACACAGGTGTCTGCCCAGTGCTTTATCATCAGAGTGCTGTGTATTGTCGCTGTCGGCGGTGCCAAGAGGCAATGAAGGACTCAGACCAGAGAGTGGTCAGTAGAAAGGAATGAATTGAATTATTTATTTAATAAAGGACGGGTTTTTATGTGTTTAGTTCTTTTAGTGTTTTCCTAAAAAAAAGGCAAGAGGTATTGGACCTCTAACTACCTACCTATGAGGGTGATTGGTCAATTCACACATCATTCATTTCTCTAGTCAGTATCACAACAATTCTAATTATAAATGCAGGTGCAAGATTAGCAAAGTCTGTTTACAGAAAACCTTATCATGTTTTGCATAGTTTCACATGAGAAAGAACAGAGCTCTCACAAACTGCTGCTGAGAGCTGAAAACTTCTCTGCTAAGGCTTTTTAGCATCCATAGTGTATGACACCAGTGTGCTCTGTACAAACCTGCACGGGATTTCATCCAAATCCTTGGAGTCCTGATTATTGTCCAAGCCACTGTAGACCACCTCCAGCACTGCTAATTTCCAGTATAGTGTGTAAATTTATTTAGTAAAACTGGTATTTTAGAAATGCTGTAATGGAATACTGCACAACCCACTTCATGATATTTTTATATAGTAAATGTGTTTCAGCTGTTATTGAGATTCTAAAAAGATCTGGAATTCCTTGTTCATATGCATTTTTCCATCTTTTTAAGCTAGGCTAGATTCTTGTTATCATCTCATTACGGTAAATTGCAGCTATTAGGATTTTGGTGCCTATTGGTATGCTTTTCTTTTAGTAGCTAACGCCATGAAAAGACAAAAGATGGTCAGGTCTGGGTCATTAAACAGTTTCTGCATCACATGTGCCTTCATTATAGCATTTACTGAATTTCTTAAATGTCACTGTTGATTAATAAGTCACATGATTTCAAATGGAAAATTACATTTCAATCTCTAATATTCTTGAAAACACAATTAATATTGGTAGTTGGTACTAAAGAAAGATCTGTGGGAAATATTAAGCAACAGTTGAAAATTTTAATTCTGACACGCAGATGTCTATTAATAAGATCCCCTGTAAAGAACATTTATTTCACTAGAGTTCTTCAAAGTTTTTCAGTACTTTTTATCTTTCCTAAGTCCTTTCAAAAGCTGTATATCTATTCAGCTCATAAACAGACAGAAGTTTCACACTTTGACTGAAATTGATGTGACATACTAACACCTCCTCTGGTTGTGAAGTCAGCATATCCTCCAGAGCAGCCTTTTCATATTGCTCTCTCGTTTTATTAGCAATTTAGATTAAAGGATTAAAGATTATTGTTATTCAGATGAAATAATGGCTTATTTTTACATTGCTGTGAAATTTGAGAAAAACAATACTTCCTAATCTAAAACATTATCAAGAACAAATTTCAGACTCTGTACATCTGGTTTCTTCGTTGTATATAGGGTAGCATATAAAAATAAAATCCATTTAGACTTTTTATTATATGTGAGACTTGCTGAATTAGGTTAACAAACAGCTACAACAATATCTTACTTGGTATTGTGTGTGCTTGCACACTCTGTTTGCATCTAAACACTTCTGAAAACTCAATTTTATTCTAATAATGAAGAACTAACAACATTTACTAGAAAATGGATCTTCTAAAGTATGGAGTCTTGGTGTTTCAGAACATAGCTTATATAACACTGTACAGGGGAGGTTTTTAAGTGCAAAAAGTAATGAACTACATTAAATGGATATATGTGCAGATGAAGCTGAACACAATGCACTGACTGTCACTGAAAAACAGTTTGCTACTGCCTTGTACCTTCTCTCCTCTGACCTTTCCCGGCCAGCATAGCCATGGCCAGCCCTTTCTTCTCCAGGACATTATGCACCCTTCATGGAAAGATTTTAAGAGCATTTCCTTTACAATTCACTTGCAGGCTTGGCATTAGAAGTGTTTTCAAAGGGTCTTTATTTTTCCTTTCAGTGTCCAAAGAATAGCTTGGTGCTTAAGGAACATTTAGAAAGCAGAGTACTATTTGCTTTAAAAAAAAATCATCACAAGTAGAACACAAAAGAAAGCAGTGACTGTTTTGTAGATACTCCAACAGTATCATTTGTAATATGAAAAATAAATGAAGCATGAGTCCTTGTAAATACATATGTAAACTGTTTCCAGTCTGTATCTCTAGATTGTTTTTCCTGTTGATGTGTTTTTCCACTCTTTTTAAAGGGGAAAAAAAAAAAAAGTTAGGACCATTTCTCTCAGGTAGTGAGTATACTTGGGTTTGTTTCAATGCTAGAGAGTGGTATTAGCATGTGTGCACTTGCATGGCCTTCCTTGCAGAACTGACTTTAAATACCTGTTAAAAAAAAAAAAAAAGATAAAAACATAAGATATAAACCTTTTGGATATTTCCTATGATCTGCAGTACTCACCACATTTCTATCTATCTGTCTTTGATAGTTCCAGGATCTTAACAATTGTTTCCACTTTCAGTTTTCCAATGTATATATGACCTCTGAAACAGTGAAATGTTTTTATATAGTCACCTTTATAAGGAACATGATAAAAATACTTGTGTCTGTTATTCTTGTGTTGTGTTGTATTAGCATTCTGTAGAAAAGGTCATGGGGTTTTGGTGAATATAATTTCTCAAGGTTATTCAGCTTGCAACTGAACTTTGCTGGGCTATGTTTCCAAATATTATCATATTGAGTTTGGTTCAAAATCTAATCAGGGGCTTGGAACCATGGCCAGGCTTTCCTCCTGTGCTATAGTGGTAAAAGTAATATGCAGAGAAAAGAGGAGGAATATTAACAGATTTTAGCAAGAGCTGGATGTCAAAGAAAAAATTCAATTTTTTTTTTCTTAATTTCCATTAATTTAATTAATTCCATTTTTTAATTTCCACTCACAATATGCTTAAGAAAAGTGGGTGAGACCTATTTATTGGGATTGTCTTTTAATATGCCAAGATTGAAAGTATGTAAAATAATCTGTCTATACCTGATCTATTTGCTTCTCTACAGTATAGGCATTTGCGTGTGCTTTCACCAGAACATGTACCTGGTAGGAACAACATAAATATAAATTTACGTTTTTCCCCCTTGTGCTACTTGGAAAAAAAAAAAAACAAACACACAAACAGCAAACCAAAACAACACTGTACTTGTCAAACACTTCTAAATTTTTTTTTTTTTTTGGTGAACAGATTTTAATTGTATCCTGGTGAATCTATGAAAGCCATAGTTAAGCTTTATTATATAGTAAAAGACACAGAATTTCCATGTAGCAGTTTGCTAGGGTTTTTAGGTTTGTGCAGTTAACTTCTACAGACAAACAATATTCAGAGAGAGACTTTTTTTCACCAAAACAACCAACACTATTGAATCCCCATCATAACCCAACCTGTCCTCCTTCCTTTTTTCTTCTGGGTGTGAAAATGGAAAACCAAGATGTTGAACGGAATTTTAAGACTAAGAAGTTCAGTGTATCTATGCAAAGTCAAATAGATAGTTAATGCTCATGAAGACTCTCCTGCATGCCTCTGTGAAATTTCAGTCTTTTAATTGCTCTCACTGAAAAAAACACATGAATTTTATTTGTTAGTTTGCTTTTCTTGTCTGTACACTGTGCCTACAGAATATTTACATGTACATATGGGTATGTACTGTTCTGGTATGTTTATATGGAATAGCTTCCAGACTGAATTTTAAGCCGTGAGACTTCCTTTACTTACCTGCAGATTAGTTTTGTGTTAGGTTATGTTCCTCAGAAAGTGTGTTTTATTAGGGAAGAAAAAGCTCCTGTTGTTAAGCTTTGGCCATGTCAGCATCTTTGGAAAGAGAAGGAAAGTTCGTCTTAATTCCACCCCAGAACTCCTGGGTGACCAAGGGGACAGAAGCCAACAGGGATGGAGGCACAGCAAAAAAATTGAAACATACAAGATGTAGATAAGAGCAACAGGAACTTCTCTCTAGGTTGAAAGGGTGCCCATGCAATAAAGCCTCAAAGTTCATCAAAGAGAGAAACTTTGAGATCTTGGGGAAATCGTGCATTGCCAAAAAAGGTCAAAAGTTGCTGGACTGAGCCCAATGCTGGAGGGCAGGATTTGTCCTGCAAGGGCAGAATATAGGAGTGTAAGGCCTACAGATGTTTTCTCTTTTTCTTTTCTTTTTCCTTCAGAAGAATATTTTTGGAGCAATACATCATCTTTCTTGCATCTTTACTGAAATATAAGTAAAATTATTTGGATGTCCACACTGTACTGATATTGGTACATTTGGTTGCTTCCCAATCTAACTTTTTTCATTTGAGCACTTACTGTTTCTACAAGTTACATTAGAAACATACTGAGTTGAAGCTTCAGCAAATCCACACATGGTTTTAATCTTTCATTTTGTTTTATGAAACTGTACTTATCACTCCTGGTCTTTAAGGAGGAGGAACACCCACCATAAGGTACAGAAGTGGATACACAGGGAAAATAAGGTCCTCCCATCTAACATTAATTTTATTTTACAAATCATAAAATAGGCTTGAGATTTTGGTGAGGGTTTATTTTAAGAGTATGAGAAAAAGCAGTGCTTGTGTGGGTACACATGCTCGAGAAGACATGCACACCTGTAATACATGTCAGGTCATCTTGAAAATCATATGGCAGTATTGTTTACCTATTTGTCTGTAATATTTGTGTAAGAAACTGTTAGGATAGAGCTAAAAAAAAAGTATAGATTAAGCTAATTGAAGCAGTTCTATTGTCTAATGATAATTCTTTATTACCATTTATGCTTTGGAATCCTATAATTATCTAATTGCAATCCATTTAATGTGTGCTAAATTAATTTTCTATGATGCCAATTCTTAATTAGGATGCCATGTGTCACTAATTTAAATGGTTGAAAGAAGTCCAAATATATTGCGGTATTTGAGTTTATAATCTGCAAAACATATTGTTTGTATGACATGACCAATTTTCCATAAAACCACGTTAACTACTGGTAATTATATTTTTGTCTTTTAACCATTTAGAAATAGTGTCTTATGTTGGCTGTTCCATTACTTTGCTTAGGTTTGTTGTTGGCTTTACAATCCTTTTACAAATGATTTGCTACTAGTAGCTCATTGATTTTCTTTCTAGACAACCACCATGTCTTTCTTGTCAGGACTTAGGATAATCGTAGGTAAAGATGTTTAAGGATATTCCATTGTAAAGGAAGATAAAGCATATAATTTTCCCAGTTTGAGGGGACAAATTAGACACACAGGTATTTGTTTAATTCCTTGGTTCCTCTTCTCTCCAGTTTTTGGGACAGTTAATACATGTGACTTCGCTTAGTCACGTGGGACCTCCCTTGCTCTCCATATGTACTTGAAGATAATTGGTAATAGTTCATTGACTGCTTCAATTTAAGTACTGAATTTAATTAGCCCCTGTTCCCTTGAATATGTCTACATTTTCTAAAAGGTCCTTAAGCTGTTCTCTTCCTATCCTGCCCTTCTCTAAATTTTATTTAAACATTTTTTATCTAGATAAGAGGGTTTTTTTCTAGAAAAGTGAAAGTGTTCTTCATTCTCCTTTCCTGCTAGCTTTTCTTTTTTCTCTTAATTTTAATGACTATTTAATTCTACAAGTTTTGTTACTGCCTTCTGCCTCATTGCTGTGGTTTGCCTTTTCACAATACTCACCCTTATTTCATTCTGATAATTTCTGAGGCAGCTGCACTTCCTTTTTGCCGTACTTCCTATTTTCTATAACATTCTAAGTTGCTTTCCACAGGATAACTTCGTGCTAACTTTTGTTCAGGCCACTGCTCAGTCCTTTGTGTTGACAGGCCCTACTCTTTCTGGTAGTAAAGCAAGATGAATACTATAATTTGAACAATATCATGTTCCTTATCACAAAACGTTAGAATAAAAATCTACAGTGAGACAAAAGGCATATTTGTACTTGACAATAATAGGTGCTTAGGGAAGAAATGGTGAATTATGCAGTGATAAATCAAGAAACAGGGTATTTTCTCTGTTTCCAGTGATGCGCGCCTCAAGTACTTGTCTCTCAATAAGACTTTCTTCCATGTATTTGTCCAATAACTTTTTGAACACACGTATTTC
>VWZT01010545.1:0-23033 GCA_013397055.1 Pachycephala philippinensis | reverse complement strand
CCCCCCCCCCAGAAAAAGAGATTTGCAGTCTATTTAATTGGTCCTCATTTCCTCAGTAACTTTGATCTTTTGTTTTCCTCCCCTAGTTCTAATGTTGCCTTTTTTAAATGGAAGAGCAGAACTACATGTAAAATTTAACATGGAAATGAAATTTTTGAAGGTTTTTGTGTGAGGTCAGAATACTGTTCTCTGTTTTGTTCATTGTTCCTTTCCCAGTAATTCTTAACATTTTCAATAGCTTACAGTTTAATAGAATTATCTTTAGTATGCCAGAGCTTCTGTTCCTGAGTCCTAGCTGTCAAATCAGAACCTATCACTGTGCCTGCAAACTCATAATAATGGGGGTTTTTTTCCAGATTTATTTTTCTACAAATATTGATAATGAATTTCACATGCTGTATCATTACTTGGTTAGTAGGTATCATACATTTTTTTGCAACAAGTAACAAAAAGCTTCTTCCTCATTGCTGTTCAGATTTGATCTGCATTTACCCCTGGACATGTAAAATTGATTGTAAACAAACCAAATTTTTTTTTTCTGCATTCTGTAATAACGTATTTAAGTACACAGTAAATATTAAACTTAAAGAACATATTGTAAAGTTTGTTTTCTGCTTTATTGTTTTATTGCTTTCAAGGATTTTTATATTATAAGATACGTTGCAATACGATGTTATTATTACCAGCAAGCCACCCATATGCTAGGATAGTGAACTGTTAGCTTAAATTGACTTCCTAGAAAAGTTGTTGTTTTTTCATTGATCTGATTCTAAGGTCATGTTTGTTTTTTTTATAATATTGGTACAGCATGCAATAAGGTGGAAGCAGCAAAAATTAATCTACTGGATATGATCTGTGGTCTTTTTGATAACAGCAAGGACAAAACATTTCAGAGAAAATGTGAGAGTATCTTAGAATGCTGCTGGGAAATATATGATCTGTGAAGGAGACCTTCTCTTTTAATACTTGGAGACTGATAATAAATTGCACTGTTAAATTTCTTCGAAGAAATTTACTGGAATAATGATAAAATTGTGATCATCTATAAAATTGTCATGTAAGGCCATCCTGTTTTTAGCAGTAGGCCAACCTCATTTTAGCAGTAATAGCCACTTTTACAGTCCAATTAAGTGCTATCTGAAGTATTTTTTTCTAATAGTTTTGATTTACCATTTTCTTTTTTCAGTAGTTTTTCCTATGTTCCATTGCAGGAATCATGTATATAATATCATTCCTTTGCTTACGTCCTCTTCTGCAATCCTGAGCATCTCTCTATCCCTTCTCTTTGTATAAGGTTTTGTTTGTATAAGAGTTTCTCCTTTGTGTTTTTAAACTGCATTAGGTATTATATCTGTTCACACAGGAATAAGAGAAAAAAAGTAAATCATTGGTTTTCTCGTATGTGAAACATGAATTTCTGTGACCTCTCAGAGCTTAGATGTTAAACTCTTTTTTTTTTTTAAGGGGGGGTAAATTTATACCTGTGTCAGTTCACAGCTTCCCTTAATCTATCTTGACTACAGCTGGGATGATAATTATGAAATATTGTCAAATAATTAGTTTAGGTTTTAGAGCTATTGATTTCAACTTTCTGATAGAAACCTGAAGTTTATTTTATATCTTTTAGTTGAAACAATTGATTTTTGCTCAACTCACAGGAGTTTAAACACATATTTAGTTTAAATTGTATTTATACATCTGAATTATTAATGTGTGAGATTATTATTTATACTCTTTGAGTTTGTATCCAGATTCAGATTTAATGATTAATGATTCACTAATCATTAAAGCTAGAATATTGGATAGTGTGAATGAAAACACAGCAACACTAAGAATTTAATTTAAACTGTGTATTTGTAAACTAGTAACAAGGGGGGAAAAAATCAAATTACTCCTACCATGAATAATAAATTTAAGAGTGCAAAATCTTCTAATCTATGAATTATTTTATTATACGTTTATTATACATTTCAGATACCTGAGTCAAAGTCTTTACATCAAAAAAGTCTTGAATCGCAATGTGACACCTTTCAAATAGAAGTCATAATACATATTTAAATACTTAATATCACTTTTGAATTGCCATATTTCTTCATTTGAAAGAAAACAGAGCAACAGAAATGTCTTTCAATTAAATTCAGAGAGATATGATCTTACAGTCAGAAATCTAATCTTGTCATTCTTCTAACATTAAAGAGAATATTCCCTGAAACTGAGTAAATATTTCTAGTTTACAAATAAGATGAAAAGTCTTTTTCCCCAGGCATTGAGAGAGGATACATGAAAGCCAAGAACAATTGCATAAGATCAATATTAATATTTTGGTAACCAGAGGAAGCGGATATTTAAATTTAAGCTTGAGAGTTTATGCGCAAACATCATGAAGTTCACACAGCTCTAAGAACTCAGATCAAAAGAAGGCCAACATTGAAGGAGTACACAAAATAATCCTAAAAGAACAGGGCTTTAATTGCCATGCTGAATAGGTTAGCATAGATGTTATTTTCATGTTTGTTATTTTAAGAACATTTCCTGTCCCATGGGATTTTTCTGAGAGCTCAACATAACTTCAACTGAATTGGTCTGAAATGTTCTCTTTTTCAGCAAACTGATGCAGCGCATCTTCACAATTTATGAAACAGGACAATGGATGCATGTGTTGGAGCAATATGCACAAATGCATATTGCACAATCTCAGCTGCATTCAGACATTTTAAAAAATTGTTCACTGGCCAAATCAGTACAAGTCAAACAGGTATCGGAAAGGACAATGAAGTAAAAGTCTGTGCAAAATCCCAGAGGACAGAAAAATGTTGGGAATCATTTCGTGCCTACTATTCTAGATCTAGTTATAAAGAAAGAGTATTCTTTATACGTAAATACAAAACCATTAATTTTGCCTTCTCCATCTTCCCTAAGTTTTGGGTTGTAAATATATGTAATGGAAATGTAGCTTTCGACTAAAGGGAGTCCCAGAATCATTTAAGATCATTAATCCATCCATTAATCCAGCATTGCCAAGTCCACCACTAAATGATGTCCCTCAGTGCCACATCTTCATACCTTTTAAATACTCAGCCGCTTCCCTGAGCAGCCTGGTCCAGCGCTTGACAGCCCTTTCTGTGAAGCCTTAGAGCATTTTCCAGTACCTAAAGGGAGCCTTCAAGAGAGCTGCAGAGGGACTTTGCACAGCAGCATCCAGTGACAGGACAAGGGGAGTGACTTTAGGCTGCAGGAGGGTAGCTTTAGATTTCTTCTTTTAGGAAGAAATTCTTTACTGTGAGGGTGATGAGGTGCTGGAACAGGTTGCCCAGAGAAGTTGTGGATACCTCATCCCTGGGAGTATTCAAGGCCAGGCCAGGTTTGAGGAACCTGGGCCTAGTGGAAGGTGTTCCTGTCCATGACAAAGGGGTTCGAACTAGAAGACCTTTAAGGCCCCTTCAAACCCAATTTTGTGATCTTACGGTGATTCTATGAATTACAGTGAGTGTTTTCTGTCAGCCTGAATAACTTTTGACTAAAGTAGATTCCTGTTAGGGGTGCATATAGTCTTCAATTTAAGGTTTGTGAAGATCTAGATTCCTACACCTGGATGGAATTTTTCGAGCTTTTTATTGTTAAAACGCAAATAAGACCTCTTCAGAAGTGTTTCATAAGTCTGTCATGTTTGCTGGATTGTTTTTATGCTGAACAAACAAGCGCAGACCCTGAAGGTTTAAATAGAAATAGAGTTAATGAAATTATTTTTGACAATTTGTAAGTTATTTGTCTTTTCAATATAAAATAATTTGATTCAAAAATTCCTTCTGTTGTGTTTGAGAAAACCTGAAATTTATCATTAAATTGTTTTTTATGAGACAGATTTTATTAAAGCTTTTTTTTCAAAGAATAAAGCATTTTTTAAAATGTTTGATCTGAAATTAGTGTTTATATTTTTAATTTATATATGTTTTTTGTCCTTGCAAATAAGATATTTACAAATCCAAATTATATATCACCCCAAGAAAACTGGGCATTCTTGGATGAAGGGTGATATATTAAGAATAACAAAGTATTTGGTTGGTCTCCTAAGTTTATACTGCATTCTTGCCTTCCTCACTAAGAGCTTGCATCTGACTAAAAGCATAGTGTAATAGTTTCCTACCAAAAAAAAAAAAAATCAACAAATTTTTAAGCCACCAGAAACCTTAACTTGTGGTAATTTCTGTTAAAAAGTTTTAGTTCACTGATCCATAGCCCTTTTCTATGGCTTGGATGCATAGCCTGAGAGTTAAAAAGAATCATGATCTGTCTTCTATTTCATAAATTTATTACTTAGAGATTTTTTTTTTTACTTCATCTGTAGTCTGGAAAGAAACACCTGTCTTTTAAGGGATAAATCTTCAGCAATGCTTTTGCAAATCCCTGCAGACAGTTTGCCTTCTGACACTCCTGCCTAAGACAGAATTGCCCTGATTTTTGAGACACAAAAGGTTTTTTGACAAGAGTATGTGGCACATAAAAATTTGGCAAAAAGTTTATGATCATTCTCGCATGCTGGATTAGATATAGCTCTGCTGTCAGTGAGGGAGATGAACTTCTAAAATGGGATTAAAATGTGTATTCTGATTTTCTGTAGCTCCCCACAATTTCATGTAGTATGTAAAGATGTGCATAGCTGAAAACACGCAGGTTTTGAGCGCTATTCTGTGGAAGTAAAAATCAGTATCTCAGTAGGAACAAGCAAGTGAAGCTACGTTAAAGCATTTGTATATATAATTTTGAATCCTTATTTGTAAATATTATTTATAAAATTGCTCTCCCAGTGTTTTATTATGTTTATGTACTGGACATTTTAGAAAGTGGTTTTATTAATTTATGCATTCTAACTTTCTGTTAAGACAAATTATTTAAATAAGATAATAATAGGTGCAGGAGACACAGCATCGCCAGCAGGTAGAGTAACTTGTTATGTTGTGAAATATGTGCTATACCTTTCTGAACATGTCTGTCAATAATCTGTTAATGACTGCTTTAAGGGTGTAAACATAGTGGATTAACTTCACATATCATAATTCTGTATCCTGTATCTTAAAATTTCTGTTGGAGTTGGTGTGTCAAGGTATACACTTCTGCCAGGATTTAACAGTATTAGATTTAACAATATTTGACAGCAAACATTTTCAATGGTGTTAAATTATATTAATATTTAATACTATTCGCTGAGTTGAATTTTCTTGTTATCTTGAATGTTTCTGATTTCATACCTTGGGCTGAACTGTGAAATATTTAAATACCAAGAACTTTATCTCTACTTTCATTTAAATCAGATTTACATAAATAATATTTACATTTCATTACATGTCCAGCAACACAGTTTATAGAATCAGAAGTGTTTGTTGTTATCTTTTCTGATCAAAGGCAAGTTAATTAAAAAAAAATTGCTTTCAGTTTACTGGCAAAGAAATGGAGCCTTCATTTTCTGATGGGCAGCCATGTGTATAGGATTTTTTAAGATGATTCTACCACAGGCAATTAATATTTACATTTTCTTTCCTAATACTTATGGTATTCATAAATTTCATAAGACTTGAATTTTTTATAGCCTCATCTTGTTTATGTAGATTTGAGATCTAAGAATTAATTATTTTAAGAAACAGAGGTCCTAGAGAATATCTTGAAGAATAATCCAAAACGTTAATTTATTTTCAGCATAACTGAATGCAGCTGGGAAAAATGTGGCTCTAATTTGAAGTATGAGATTAAGAAATAATTCCTCAGTTTTGTTTTTATTATACTTTAGTTATTTTAAACTGAAATCCATTGACTCTAACAGTAAATTATATACTTTTAATCATATTGTTAATAGAATTATAAATGGAATTGCAGCTGTGAGAGTTAAGAGATTCTTTAGTATGAGTGCTTCATTGCCAGAAAAATTATCTACGCACAACGTATCTCCATGGGTAGGATGGAGACTGTGGCTTTATAATTTTACCTTCAAATGTGCTGTAATTCAGTGCAGTCATGCAGTTAAATGTAAGTATTTTGTTATTTTCAGTAGTGCAGCAATGCAGGTATGGAAGCTATTAGCTTGTGAAAGGACTTCAGTCATCATTGAGGCAGTTTTACAGCATTTACCTCTAGTTCATTTTCAGCTGTAAATATTAGTTTAATGCATAATGCCAAATATTTTGAAAGTACTTCTGATACTGACATATAAATTGATTGCAAATATATTTTCCTTATTATTGTATTCAAATTTTTTGATATTCAGAAATAGAGAAAGGAGGTTGTGGAGACCCTGGAATTCCATCGTATGGGAAAAGGACCGGCAGCAGTTTTCTGCATGGAGACACACTTACCTTTGAATGTCAAGCAGCTTTTGAACTGGTGGGAGAGAGAACAATTACATGTCAACAAAATAACCAGTGGTCTGGCAACAAACCCAGCTGTGTTTGTAAGAATTATTATATTTTTCTCTGTATTATTTTCATGACCTTAATCTCTCACATTTCTTAATATCTGTGACTAACCAACAGGAAAATACTTCAAAGTACCTTGAAGACTTTTCAGTCAGGGTTTTTTTTTAAATTGACTCAGTAGCTCATTTATGGGGAACATCATGCAGGACTGTTTTTAGAATGTTCTTTCCCCTCGTTTTATGTTTAATTGCACCACTTAACACTCTTAATGTAAATGTGTGTTGAATTAGACTCTAAATGAGCAATTCCTAATAGCAGATAAGCGTTCAAAAGGACTCTGTGGCACATGCATATTTCATTCTGGCAGTGCAAAACAGCCTGCAGAATCACATAAGAAAAGATTGGGATTTTTTTTTTTTTTGGTTGATATACCACAAAGGTGTGAAAATTAATATAAAGAAGTTAAGAATATCAAACACTGGAAAAGGTTAGGTAAGGTCATTAGTTGTGATTTTTGTTTTAAAAGATAAAATATATTTGTTGTTAAGAGAGGGTTGTTGGTTGGGGTTGTTTTTGTTTCTTTTTGGGGGGGTTAGTTGGGTTTTTTTTGTTTCTTGGGGTTTTTTTTGTTGTGGCTTTTTTAAATTTATTTTTGTTTTGCTTTGCTTGTTTGTTTGTGGGGGTTTATTTATTTATTTTTTGGGGTTTTATTTGGGTTGGGTTTTTTGCTTTGCTTTTTTTTTTCCTTGCTGGTAAAACAGAGCAAATCTTTCAAGTACACAGGTTTGTTAGGCACTTCAGTTCTCCAGATCATGTTAAATTTTCCTATAAAGAGTCTTACAATTCAGTACTGGATTTGACAACCATAACAACCATCATGAGGTGTCCTATTCTATTTGGACATGTAGGTGCTGTGAAGCTGTGTTGGTACAGGATTTAACAAGCTGAGCAGGACTGCTGTGTACCAGAATAATTCTCAATATGCCTTGCAATGCTGAAATGTGTCTAAGCATGTAAAGCTTAGGCACAGAGACAGTTTAGCTGCAATTCCCTTTGAAAACAGAAGTTGTGTTTCTTCCTGGTGCTGTATTGCACTGGGTTGCTGTATCAGTTTTTGTTGACAATGTAGAATATTTTACTGTGCTCCACCGTTAAATCTGCACATGCCCTGTGAAAGAGCATGGAATCTGTAACATCTATTTACATGACACATTTGAAGAGCTGAATAATGGTTATCCTTTGTGTTAACTAATAGGCAGTGAGTCTTTCTCTTTCTAAATATCCTGTACTTCTGGCTACAGTACCAGTCACAAGGTCATGGCTCTGAAACCAGTTAGGCAATGTCTTGATGAAAATTTTTTGGCTCAAAAGAGTCAAAAAGGATGGTAGCGATGAATAATTTTTGGTTTTGCTCTATGCCATCAAAGCGAAACTAGGGTAAAATAAGTTCAGACTACATGCTCTTAAGATTTCTTGATTCAGTCACATCTAAATTTCCACTGTTATTTACATCAATATGAACTTTCTATACTACACACAAAACTGGCACTTGCGCTTGATTTTTTTGGATTGTTAAATACAGTTTAATGCATATTTGGAAAAATATAATTTCAATTTGGAGGTTGCATTTTCATTTCAGAACAAACCTGCCAATTTGTGCAAATTCTAATGCATCAAGCATTACTTTTGCTTGCTTTGGTATTTGCTACAAGCTAATCTCTTGCAGGCCCTGCTGCAATCACTTGGATTCACTTGGCAAAAAGAAAACATGTTATATTGGAGAAATGTTCTGGAAGTGTTAAATGTTTTCTGCTTGCATGTGTAGTAGTTCTGACATCCAGGCTTCAACAGCATCCTTTTTCATGAGAATAAAAAAAAATACAAATGCAATCATTTGTAAAGTTTGTGGATAGTATTTTGAGAATCTTATTGTTCTTTCCTTTAGTTTCATGTTTCTTCAACTTCACCACACCATCCGGAATTATTCTTTCTCCAAATTATCCTGAGGAATATGGGAACAATATGAACTGTGTTTGGTTAATTATCTCAGAGCCAGGAAGCAGAATCCATCTGATTTTCAACGACTTTGATGTAGAACCTCAATTTGACTACCTTACAGTCAAAGATGATGGAATTTCAGATTTACCACCTCTTGGCACATTTTCTGGCAATGAGGTCCCTTCTCAATTGGCTAGTAGTGGGCACATAGTAAGACTTGAATTTCAGTCAGATCACTCTACCACTGGAAGAGGATTTAATATCACTTACACAAGTAAGAACTTCTGCTTTTATTTTATGCGTAGTTTTATGCTTTCTTCATAATAATTAAAGCAGAGAACATATTTATATTTATAACACAGAAGTAAATTGTCATGCTTGTATAATTGCACTATTTTCAGGTGTCTTCCTTGTATTCATTAGCTGATCTGAATCCCCATCATTTATTTATTTTAATTGTGATAGTGCTGAGGAATTCCCTTCATTATTTGTCTTTTTTGTTCATATTGCATTAATACAGAGCATGTAACTAAAGTCCAGATCATTCAGATCAGAGTATCCAGTGCAGGTAATTTAATATACTTTTCAATGGAACTATCAGGAATAAGTTCATAATGGTATTGATCTTAGATTCCAAATATTGAGGTGTTAATCTAAAAAGCGTAAAAGTATAAAAATTAAGTAGGATATC
Organism: Pachycephala philippinensis; assembly: GCA_013397055.1. Classification (NCBI taxonomy): domain Eukaryota; kingdom Metazoa; phylum Chordata; class Aves; order Passeriformes; genus Pachycephala; species Pachycephala philippinensis. The sequence goes on along the minus strand of VWZT01010545.1, from coordinate 13,940 downwards.
AATGCAAATAAATAGTTCCGGGAACCTGCTTTGCTTTTTTATCTTTTTTTCTATTTGAATAGTGTGGAATCTAAGGACACAGAGCTCTAAGAATAGAGATCTCTTTCCTGCATTACACATAATAGTTACACTCTGTCTGTCTTTTAGTGTCTAGAGCACAGCTGAACTGTTGAGGAAGTCTTTACTTTAAGAGTACACTAATTTAGAATCATTCTTCTATCTGGCTTCTGTCCCTTTAGGAATTTTAAGAACTTGCTACCTTTGAGAAGGCAATTCTCAAATGTACAAAGTTTAGTTGCAACTGGACAAACAGGTCAGAAGTTGTTAAATGTGGACCCAGAGGTCATATACAAATACAGAGCTACTGAGAAAATCAGTCTCTCCTGTTCAGGCAGCCAGGCTAAGAAATATCTGGCTACAGATAGCCCTCTGTTTTGTTTATAAAAAAATATATTACTAAACAGTACTCTCAATAGAAAACTCTAAAACAGCATTGTCATGTAGAAAACATTTTTACATTTGCTGTAGATTGCTAACTCTTCTAAAAGTTTTATGAGTCATTCAAAGACACTACTTATATAGAGGTTATCATTTTAGCTGAAGAAATTATCTTCTAAGGTTATGGAAGTTAATTGACAATAAAGCTGTCTTTGAGACCTTTTGCACTATTTCTGAGTTGTGTCAATTAAAACAGTAGTGTTTGTGGCCAAAGTGTTTTCTTGCATTATTTAGAAAGATTCCCCACATAAAGCTGGAATTCATCTATTTCAATCTTTTTGAAGTCTTAGATGCATAAATTGGTCTTTTGCTTTTATAGGAAGGGATAATTTTTGTCCTTTGAAAACTGGCAGGAAGAAAAAAAGGGGAGGTCATTTCCTCTTGTTTTATCACTTGGTACCTGTGAGAAGAGACCAATCCCCACTTTGCTACAACCTCCTTTCAGGTGGTTGTAGGGAGCAGTAGGGACTCCCCTCAACCTCTCTTTCTTCAGGTTAAACAACCCCAATACCCTTATGCTAGAGGCAAAACAGATGGATTTTGTCCAGAGGAAAATTTAGGCAAATGGTTCTTGTGTATCTAAGCCACACATATCTAAAAAACTTCTGAATTCCAGCTGCGTTGGATATGTGTGAATGTCATTGGATTTGAAGCTTTTTATTGAGAACTGTTCTATACTTTGAATTATATACTACTACGTAATATGGGTTACATATTACTCTATTACAACTGAAATATTATTCTCCTCCTCCTCCAAAGAAAAAGACACAAAGTTTAAAGGCATGGTTGTTATTATTGCTATTATTGTTGGTTTTATTACTGGTATTATTACTATGTTTTTATCAGCCTTTGGTCAGAATGAGTGCCATGATCCAGGCATTCCTATAAATGGGAGGCGCTTTGGAGACAGATTCCTTCTGGGAAGTTCTGTTTCCTTTCACTGTGATGATGGCTTCGTGAAGACTCAAGGCTCTGAATCCATAACCTGTATTATGCAAGATGGAAATGTAGTATGGAGCTCCACTGTCCCACGTTGTGAAGGTAAGGGTACAATCTTTGCTTTGCACCTACGGTTTGAATAATGACGCTATTTAAATTTGGCTTACTTTCTACATTTTGCACATAAATAAGACTGCTTTACCTGAAGTTATTCATTCATCTTAACACTCTTCCAGTCAAATGAGAGCACAGTAATAGAAACAAGATAGCTTGCTTTTATATTCTAGGAATAAAATAGCATTCTAAAAATCCGATTGCTATTGTTTTCAAGTTCGGATTGTCACCGTCATTACTTGGTTGTGAATTATAACTGCTATAACAGTTTTGGCTGTAGCACACTGAAGAACATAATTATCTACCTCGTAGAAAGTAACTAAAGCTTGTATTTAAAAGTCCTTTTTGAAAATGTACCCCTTTAACTTTCTCAAAATAAAAGTATACCTGAATTTCTCTGTGTAATATTATAACCTTCAGTACACTTACTCCTGAGAAATAAAGTGAAAACCAGAGCTATGTTTAATATACATGATATTCCCAAAAAATTCCAAATTTATTTTCTTGTTCTTTCCTAGGTAAATAAACAGACTAAGATGATCTCTACTTAGGTTTAAATCTCTCTTTAGAATGAAATACAGTAAGAAGAATTCCTTGATGCTTAACAGTGATGGGTCCTAAAGGCAAGGCAGATGAGTGCATTTAATAAATGACTGAAGTATGTTTTTTAAAAATCATTTTCAAAATGTATACCTTTTATTAAGCAATAGATACATAGACAGACTCCAAATTAAAAGATTTTTTGGGGAGGAAGAAACTAATCCAAACCTAACTGGTGTAAGTCTCACATTTCCATTAATTTCAGTGTCATTGCAATTACTTAAGGATCTGGATCATATCACTTTCATGGTTTTTGTTATTTGGGCAATTTGAGAAATCAGTTCTCATAAGACTGTGCATTTTCAAAGAAAATTTAGAAATACTGAAGACCCCCCCACCATGTCTGCAGTCTGTTACAGGAAGTGCATGTGAACCTAGATGTTGTACGAGCAAGATTTCTTATCCCAATTGAAGCATATTACACAGTGGAGCAGGGTTTTTCTTTATTCTTAGAACAAACCCAGCCCACTCCAAAGCAGGGAGTAAGGGTTTTTTTTTTTCATCAGAAGATCTTTTTCTCATTTTGAAACTCTAGATACAATTGTTAAAGTATTTAGTGTAATCTTTGTGTAATTTTATTTTTGAAAACACATTGATAAAGGACCCAAGATCAGCATTTTGAAGGAAAAAAAGAGAGAGAAAAAATTAATTTCTAAAATTACATTTTCAGAAAACACATAGGTGCCACTCAGCCTTTCTTTGAACCTTGTAGAATGTTTACTTAGTTTTTATTGAGGAAAAGATTAAACTAGGAGACTGCTTTGGGGATGTCTTTTTAGATTTTGCTCTTTGTTTCTTTTATAGAAGGAAGTAGTTGCATTCAGGATATGTTCCTTTCTGATGTGGATTCTCTTGATAATTGAAGGAGTTTCTGGACTTGGATTATAGTATGGACTAAGCATCCTAAGCATGATTTAGTTTGCTTCTAGTTATCTGAGATTTCTGAACAACTGTTGTTTTTTTGTTGTTGCTCTTCTCTTAGAATGTCTTAGTATACACAACAGTCTCCGTAAGCAACACCTGAGATAGATGAAGTAAATGATGTACATGAAGTGTTATAGTCAGTTGAGGATCAACAGTCTTATGACTGTTCTTGTTTATAATATGATGAAATATAATTTTAAAAACACTACGGAATAAATTTATTTCTTCATTAACTATACACATTTAAGGTAAATGCCATTCTACTGGCCTTTCATTTTGCTTCAAAGAAAATTTGGTGTGTTTCAGGATTTGTGGGTTGCTTTTATTTCACCCTCAAATCTGGAAAAAAATCCTAGAGACAAGTGCAAGTCATAAGTGAATTCAAATAACCTCTCCAATTAGATTTTTGTGTTGTAAAAACATTGAAACAAAACCAGGCATATTAATTTACAACTCACAAGTTCTTGTTGCCATCCATTTCTATATGGCATAATAGGTTTGTTTGTCACTACTTAGAGAAATAGAAGAAAACTAGTAAGATCTGCACTGAAATACGGAATTTTCTGATAATGATACTATTGACTTCTTCTATGAGGACAATACAAATGATACTAAAATAAAATTACCTGACCTTGAAAGTGTTCCTGTGTTACACTGTGCCATAGCCTTTAGTAAAACATAACATCCCAAAGCCCTGTCTGTGCCATGACAGCTTAAATTTTTAAGGGACTCATGTTTTCCTAAATTTGTTCTGTCATTTCTGCTGTTGTTTAATCCTGCTCCAAAGTCCTTTGTTTTTACTCTGAAAAATGCTCCCTGTCTAGCCCTGTTATTTTCATAGCCCTCTTGCAATACATTTTTTTTAATGTTTTATGGAGGAGGATCAGGTTAGAGAACCTGAAATTTGACATACAGGAATGGGCCTGATGGGATGCAGCCAAGAATTCTGAAGAAGCCATCCAATGACATCACAAGGTCACTCAATATCTTGGGAAGCTGATTTAAACCAGGGAAATCCCTGAGGACGAGAAAGCAAATTCCAATCTTGAAGGATGGAAAGAGGAAAGATCTGAAGAGCTACAGGTCTCATCTGTATCACTGGGAAAGGTGATGCAACAATATTCCTTGAAACCATTTCCAAACCATGTGCTGTGGTTTAAAACCCAGCTGGAAATTAAGCCCCATGCAGCTGGCTCCCTTCCCCTCCACCCCCTCCTGTGAGAGAACCTTTTAAGGCAGATATTCTGAGTTGAGATAAGAACAGTTTACTGAAAACAGCAATGAGATAAGACAGTGAGGACAACAATAACAAAAGTATACAAGAGAGGGTGATTTACATACAAAAAAGTGCTCACCAACTGCCTGACTGACCAAGCAACCCAACCAGGCTCCTCGTGTGGGTGGCCACCAAGACAAAGACAAAATACCCCTCCAGATCCTTCTGCACATGTTTTGCCTCCACCCGATGTCACACTCTTCTTGGAAGTGAAGTCCCTGAATTCCGACCCCCAGAGATGGTGTGAGTGGTATAGAATAACAACCCAGGTGTGCCCACACAGCTCCAAACTCCACCCTCTCATGGCTACTGCGAGAAAATCAACTCTATCCAAGCCAAAACTTGGACAAAACGAAGAAAACTATGGTTACTGGGACTAATCAACATGGATTTATGAAGAAGAAATCATGCGTGAGCAACCTAATAGCCTTCTGTGCTGAGATGAACTGTCTGATGGATCAGGGGAGAGTAATGGATATTCAGTTTTAGTAACGTGTTTTGCACTGTGTCATGCAAAATTCTGAATGACAAACCAATGAAGTAGGGACTAGAGAAGTGAACAGTGAAGTGGACTAAAAACTGCCTGAACTATTTGGCTCATAGAATTGTAGGCAGTGTCACCAGGTCCAACTGGAAGTTGATTCATAATGGTGTAGCCCAGGCGTCAATCCCCTATCCAATTCTGTTTAAAATCTTCAGTAGTGAACTGAATGCTGAGGCAGAGTGTACTCTGAGCAAGTCTGCAGATGATGTAAAACTGGGGGGAGTGGTGGTGTACCAGATGTTTGTGCTGCTGTTCAGAGGGACCTTGGCAGAGAGGCAGGAGAACTGGGCTGAGAATAAATGACAGATCTTCCCCATCTATTCAGCATTGGTGAGGCTGTGTTGGGAGCAGTGTGTGCACTCCAGGGATCCACAGTACAGGAAACATGTGGACATACTGCAGTGAGCCCAGTGAAGGGTCACAAAGATGATTTAGGACTTGGAGCATTTGTCGTACAAGAAGAGGTTGAAAGAAATGTGCTTGTCTGGACTGGAGAAGAAAAGGCTCGGGACTCAAGAGAGATCTTGTCAATATATATGGATAACTGATGGGATGGTTTAAAGAAGGTGGAGCTAGACTCTTCTCAGTGGTGTAAAATCACCAGGCAAGAGGCAGTGAACAGAATACATGGAAACAGAAATAATGTTTAAACAGAAATACATGTATTTCTGTTTAAACATAAGAAAAAAAACTTGCACTGGTGAGAGTAATCAAACATTGAAACAGATTGCCCAGAAAGTCTGGGGAGTGTCTGACTTTAGAGGGAAGGCATGATCCTGACTGGACATGGTTCTGTGCCATCTGTTGTATTGAGCAGGAAATGGACTAGATGGTTTCCAGATCTCTTTCAACTTAAACCATTTTATGATCCAAAGGAATATTTACAACTGCCAGTTCCACTGAGCTCAGAGATTACTCAAAAAGATGGCATAGTACAACGGTAATAATTACTTGGAACAATTTGTCTGATGTTTCCACGTAAATATGGAATCATCCTGGATCTAAATGTGATGAGACAGTATCATTTTTTAACAGGATACTGTGCTTTTCAACAGAAGAAAGGCTGGCAGACCCAAGTGCCATGCTCTGTGTGTTAAAATATATATAGAGTAATAAGTCTTGATAAGTTGCAGCCCTTATGAGTCTGAAGAAAACAAAGTGCTCATAACACTGTGTTAAATAATTAAAACTATGTTAAACTTACTTTTATATGCATTTTAATTTGAGTTTTTGCAATTTCTTTGAATATATAGTATATTAGAAATACTGTATATGTTACAAACATACTTTTTTTTTTTTCTTTCAGCACCATGTGGTGGACATTTGACAGCATCGAGTGGTGTTATCTTGCCACCAGGGTGGCCAGGATACTACAAGGACTCACTTAATTGTGAATGGGTGATTGAAGCAAGACCAGGACATTCCATTAAGATCACTTTTGACAGGTGAGAATCATGAAGTCAAACAAGAAGTAAGGTCTAAGCATAAATATTTGTTTTATTATTGAAGAATAAATATATTCTTTAAAAAACCAAACCACAAAAAGGAACTTTGTTACAATACTCACAATAATATTCCTTCAAGTAGGCAATTAAAGCTTTCTAATGTATTTACATTGTGTTTATTATAACACTGGAGAGGCTGGAGAGGAGCCCTGTGGAAAGAGATCTGGGAAACTGGGTTAATGGCATGTTGAATATGAGTCAAAAGTGTGCCCTGGAAGCTGAAAAAGCCAACCATCTTCTGGGGTGTATCAAGCACAGCACAGCTGGCTGGTCAAGGGAGGTGACTGTCCTGCTCTGCACCCCTCTGCTGTGGCATCACCTTGAGCACTGCATGCAGTTTTGGGTGCCTCATTGTAAGAATAATACCAAACTATTTAGAATGTGTGGAGAGAATGTAAGAATAATACCAAACTATTTAGAATGTGTTTAGAATGTGAGACCTCTCACCATTTAAAATGGTGAGAGGTCTCAAGGGCAAGACTTAATGAGAAATGCTGAGGTCACTTGGTTAATTCATCTTGGAGAAGGCTCAGAGATGACCTCATGACAGTCTGCAATTTAGGGGGGCAGTGGAGGAGGTGGTGATCTCCTCTCTGGTGACCAGCAGCAGGACAAGAGGAAATGAAATGACGCTGTGTCAGGGGAAGTTCAGTTTGAACATTAAGAAAAGGGCCTTCACTGGGAGGGTGGTCAGTCATTGGAAAAAACTCACAAGGGAAATGGTGATGGCACCCAGCCTGTCAGTGTTCGAGTGCCCTCCAGACACCCTTAGACATATAGTTTAGTTTTAGGTAGTCCTGTGAGAAGCAAGGTTTGCTCAGGTACAGGTGGGAATGCCCAAGTACCTCCCCTGGGATGGGAAGTTTCACACTGGATGATGTGGATAATAATGTGGATTACAGGACACTTCCAGATTCTTTGAGAACTTCTAAGACAATACAGCTGCCCATTAGGTCATCGAAATTGAGTCAGTTATGGCCCATTGTGGCCCATGGACAGAGATTGACACCCTCGGGCTGTGTGTGAATGCCCTGTACTTCCCAGGCAGGAGAGTCATCACAGTTCAGTTCACTGAGTACCAACAAAGATAGGTACCAGCCTCACAGGGTTTGTCTCTTTCCTTACCTCACTCAACACCCATCTGTAGCTTGAGGTGGTGAGTCTGCACCTGGGTGGTTACTTTGCACATCGTCAGCTTGCCCCCAATGTTTGATCCTCTCTTCCAGCGTCTCTTTTGGATACATTCTGTTTCCCAGACCTGGGATGACTGGACAAGAGTACCCCCTTTATCTTACCTCAAGTTCCCATCACAGTCCAAATTCCAGTTAGTAGGCATATTTGGGGAGGTGTGGGCTTCCGTGGTTGCAGATGAACAGATGCTTCTTTGCAGTTTTCTATAGTGGGCAAAAGTCCTCCAATAATTTTAACAATGTTTAAGACAATAACCATTTTGGTCTCTCACATCTGGGTCTTCAAAATGCACATTTTATATCTTGCATTTCACCCTGCAAAGAGCTATTGAAAGACTAAGCATCATTTTAATACAAGGGACATTACATGAATAAAAACTTAATTAACAGCTGATAAAAGTCTCACAGTGGAATTTTGGATTTTCTATAGAGATCTCTACTATGTTCAAAACTGTTCAGCATGTCCAAAAATGATCTTAAAAAGAAGCAAATTAGACTAATAATACTAAGCTATCCAGGATATTAAAAACAAGGTATGACCGATGATTTGCTGAAGATTCTCATAAGACTGGATGTCTGGGCAACCATATTGCAGGTAGATTAAGTAAATGCAAAATGAATCATATATATATATAAAAGAATATTACCTTGACAGATAAAACAACATATTTTGAACTTACACTGGTCACTGAGCTCCTAAAGTTCTGCTAACTGTCAAGAAATTGGAATGAAAACTAACACATAAATAGAAGATTTTTGTAAACGTGATTAGAGGCACAATATGTAAAGTAGGGGAGAAGATTAAAATAGGTTGTATATTGTTTACCATATCCTTTTCCAGTCCTGATTTGTATTGTTATTATAAATACATTAAGATTGGCGACAAAGGAGAAAATGACAAAAAGAAAAATGGGAACTGTTTATAAACAGTTTTTATGAAATTATCATGTTACTTTTTACAACAACTAAAGGTTCTTTGCTTCTATTGTATTCAGCAGGAAGTTCCGGAATTTTAAGATGCTGACTTTTTCTCATTAAAGACTTTATAGTATTTATAAGTTTATATTTATTTGCAAATTTTTTTTTCTTTTAATTGATGATCAGAAGCCTGAGGTTCAGGGATGTCCTCCTAAATGGAAATAAGATGGAGCATTTTAATTTTATAAAAGGAAATGCATTGCCTGAAGTTGCAGATGTTTGAATGCCCATGACCTTAAAAGTGTGATGACAATATTTCTGAGAAAATTAATGAGAAACATAGGCTTCTGTGACACGTGGTCAAATTAAGAACTTAATTTTCTGAATTTTAGACAGATGCATGCTCATATTCCATTAACAGAATTCCAGAGTTTTATGTACAAATTGAACTGCAATGAAATTAAACAAGAGCTTGGAGTTTACTTTCCAGAGTCCTTAGAAACTTCCCAGAAGTAGCAGCAAATGACTGCATGACCCTATGATTATTGTACATTGAAACATTTTGCATTTCAGATTGTCCCTAATGCCTGGAAGGGTAACAGAAAAGTAAAATCTGGTTGATACAAGCCATGAGGAAAGGGGTAGAAGGATAACTGCTGACTTGAAGATCTTTGGTACTTTGAATATTGATAAAAAATCATTTGATAATTTATACAACTAACCTATTTATCCAAAACCTCCGTAACTGTATGATGAATAGTATAACATAGCATTCTTTAAATCTTTTTAAAGCTATCTATGTACATTTGGAAGACATTCTGCCTCTTACTAATATGAATAAGCTATAAACATTAAAATAAACTAAAAACCCAAAAAGTGACCCTTAATTAGGTTTCTTTCAGTAGCAATGAAGAACTTCCAATAACAAATTGTCTCATCATTTTAGGGAAAATGCAAAGACTGAAAATAAAAACAAACAACAAACCCGACCCAATTCAAAAAACAACTCACTCTCTTAAACCCTCAAAATCAGACAAGCGAATTTTAAAGGCACATCTGAGTTTGATATGAGCAGGAACCTACTGGGAATAAAGATCATTGTCACAGTAGCAATTGTTGTAAGAGTTATTTTCTGGTTTGTGTCTCCAGCAAGGGTTTGCCATCCATTGTTGTCATCCTGCCCTGCTAAGAAAACTGCAATTGCTGGCTGAGAGCACTTTTTTCCTAATTGGTTTCCCTCACAAACGTAGCTGTCAAAATAATTGAACTATTCAATTATTGATCTTGAGTCTATTCATTATGAGTACAAATAAAGTATTTAAACCAGCCTAGCAGTATCTGTCTGTTTTCATCATTCTGCTGCAGGATAAATCAATGTACAATGTCTGAAATTATGGAAGGGTACTGAAAAACTGTCAAGTACTTTAGTGATGCCCTCTGTAACTGTCTATTTTGGTAAATTAAATAGAATCAGTGAGCCTTTCCAGACACGAAAATTCATGTGTTTATGCAGCTAAATTGTTGAAATAGGCTCCAACATGGTTCTTGAGTTTGTTAACCAGCATTCTCCCAAATAATTATCAAACACGGCCAGGAGTTAGTGTGGGCAAGCAACCATTCATAATAGGAAATTTAAATAGTATCTCCTTCTTTTAGAGGCTAAAGGATGTATTTAATAGTATGGATGTAGGCCATTCCATGCTAGCTGATTTCACTGCCAGAAATGGGTCCTGAAAGTGCTTAATGTATTAGCAAACCTGCAAGCCCTGTATTCCACTGTCAGAGTGAATAGATAGCAGTAAAAGCAATCATCTGGATTTTATCCAGCATATCCAAATAAAGTAGGTTGTACCATAAATCTGGAGTTTTCTGTGTGAAGAGGAAGGAATGACACAAAGTACCGAAGTCAGTTTCCCAGCAGCCATTAGTTCTGATAGCAAAGCAAAAACTTTCTGACTTCTGACTGTGCTTTTATTTTCAGGGAACTGTGAGTAAAGAACTAGAAAGAATACTAAATACTTGCTAATACTGAACCTGTTCTTACAAATATTGATGTGTCTGTGAAGATGTTTTTACAAGAGCACTGCCATTTGTTCTGTAAAATGTGATGGCCTGGATGGGAGCTTGGTCGTTCTGTCATCATTGCCTAACGAAGGATAAGGTTTATTTACAGTTTGAAGGAATGTCGCACATATTTATGCTTTCTTGAGTGTTTAATATTTTGCAGTTTTCTTTAATTACAAGAATACCATTTCTTATCTCTAGACCCACTAAATGTGTCCCATATTGGCAAGACAGCTAAGGGCATTCACTTTGAAAAAAGTATTGTATTGCGTAGGGACTTCTGTTGCTCTCAGAAGTTAAACTAATAAGACTTATGGGAATAGAAGAGAAAAATCTCAGAACATATGCATTTCTGAAAGATGAAAATAAGAATATTGAGTTTGCATGCAAATATATTTAGACCAGTATAGATGTCTGCGTAATAGCACAAACTTCATTGACAGGAAAATTTATGTGTGCATGGTTTAGATGCTACAGCATATCAGAATCTGATATAATGACAAACTATCTTGAAAAGCATCTGGTGTAAAAAGTGCCAGTTCAAGTTCATCTAGAGAAAGAGCAGATTTGTGCTGTTTAAGGAACTAGTAGTAGATGACTGCACACATAGACATCTATTATGAACTGGAGAAATTTGATGTGGTTTAGTGATTGACAGACATATTGACTCTGCTGTTGATTTTAAAGTTATTTTTTCTTGTAAATCAACCCTCATTAGTCTTCTTACTTTCCATTCTTGTCTATATTACATGTTTTTTTGACACATTAAAGTAAACTAAGAAGTTATGCTTATTATAACTGTAAAAAATTTCAAAATGAGGGCTTGATTTAAATCCAGTATTTTTTTACTGCTTTATTTCATAGAACAAAAATGATTACATAAAAGTAAAGTAACAAGCTATGTTAGAACAAAGTCTTTGGATAACAAAAAAACCCCAAAAAACAGTTGACTATCTATAAAACAGCTTTTGCCAAATAGCAAATATCAAATAATGAAAGTATTGAGATTAAATAATTAAATGTTATTGAAGTTGTTCCTAGGGTGTCCACCTATTTGTTAACCTGAAGGCAAAAAAATTTCTTGGATCTTCATAATGCAGTTTTGTTTGAGACAATTTGCATTTTTGTACCTAGATTTTCCACTAAATGTTTTTCTGAAGGCCAGTCTCATGGCTGATCTGAGGTATACTGAATCCCTTACGAGTTTTATATTATACCACAAAACAAAGCGAGGAAAATGATTCATGAAACCTTCTTTAACTGTTGTTCTCAGTAATACATGGATGGATCTGTAGATATGTAATTTTTTTATGTATGGTTTTCTTGATCAGTTACAAGTGGGTTGCATTTCTAACAGTTACAGAAAATAACACCATTCGCCTGTCTACCAGCTGACCTGCATATTCCTTTTCAGATTCCAGACTGAAGTTAATTATGATACTTTGGAAGTCAGAGATGGGCCAGCAAATTCATCACCATTAATTGGAGAATACCATGGAACACAAGCACCCCAGTTCCTTATCAGTACTGGAAATTACATGTATCTGCTGTTCACTACGGACAACAGTCGTTCCAGTGTTGGTTTCCTAATTCACTATGAGAGTAAGTCTGGTATTTCTTGAATAGATTTTTATTTAATCATGAAAAAAGCCATTCAATTAGAAAATGAGCAAACAAATGGGAACAAATAAAATTCAGTAGTTATATTTGTGTAAGAGCAAATTATGTTTACTCTATGCTGTAGTAAGATAATTCTGGAACTATTCATTTTGGAAATTTTTTCTTCATGAGTTCTTCTGTGTTATTCAGAGTACTTATGGACCTAGTTGTTTAATCAAATGCAAAGTAATTTTAGAAACTTTCACTTGTGGGTAAAGATGTATTTATCTTTTTTGGTTTCTTTGGGTGATCCCTGCCTTCTCTCTCACTTTCACTTTCTCTCTTTTTCTCTTTCTCTGGTTTTAATACATTTTGCTGGGTTGAACAGATTTGGATACCTTATCTATAATGGTTCCAAAATGCAAATAAATTAATAATGGTATCTCCATGTGAACTACAGAATCATCATAATAGCATTTTCTTTTAAATTAAATGCATAAAATGACGTATATTAAATGGTCTAAAGTCACAGTGGTCTTTATAGGATGGTACAGCCGTTCACTTAATTATTTACTGAAGAGAGCTTATGTGTTTACTGTGGTTGTGCCAACCTAGTAATATCACTTTTATCAGTTGTTCTTATTTGGAAACGAATCTGATTGCTGTTAATGTGCTGTAATATTGAATCTGGAATATTGTCCAGACATACTTTACAGCCACATCAAAACTTGGAAATTCTGAATAGTTTCTTTTAACCTTGGCTAAGATAATGGTGGTAATGGCTGAACAGATAATAGTACGATAAACTTCAAGGCCGCTAAGTCAGGTAAAGACAAGGAACAGTAGATAGGTTTCTGCAAGAGTTACCTGCAGATGCTGATTTTCCCTGTTTTTATTGGATTTAAATGTTGCTGGTATGTTTCATAAGATAGTCCTTAAATATTAATAATTTTGTGGTTTATTTTATTTATCTTTTTTCTGTTAAAAATTAAACCAGTTAGTAATAAAATATCTGGTCTACACATTCTTAAAGAGGAAGGTCTAATTATAAAATTATTTAGAACAGTATTCATATATTCACTTTTTACTTCTGTTGAAAAATTTAATATCTAACACACAGGACACTAGTATTTCAGTGCTGTTGCTCTAGATAGTCTGATAAAATGTCAGAGTTAGAATTTGTAAGTACACTTTAAAGCTTGAAGTTGGATTAGATCTTGAGCAAGTAAAGATGACAGAAAGCTAGTAAATGATCTTCATCTTCTTTTACATATAGTTCCCCTGCACAGAATATTAAAAAAATACCCTATTGTATAAAAAGCTAATATGTTTATAATTTTTGAAGTCATAGCAAAGTTAAAAAATTTTGTCTCACAGCATCTTTTACAGCAGATTGACTCCCTGAATGAAGCATTTTTCTCTTTCAGTGGAAGCAATATTTTAAAGGGTAGCTGGTATAAATTTTTGCTTAGACACTAATTTGAAGATCCGAGAATCACGGAATCATTAGGGTTGGAAGAGACCTTCAAGATCATCTAGTTCAATCCAGCACCTCCATAATCACTGCTAAACCATACCACAAGTACTACTTCCAGATGCCTCTTGGAACACTTTCAGAGACAGTGACTCTTTCTTCTCCCTGGGCAACTTATTCCAATGCCTAAGCCCTCTTGCAGTGATTTTTTTTTTTTTTCTAATATCTAATCTGAACCTTCCCTGGTATAACTTAAGGCCATTTCCTCTTTATTGCAGTGAGCCATGACCATGGT
>VWZT01010544.1:180929-274956 GCA_013397055.1 Pachycephala philippinensis | reverse complement strand
CGTGAGGTGGGGTTCTGTCGCGTGAGGAACGCCGAGCCACAGGAGCAAAGTGTTGCCGCTTTGAGGGGGTCAGGCATTCCGAAAGGCTGCCATGGGCCCGAGGGGCATGGCTTGGGGCTGTAGCTGCCCAGGCCGGGGGATTCCTCAGGAGCTGGGCTGTTGCAGCAGGTCCAGTCGTGCAGGGTGGTCTCTGTCTGAGGGGATGGTAGGTCGATGATACGGCTGTGCCCACACCTTCCCCTTGATAATGTGCATTTTGGAGTATCTCCGAGTCAGCTTTTATGTCTCCCAGCCAGTTTCTGCTTTGCTGAGGGAGCTCCCAACATGTCCCTGGGGCCGGAGACCTCCTTGGTCCGAAGCCAGGGTGACTGAGGAGGTCCCTGCAGAGAAGTGAGCTGCACTGAGCTCACAGCTCAGGGAGCTGGAATGGGGGCAGCCAGGGTAGCATGTTTTGGCTCTGCCTTCAGGGTGGGTCTTGTGTGTGCTGCAGTGGACGGCCTGGCCCTTTTCCAGTGTGGGCTGCATTCAAAATGTATGTGTGCTTTTGCTATGGGTGTTAAAGTGGGTCTTGTCTCTTGCCTGTGCAGTGGGTGGCTCACAGCGAAGTGGGCTCTGAGCCCCTTTTCTCATTATGGGGAGGTGCTACTGGCTTTCTGAAAAGATTTGGAGGCTCATCAGGGAGAAGTAGTCTGCAAGAACTGCTTTAATTATTGATTTAATTCAGATTTATTATATAACCAACTGGGACATGCAGTAATTTTGGTGCTCTGTGCCTGCGGCTAGTTGAACCTATTTAGGCTCCGTAGGAGAGGAGCTGATTGACACTACAAATGTGGTAAACTTCCTCACACCTTTCCTTTAACGAGGAGCACGTGGAGTGAGGAGATGTGAAGGCTTCTTCTCAGGGGAGGTGAGGAGTTCTAATATTTTGTTAATTCAGGTCAATGCTTATGTGTATGTACTTTCCTGAACCTCAAAATAAATGTACCGTGTTAAAAATACCTAGGTCTAGAAGTGAGTAATTAGCTGGTGAATAATAATATTAGGAATAATAAATGGAGCTCTGGTAATCAGAAAGTCACTCCTAGTCGCAAATCTCAAACCACATAGCAATTTGTGTGTATTCTAGCATAGGATGCATAGAATTTGCTAGAATGCAATTAAGGCCATCCACAGTTTTGTATTGGGAAGTGAATGAGTTTGAATGTTTTCACAGTGTTTGTTTCAATCAGGCTGTTGAGAGAGCTGATGTGCTCTTAGTTTCTTCTCTCAAGTTTGTTCAGAGAAATGAAGGCAGCTGAAGTCAATTGAGTGTAGTTACTGTAAGAACAAGCTCGTTTGCAGTATGGTCCTAAAAACTCAAATGGCTGCATTTGAGATATCGTGGATGCATCATTTTGTTCTGCTATGAATCTTGCAGAATGTTGTGAATGTGTTAAATCTCCATGTCAGCAGAAATTACAGGCTCCTGTGACTTCTTTTCTCACTGCAGTGCCAGGTGAGCTCTGGTGTGTGCCAGAGCTCACCTGACATCCGCAGATTTCATTTTCTCAAGTTGACTGTGCCTTCTTCCTTTCCCATCCCCTCAGCGTTCCTTCCCACAGCACAGATGTGGGAGAAAACTCCCCTGTAATTGAGTGTCCACTGAGATACGGAGGGGATTAGGCGGTTTACATTTAATCATGCAAGGCAGTACCATAAAGATTCTTCCTAAATGGGTTGTGTCCTGTATCTTCCTCCAGGGAGACTGAGGAGGCGAGAATACTAAGACACTCCACAATACTGCAAGTGCTTCCAAGATACTGAATCAATGCAGTTGGAGACACCACAGACTTATCTCACCTTCATCCTTCCACCAGGGAAGGATATGTCCTTGACACAAGGAGGCTGGCAGGACTTTCAGAAGTTACTCAGGTAATTAAAACAGATAGAATTAAGACTTACATAAAGGTATTGTGAAAGATTTTCTCTCTGAACCTTATGCCAAAATATGTCCTGATGCTTGCGCAGCCCTGGGAGAAAAGAGACATCAAAAAAAGGGGAAAAAACTGCTCATAAAAAACCCCAAAAAACCAAAAAAAACTAAGGAAAGATGCTCCCATGTTTCTCCACTCTCAGAAATTCCAAGTCATGGTGAGAGACAGACTTCCCAGGGCAATATCCACTGCAGTTCTTTCTGCATTGGCCATGCATATAAAGAGCCCTTAAGAAAGGAGCAAAATTTATAGTGATTCATTTGCATCTGATGGACCCGGGGTTCAGAGCTACTGGTAACTTGATCAGCACTATTCAAATGCTAATCTCATTATGTGTGTTAGAGACTGAAGCTCAGCAATCCACCTCGGTTAGCACAACGTGCCTGTGTGATGTTCTGGCTGGTACGAAGGGCTGCGGTACCCCCTGCAGACACCGAGCACATGCTGCATAGCATCAGGGTTCATGTGGGCAGGGAATGGGAGCTCGGTGGAGGAGCCAATGAAATGAGCCAACATGGGAAGAAGTGCTAGAGTTCTTTTTGGAAAAATGCTGGAGAGCTGGAGAGGGGGGAAGGGATTGTGGCCAATGGAATGGTTTGGATGAGACTTTTCTTCCTTTTCATCATAAATATGTCCATCCTTTCCCTTTGCTTCCACATGAATGCTATCCAAAAAAAAAAAAAAAAAAAAAAAAAAAAAAAAAAAAAAAAAAAAAAGAAAAAGAAAAAAGGCAGTAAACAAAAAAATTTGTCCTGAATGTACATACAGCTTCAAGCTTGACTAATTCTTTGACCTTACGAAAAATATTGTGCCTGTGCTGTTTGGTGTTAAGACCTGGTGTTTTTCCTTGTTCCATGTAACAAGGACTAAAATGTGGTGGGCAGCATGTGGCGTGCTCAAAGACAGCATGCGCAAGGGATCCTTTCTAGATAAAGGCTCTCTGATAGAACCTTGTTACTGACATGTGCAAAGGACCCCTGCCTCACACTGTTACCTACTGTATGTGGGTGTTGGTTTGTTTGGGGTTTTTTGGTGCCTCATCTGTTTCACTAAGGATTCTGCGTTTGGGAGGGTACAGGGGTTATACTCCCAAAGATGCAAGATTTGTAGGGTGACATAGTGTAACTATTAGATAAGCTACTTAGCTGGCAGGAGCAGATGAACTCTGATAACGTGCAGCCCTGGCACCAGCTGGTTTAGTAACTAGCACAGCCTTGCCAGAAGGAGTGGGTTTCTGCTGGGCCCTTGCCACTGCAGCAGCCCTGTGACTAGAGCTTTGTAGCTATAGGTGACGCCTTTGTGTTTATTTCTGGTACAATATCAGTGGCCTAATAGCAGTGATAGTGTTGCTGTGAGTCATACTCTAGCATGGCCCTCTTCAGGGTCAGCACAGCCTTGGGGAGCCTCAGGGCTTACTGTGGCAGCGAAAAACTGTGACCAGGCTTGTGTTAAGTTTTATGAACATTACGCGTGGCTCTATATCCTGACAGGGGTGACACAGATAAGTAATCACAGTAATCACACAGGCAAACAGGCAAACAACAATGGTTGGCAGTTCACTGGAGGGAGAGGTTACCTACTTGACTGCATTCAGGTATCTCTTCCCAAGGAAAGCATGGCAGCCAAATGGGGAAGGGAACTGGAAGTTATTCTTCTAAGTGCCCCCACAAAGACTGCTACATACCCTGACACTCCACATACACCTTTTGGAATTAAAAACCCTTCATGGGCAACAGACAGAACTAGGACTGTATCTTGGTCTGTTCATAAGCAAGTAGTCCCAGCTTTGCAGTGACAAGCCTGACAAAATAAATCGTGCTTTGCTGTCTGAGAGGAAAAAATCTCTGAATTGCAGCAAATCTAGGAGACAGTTCTAGCTGCATGTATTGATTAGGAGTGAACATGTGGGGTGGTAACTTCAATCCAGGTATGAGAAGGGAATAGTCATGGAATTCCATCCTTGTAGTGGTATAGGAGCAATACCTCACAGAGGAATATGACTCTGAATAACAAAAATAAAAGAGATAAAATCATACATTACTCTCGTGTAGTTCTCTTCCCCAGTGCAAGTTACATTTTGACTGCCACATCTCAACTTTTTTAAGATGCTTGCTGTTAGCACAGAGGTGAAGACTGTATGTGTGCATCTTGGCATGCACACCTGCACATCATTCCTTTGCTGAGAACTCCACAGGACTCTGCAGCACAGACCAAACAGCTTTGCAGTACCCAACCTCACTGCACAGAGAATTCTGTACATACTGCAAAGTTATTTCTTGTGCAGGACAGTGCTGTGCCTGTGTACATGAGTGAGTGATCTAATAAAGATACTTATGGGTGTTGTGCTTAAAATAACTTTATTGAAATAACTGTATTAACCTAGGTAAGTAAAAAGCACATTATGTTCTGGCATCAAGAAACTTCAGCCTTGATGTCAGGCCTGGCTGCCTGCACCAGCTTGAACAAAAAAGGGTAAGGGTAGGGTAAGGATTTTTGGAGCTGTGAGGATAATGGAGTAACTAAAGAATTTTGCCTGGTATTATTGGTTGTAAGTTAATAGAACCTGCTAGAATATCTGCTCTCTTACCACCTAGATAGAAGCTGTTTCTGTGCAGTTTTCAGAGGCCTGCTGACCCCCAAAGGGATTCCTGGCTCCACGTCTGGGACTAGTCAGCTTTACTGTTTTCCTTTGGAGACAGGAGGTACCCATCACTTAGATGAGGTAGGCTGGGTGGAAGTGAAGAGTAAAGCTGCCTCCCATGGCTGCAGAAGAATCCTAGCAGTGCCAGTGCAAGGGGCAGTGCTGCTTTTTCTGCCTCAGATCCCAGATGAGAAGAACTGGGCAAGAGCTTTGCCCAGTGAGGTGTGGGAGGTGAGCTGAGGTAGAGTTGTCCCAGAAAACAGACCTGAAAATGAATTGTCTCTGCAGCCCTGGTGGGTCGCAGTGCTTTGCAAACCTTTAGAGCTCGGGTAGGCAGACCCAGACGCTGAGCTCAGGGCTCGGCTCTAGCGAGGCCCTCTGACCGGCACGTGAAGCTGAATGGCGCTGACCGCTGTCCGTCCTTAACCGAGATCCCGCTCGTGTTCCCGGCCTCGTTCCCCGCAGGCTCGCAGGTCTGTGGGCTGGGCGGCAGAGGGCACTCCAAAACAAGCCACCGTGCCTGGGACACAGGACAGAGCAACTGAGTAGGCACAAATCTGCCTTTCCTGTAAGGCGGGCAAGTCTGGCAGGGAAAACCTTCCCGTGACCTTTAGTTGTGACATATCTGTCACGGCACGCACTGAGTGGTAGAGCTAGCGAGTACCTGAATATCAGATATGAAATTGCTCAAGAGCCTGGCAGTTTGTATTCCGGCATATTCTGCCGGGGAGGTTTTTGACCTTCCAAGGGACAAAAAGGAAATGCGTTTTGCTGGCTCTGCATTGTTGTCTCAGGTGAAGCCTTTAAATATATGAGTGTCCTCTGGTATAGCAAGCGTGCAGAAATCCACAGTGCATTTACCAAAAACCCCGAGGTTTATTGAGTTAGCTCTCCTTGTTATCACCCTGTATTGGATGAGCAGCAGCTGTAATCAGCTCCAGAGGTGGCTACATTTCTGTGGTTCTGTGCATGTTAGTTTTTTGAAAGCTTCTTTGGGGTGAAAGGTACTCTATATGCAGGCTCTGATGTAAATTATCTGTTATTTTTAGTTTTGTGTACTTACTGAAAATTAAAACCTGCTCCACATAACAGTAGTTGAGCATTCTCTCTTACCTTTGAGCAACTTGCCTTGGACTTCACCTTCATGGTAGACCTTGTGGTTAGATGGCACAATTAGGTCATTAAGCTTCATAGAATAAGTGGAATACAGGTGGTAGGATGGGGGAAGAAAACACTTTGCTGCAGCTATAAAGAGTTCATTGATTTTGGATAATTCCGGTGGTCATTTTGAGTCCAGGCAAGTAGTAGTTAAAAGTCTTCCCTATGCTGTCTGTGACCAAAGTGGAATGGGTGTGTGGAATCCTCTGCCATGAAGATAGCCCTGGTCTGTGCTGTTACCAGGCTTAAAATTCACTGTCTCAGGATAGATCCCAAAAGAAACCAGGGTTCTGAAAAGTGCTTTCTCCCTCTTACTCCATATGTAAACTGTTATTTGAATTTCATTGTTTTTAGCATCGAGCCTGGCCTTTAGGCTGCAACTCTAGACAATAAAGAAAGAAGCAAGTCCAGCTGTAGCTGTGGTTGTGTCAAAGATCAGAGCTCAGAGGGACACATAAATATACAGTAATTTCAAGCTCATTAGCTTGCAGACAGAAAGACTAGATCAGAGGGAAGGATTAAGGTCTAGGTTAGAAGACAAACCTGCCAAGGAAACACCTGAGCTGGATCCACGATGAAACCTCAGATAGACCTCAGGAACCTGAAAACCCACTTCATTTCCAGGACAGTGCTGAAATCGGCAATTTTTTCTTGCCTCTCTGCTGACACTGTGATCCTTCCTCCAATTTGAACAGAGTTTTCTTTCCTTTGAGATGCAGCTCTTATCAGCTTGTGGGACAAGTGACTCAGTGCAGTGCCTGAGGTTATGGGAACAGGGCTGATGGTGGCTCCGTTTCTACCCATCAGCTGAGCCTGGAAAACCAATCATGTTTGTGTTCCTGCTTTGTCTTAGCTGAAAGGTAAAACTCTTAATCTTAAATTTCATTGAATTAAAATGAGAGTAGGTTTAAGAACAGGTACATCAGTTCCCAGCTTCACCAAGGAGAAGGAATTCATGTTGCCAGAACTCTGTCATACAGAGTATATGGTGGGTGAAATCCCTTTAGAAATGCCTGAAGTGAGACCTAAAGCACTTGATCTCCTGCAAAAGATGTGCTGTGACTTTGGGAGCTGCTTCAGCTGCACTGTTCTTGAACTTGCCCCCAGTAGGACATAAATTGGGAATCCAAAAATCAGCTACCCTTTCTTGAGAACTGGGCATGTGTGCCTGTGTGAGAGAGCTCTCAAAGTACAAATTGAAATTGGAGTAATTTTTCCTCTTGTATCTATTACTATGATTTTTGAGCATTATTACAGTATAAATAAAAGGGACGTTTCAAGAGATGCAACTTCTGTACTGAGAATGACTTTTAAATATAAAACACGTTCGCAACTGAGCCTGCTGCAGACTGCTATCCCTCAAAGTTAGTGTGGCTTGCCCTTTCCCCAGGAGGTTGTCGACTAGTTGTGTAGAAGTGATAGGGGATGCAAAGCTTGCCCTTCACTTTATTTGGAAGCCTTTGCAAAAAGCTCTCCTTGAAGTGCGAGTGGCTTTTACTGAAATGGTGGAACTGTTCTGCCTTTGAAAAAGCTGGTGTACTTTGGAAGATATTTACCGGACCTGCAGTTGCACTATGCTCTGAGGGGATGTTTGTGAAGTGGAGGTGGGTACCGTGTGTGTGCCCGTACAAGCTGTCGCCACTAGATGACACCATGACTCTGGCAACAAGGTCCAGATGAACCCTAAAGCCAAGGCCATTTTGCCTGTTTTGGAGGGTTTGTTACAAACCCAGAACATGGGCTGGATCTGCAAACCTTTCAGTGAACTGAAATCAAGTTTCCCCCAAATGCAAGCTGAGGTTTGAGCAGAATGGGCTCAGTTCCAGGTGACAGGGTGGGATTTATGATTTGGGGTGGAAACTATCTGAACATTTGATTTGCAACCAGGCTGATCTTGGCCATGGTTATTCTTGGAGGACCTGTGTGTATTTGAAACAAAATCTCAGAGCAAGGTTTGGGCAATAGGAGCTTCCTTGAGCCAAAACCAGAACGGGTTTGCATGACCCTGCTGAGAACTGCTGTAGGAAGGTTTCATATGACTTCACTGCTTAGCCCAAGTGGATCAGGACATGAAGTCAAGAGCAGTATCCAGACTTGATCAGCAGTAGCCCCGCTTCTCTTTTAACCTATTTTCTCTGTGGCTGGCAGGTAGCTAAAGAGCTGCCAAGGAGTCAGCCTTGGTGCTGCCACACCTGGCTTAACAGTCACCACAGTGTAATGGTGGCTAAGCCACTACTTGGGCAACCTTCTCTGCAAGAGCACATGGCTTTCTGATCATATGACTGGCTTGTTACCCACCAGCAGAATGGACCTGTTTCTCCCTGGAGTGTCTTTCTGGGCTCTCATCCTAAATTGCACAGGGCCCAGCATGTAAACCTCTGCAACTGGTCATTGAGCTGTAGCTCTTGCTTTCTACTTCATTCTCTATTTTGACAGAGGAAATGCTTCGTTATTTCACAGCCTGAAAAAACTTCATTCTGCTGTAATTACTTTCTATGTACACCTACTCAAGTTATCCTTCCGTTGCTCTTTTTATCCCTTTCAATGAGACTCAGAGGATGTTCACATGAGGCATGTTAATAAACCAACCTGCTTGTCTTCTGCTCTTGCAAAGGATATTTCCGCATACTGAAATTTGGCAACTATCATGTAATTATGTGGCTCCAATGATAGATTGAGGGAATTGATAATCTAAGAGATGTTTGTACAATGCCTTGTCACCTCCTTTGAAATTCATGTCTTTCCACTGCCACCTCAGGACAATCCTCACATGCAAACTTGTTAAATATCTTGTTGCAAGGAGTCAGCACAGAGTCAGGGCATTTACCTAATGAGAACATTGTGTGCAAGCTACCTCTACATGCCGGTTGTCATTGTGTCCCTCACTAGTCCTGGCCTAGAGGGCTCCCAGCAGTTTGAGAGATGGGTGGTCTTGTTATCACCGTGGCTCCCAATAGTGCTTGCTGATTTGGATTCTGTTTTAGTAAACTTGTGGTGCATAGAAGTTTCCTTATTAGCTCCATACAATGATTTTCTCATAGGATGCTCACATAGCTAGCTCAGACTAGCTGTATTAATAAGGTTGTCTTATGCTAATTTGTTATGTGTGTAGAAAACATTTTCAAAATATCATTCATTAAATCTTTGTTACTATTGTAAGGTTAAGCATCACAGAAAATTCTACTCCAAATGTTTTGGGTTACTGTTTGTTTTTATAGACAGAATAGTGGAGTGTTTCCCTTGAATCATCCCAAACCTTTGCTTTGACTGGGATATATTTTTTATGGTTATCAGTTTTTATGGAAGGTTGGAATTAATATTTTTGGTGCTTGAGCAGTATCTCTTTCCGGTATATTTCGGTATATTCACTGATGCAGACAGAGAATTCTAAAGGTTCTGCGAAGCCTTGGCATTTCTTCTGAAGAACTCTTGGGCCCTTCGCATTGCTTCTCTTTGTTGGGGCTGCTGAGATGCCAGTGGGGAAGGATTTTCATCTTCTCTTCTATAGATGGGAAAACAGAGGCCTAAAAAGACTTGGGTCAATGATGCAGACTCCTACAGCCCAGCTGTAGCCCGAGAGCTGCTGGTCCCCATCTTGAAGGGTTTCAAAGCTGAAGAGCATAAGCAAGGCACTGAAGCTCTTCCTAAGCTTTAATCAAAAGGCTGTGTGGTCACTCAGTGAGGCCCCAGCCACTGAGCTGTCAGTAGGTCATGGCAGTGTCAGTTGGACAAACTTCCCTGCCTCTTTATGGGATGAGAGTGTAACCACAGGGAATGAAGAAGCAGGCACAGCTTGAAGTCCTGTCTGTAGAAAAGGAGCTCCAGCAAAAGCTGTCACTCTCCCATTTGGTTTTTCTTTCTGTCTCTCATTCTTCTAGCTCTGTGTCTGGCCATTTGTGCTGCCTGCCTGTTTGTTTGTTGGCTGAGTGCTTGCTGAATTATTTACCAGCCTGACTGAATTAAGCAGCAGCAAAAGCAGGCGAGTGAATCCCACCTGAGACTCTTCCAGCAAGAGGGGGGGTTGAAGAAGTGGGCTGTGCATATGTGGGTGTTGATACATAGTGCTTAATTAAATGTACCAGGAAAAACCTTGTGGGAGGAGAAACTCCTCTACTGCCCTGAGACAGGGCTGAGGAGGGCTGAGCACATGGCTGATGCACCAGCTCAGGTGGCAGCGTGCCCCATCTCTGAGCTGGGTGGGGGTCCTGCCTCTGGGAGTTGCCTTCAGCGCTTGCCGGTGTCAGCTCATCGTGCTGGGATGTGGCAGGGCTGTCAAGCATCCATTCCCCATCGCAGCATCAGTTGCGTTGTTTGTGATGGTTGTTGTGCTGTGTGGGGTTAATTGGGTTAATGAGCGCATTGTACATTATTAGAGGCTGAATTGACAATTATGCTAATTATTGTGTCTTCCAAAGTGCCACATTACTGAGGATGCTTAAAAGGACAGGGGTTCTTGTACCATACACACTAAATCAGACCGAAGTACCTGGACTCTGAAGCACCTCACTTTACCAAATGGAGGTGTACTGGGTGTCTGATGTCAGGAAATGCCTCCTGGTTGGCATATCCCTTCCAGCAAGAATGTGCAAGCTTAACACACAATCCTTAGCTCATGCAGTTCCTCACCTATGTGTCTCAGCTGTTTAGTCTTAGAGATGGGGAAAATGAGACATAGATCTTTCTGTGACATATCTGGGTATTCTCTCACTAAAGCATGCATGCTCCAGTGTGGTTGCTTGCTCCAAGCCAGTGCTCCTTACCCCATGGTGGACACAGCCTTTTGATTCTGAAATGTGCTGTCATGACAGTTCTTCAGACCACAGCAGTTGGTTCAGATGCCAGAGATTTTTCCATGACTCTGTTCTTCCCATCAAGTTCTGTCTGTGCTGAAAAGCAGCAATCTTCCCACAGGTCACTATTTGCCAAGGTGCAGAAGCAGATTGTGATTTGTAGATATGCTGGTTTGGGCTGCTCTCTAGGTTGCATCACTTTGTCATGCAACTGTTGCTGTCATGCCACTGTAGTAATGCCATCCTGACTATTCCTACTGTGTTGTTGTCCCAATAAAAATAACCCAAGGATGCCTTTGTGCCCTAAAACTAGTTATGGAACATTATTTCTGGACACTGAGCAATTGCGAACTAGAAAGCAGTATGGGGCTTGAGTAGAGTTATCTTCCTTGCTTCCATGGGCTCACATGCAATGTTCACCAGGATTATTGCTGGCTTCAGTGGGAGCAGATCTAAGGCTGAGAATGGGGGAATGCCCCAGTGTGCTCCAAGTCATCTGTAGTGCTGATCCGAAAGGTGCCTATTCAAAGCAGTACAGTACCAGTATGTGGGCTGCACAGTCTTTCCAAAAGTCTGGTTGGTATCTGGTGGCTAACCTGTGCAGGGCTCCATGGCTGCAATGCCTCTGGTTACTCCTTAGGTGTAGCCATACTTATGCAGAGTAATTATAAACTGGGAGTGAGTGTAGACTGAAGTGAGTGTATTTGTGACATCTGAGGCTTAAACAAGAGCTGATACACCTTTTAAATCTACAGACTGCTTCTCTCTTTCTTAAAAGAGTTCATCTCACCCAGTTTAGCAGGGAAAGTCATCTGTCCACTAAGTGCCTTGTGAAGCTGGGAGTGCTTTTGTGCATGTACAGTACAGAGCACCTTTGACTAAAGCCAGCTGATTGAAAACTGGTCCCCATCAGCTCTTTATTTCTCATATGGATGTACATGCTTGAGTACGTTAAGAGAGACTTAACCCCTCCAAGCAGCCTGCTTGCACTTCTCCTGGACTTCTGACTTCTCAAAGTATCTCTTCCCTTCCAGGATGTGGCATGTCAGCAGAGGCAAACAATGCAGACTAGTCCTTATTGTCTGTAGCACCAGTTTACCACATGAGGTAGAATAATGTCTCCAGAAGGTGGATAAAGAGGGAGCTGAAAATGGCAAGACATGAGAAGAGCACTGCACGATCAAAAGCACATGCCTCATGAATTTATCATGAACTAACTCTGTGGGACTTGCTACATAAATCAACTGATAACTCACCATGTAAAAGATCATATACAACAATTCAGCACTTCCCTCCCATTTCTGCTATAACCCTCTTTCTGAAATTCACTGTACGATTGGTGTGAGCATGCTCACACTTTCTGCTCTGTTGCAGAGATGTGTATGTGGCACATCAAGGTAATGGATTTTTCTTGAATACCCTAGCAAGTACTGTCATGTTTTGCATCAACAAAAAGTGATTTCATATAGCATAAAGCAAGGAGTTTAAAAGAGCTGATGACCCTTTTTGGCCTAGTTCCAGATGGGAGTCATGTCTGGGTTACTGCCCAACCTTTTCCAGTAAGTTAATTCCCACTCTTAGAATTGTAATGGCTGCATTGAGTTGTGCTCCTCTCCATAATGATTACTTACAGAAAAGAAAAAGTGCTTTTTCATTGAACTCCAGCATTTCTCCTCATGCCTTGCCAGAATTTTGTGTAGGTGCCTACACTTTACACTTGCTCTGAAAACTGAGGCATCATGTCCAAAACTGCTGCTGGCGTGAGCATACGTGTTGTGTTCTAAGGCTCTGCAGCAACATTTGAGTCCACCAGTTCTATACTGTTCTCATGTCTACAATTAATTTAAAGTATTTCTTTAATAAGAAAACTTAACTGTCTTGATTCATCAGCAGACATTGTCTAGCTAGATTTCAGCAAAGCACTTTGTAAGGTATCTCATAGGAATATTGTACTCAGAGAAAACAGGGATTAGCACATGGCTTGTACAGTAGAAGAAAGGCTAATGACAGGAGGCTGCACAGGAAGGAAAGTCTTAAGAGTGGAATTCTTCCAGTACAAGGTTGATGTATTTACAAATGTTAATTCTACTACTTAAATACAGATTCACTGGACAATATTAGGATTCTGCAGAAGCATCTGTACATACAAGCGTATCAGAGGAGCTAGGGGCCCCTTTTCCTTTGCCTTTATACCCACTGAACAGCACTTGCCTGCTCTAGTCTCTGCAAGAGGAAATGACCCTTTCTGGTGCTGCCATCCCCTGCTGTGTTTCACAGAGATTTACTGCTCTCTGCTCACTGACTGTACTCGGGAGCTGGTATAAAAGCAAATACCTAAGGGATGCATACGTCAGCAAAACTTGTTCTTCCTGATTACTCCGGTTAGGCCATGGATGGCCTTTCTGTTAAAGGAAGGTTTGTAAGTCTGGATCTGCTTACTCAGATGAGGTCAGAATTGTCCCCTAAGTCTGCTCCTGTCCACATGTCTGAGCGTGGAAGGAGAAGGGGCTAGTCCTACCCAGCATGTCAAAGGAGGGACAAAGTTCCTGACTGATGCCAATATGCAATGGAAAGCTGCTTTCTGTGACACGTATGATTGCTGTATGAGAGCATCAGAGTCAGCCTGCCTCAGACTCACAATAATCAGTGCAGCTGCCACTGCTGTACAAATGGCAAAGTGAGCCATTTCCCTGTTTGGCAGACTTGGCAGGGAGGTGATGGAAGAGACGAACCTGGGAGGCAAGTACTTGGGCAGAATGACTGATGGAGTCCTAGATAATACAAGAGGGAGAGATTCAGAGATGACAAGGAAGAAAATACCATGTGGGACTGGAAGAGAGGAAGGAATGTATCCAGAATAAAATGAAAACAAGGGGTGGAGTATTGTTGGAGGATAGAGAAAGGGACTTACCTTGGCAGCAATCTGGAGAGGGTATTTTTTTTCTCTTTATCTTTCTCAACCTCTACTCCTTCTCATCTTTCCCACACATATCTTAACCAGCTTTCAGCATGGCAAGTCAGTCCAGCGCACATTCTGTACTGCTCAGCTCTCAGTGACTGGTCGATCTGTGCTGGCTATTTTTGTTGAGATGCTCTTCTTCCTTTTCCTATTTTCCTGTGTGGGAATTTGAAACGAAGAATGAACCTTTCAGATCTGTCTCGCTGACAGGAGGTGATGTGTTAACAGGGAGAAGTGAAGGGAGCCATCCATGCCTAGCATTTTGGAGCCTTTCCTGTCCCACTTACAGATGTTTGCTAAAGAGGTGTTTTGGTTTAACTGTAGCTTATTGGATTATGTGATTATGGCATTTGAATTCTTTATTAGATCTTTTCTGTCTTGGTCCCTGAGGTTGAGAGGGACTTGTTTTCTGGCCTTTGATGTGTTTGAAAAAGTCAGGCTGTTTGTATCACTGCTTCTTTGCTTTGATTCTTTGACTCCTTCTCTGGGGAGCATTCTGATGTGCAGAGCTCAGCTTTGTGCATCTGCTGCATGGGATGTGTTTGTGGTTTATTTTTGTACTGGGCACAAATCACCCCTCCTGCTCCCTTCTTTGCAAGTTGTCATGAAAGCAGGTTATTGCTGACCAGTTCATTTGGAAAACTTGTGCTTGCTGACAGCTGTACAGAATATTCAGTATTTTAATGAGAGACATGCTACCTTTGCTTGGAGGGATGGATGGCATTGCAGCAATTGTCCATTTTCCCCTCAGGCCCTTTCTCCTGGAAAAAATCTTATCATTATAATTAATTTATCAAAAGAATAATTCACATTCTGCTGTATCTGCTTTCTTGATGATTTTAACTGAAGTGCTAAGAGAGGACTCCTCCGAACCCCATAGTGGGAAGTGAGTGGCTTCAACTCTGGTTCTTTGCCACGAAGCAGCACCCTGTGAGCAGAATTTCAGAGAAGGGAAATTTGCTTAGCCTGCAAGAAAAGGTCAGGCCCAGCTGGGTAAACCCTGCCAAGAAGGGTCAGTGTGGTGAACCAACTTACGCTTCATTTGTCACCTGTCAGTGCTGAGCATGATACACTTAATAGCACGGTAGTGGAAAGGACAAAGGGGATTTCTGAGGGGAGAAGTGAGGTAAGCCATAATTAACTAGAATACTGAAGGAAAAACTCCATCTTGGAGCTGCTGAATTTCTGTTGTGAGCTTAGGTGTTTTCACACACACTCCTAACACACAGCACAGCCCCTCCTGGATGCCCTAACACCTGTCCGTGGTTGTGGTCTCCACAGTGTGTCATGTCAGGAAATGGGACAAAATGAAAGGAAGACTGAATCTTTGTGGACACAGGCAATGAATGCAGTACTAAGATCTGCAGTATGGTGCAGAGCTCAGGCTCAGTCTGACATCTTGACCAAGGGAGCAGAGATGACTCTCCCATGCCTGTGTTAATTCTGGGATTAATGTCCCCACCCAGCATGGGTAAAAAAGGAGCTTATTGACCCCGAGGAGAACAGTGTTGTTAATGGTCACTCCAGCAACAAGAAACAAGGGCTTCTCCCACATTCTTTCTTTCGCTATAGGATGAGCTACTGCCTGTACCTGTAGTACCTGGTTTATGTATCACCTCTCCTGCATGAAAAGTTACTGCCCCATTCTTGCTTTCCCCAACACAAAACAGGCATATTTTCTTTGTTTGTTCCTGGGTAGTTTCCAGCCAGTGTGATGTGCCTGTAGAATGTACCCTCATGTATCCCACAGCACAGGCTGCTTCAGTGTTGAAGCAGAAGCTGGTTGGAAACAAGTGATTTGGTGGCCTCTTTTTCTCCCCAGGCGTAGCTTGGAAATACGTTTGCAAGGGCTGCCAGTGCCCAAGCAGTGATTTGGTTCCCACATCCTGCTCATCCTATGTGAGAGCTGCACTTGTTTTGCGTGGCAACAACTGGCAGAGCAGGCTGGGAACATTGAGCCTGCCTTCTGCCTCACCCCCAGAGCTGGAGCATAAGTGGGCCTGAACTATTTTTAAAGGAAACGATTCAAGTGTCATTAACAACAAAGTCATAATGGTAGCCTCTGACACAACTGGAAAACATCTGCAAACACTTGGAACAGGTAACAGTTTGATGAGGGCAAAGTTGTATCAGACTACACATGGCTCATGAGGATTAAAAGCCTTAGCTAGTGGGGTCAGCATGACCTCTGGTTTGGCTTGGAAGCCCCTTTTGTTCAGGAAGTATTGGTCAAACATGGCAGCTCCTTGCTTCTGGAGAGTGTCAGGATGTATGAAACCAAACAAAAAGATAATTTACCTGACAAATGCAGCTCTACTCCATGTAAATTTCTTGAATTTGCTCATTTTTCAAAAGTTGGATTTCTATACCATTTTGAAGGGTAGGGAATGAGTTTTTTGTTTTGTCATGGGGTGACTTTTAAACAGCTGCCTGCACTTGGTAACTGCGGTCACTGTGGTTAAATGACTAATGTTTTACATTCCCTAACAATGAAAATAGTTGTGGTGCAGATTTTGCTGGGATTAGTTTTGTTGTTCTGTTTCTGTAAAAATCTTAGGCAAGTGGCTTTTTGCTGATGCAGACAATCATGGAAGGCATGAAGCTTCATTATTCACAGAAATTATGGCAAGAGCACAGCAATGACAAAAAGAGCCAAATAAATATTCGTGATGCTTCTTTTGCTGCATTTGCTCAGAGCAGTGTGTGTATGGGCAGGATGTCATGATTTTTATGTTTCTGCTGTTTTGGCTTGAGGTCTGTGTGGTGATAAACTCTAAGTGAGGACCACACTGTGTTGTGAATATAGCAAAAAAACAGGGTTGTATTTTGTATCCTCTCCACCTGCCACCTTAGGATTACCTTTGTCTGAACGATTTCTATTTTAAAATCATTTTTTTGAGATGCCAGGTGAAGTAGATTTGGAAATCTAGGTATTTTTCTGATTGTTATGGAGGCAGTAAACAGAACTGCAATTGTCCCATACATGATGCTACTGTTTTTGATGTCAAGAGCACCACAGATAATATTTTTCTTGTCCTCTCGCTTTTCTCTCCTGCTTCTCCCCNAAAAAAAAAAAAAAAGTAGTGCTTCAGTACTCCAGCTACTGCTCACAGTGTCCTTTGGCCTGTGTGGAGCTGTTTGGTAGAGCACTCCAAACTGCTAATAGATAAGATTTCCTTTAGAAAGACTCTCATTTTATGGGCCTCACATTTTAATTTTTCTCAAACACGCTTTACGCAGAGTAAATAACGTCAAAAGACCTTGTTGGAAAGACCACGGTAGAAATTCTATATCTGCAGTAACCTCTGTGCTGCAGACACTATTTCTGGGTTAAGACTTTGCAGGGAGTCAGTCAGATGTTAATTCATTAACATTATTCTCTTCACCTAAAGAAAATGCATCACAGTTAGACTGGAGGAAAACATTGTCTTCCAAATTTAGCTGTGCTAGTAAAAGATGTTACCTCACCAACTGATGTTAGTCTCTACACTGGTCACCAGAAGAGCCCCAGGCTAAGCTGAGTGTCTGTTTAAGCAGTTACAGTTGTTGGCCACAGCAAAATTGTTGGCTTTGGAGAAAATTAGGGAGTGCTCACAAGAAGTGTTCCTTTTGCAAACTGGTGGAAACACAGCCTCAATAAGGACAGAAGAGATGGGAGGAGTAAGTGAGCAGCTGTGGGAGGTAAGTGCTGGTTCTGGGTGATGATGGCTTAGCTGTGTCCTTGAACACGTTTGTACCACTGCAGGATAGCAGAAAATTGTCTGCATGTAGACACCTCTTTTGTTATTGCTAATAAAGGAAAGTTTCAGCAGATCTTAGATTACTTCTTTACCTCTCACAAAGAAGCAAGGTTGGGTAGGTACCACCTTTATATAACTTTTAAAGTACCTGCCCAAGGTTATGGGAAGTCAGTGACAGTGACAGACCTAGAAACAGAACGTAGGAGTCCTGGCTCTTTAGCTGTCTTCACTAACCAGACTTCCTCCAGATGTTTCAATAAGGAGTGCTATAAAAAGTTCTTTGCATTGCTGTTGCAATTCCTTATTTCCAAAGGGCTGCCTGCCTTTATGTTTTTAATATCATTGCTTTGAAGCACCATAGCTAGAAGTGACAGCGCCAGAAATAATAATAACAATAATAATCTGCATAGCACAACGGGCATTTTACCAGCATGCAGGAAGACAAAGGTCTCTGTGTGTTTTATATTAGCACAGTGAAAAAGTCTTATTGAGTCTATCTGGAATGCATAGGTGGGAACCTTAACCCCTCGTATGCTGAGAAGAAAATTATATGCAGACCTGAGAGCTGAAGTAAATTAATAAAAGGGCACGAGCTTCATTCCTTTGGCAGTGGGAGGTCTTTCTGGACCATATGCCTTGACAGCTTTGTTCAACCTTATTTATTTAATATCCATGCAACACCAGTGTAGTTAATTTACAAGTATTTTTTCCATTTTGTTTGGTATATAATTGTTCTTTACCATAGAGCAGAAAAGGCAGAGAAAAGGCAGAAACCCAATTTTTTTATTATTTTTTTTTTTTCAAATTCCATTCTTATTTCTGCCATGGCCCATGTTCAAAACCCGTACAATAAAACATACAGCTGTGACATAGGGGAATTGTCCAAAAAGGACGATGTCTGAAGGTTTATGATTAGGTTTTATATTCCCTCTGTCTACAGAGCAGCACTTCCTGAATGTTTCTGTGGTGGGAAAAGCATCCCAGCCATTTCCCCTTGTGGATGATGGTGTAATTAGAGCTGTAAAGAAAGAACCCATGACACTAAAAGGCTATAAGTGCTGCAGATTTAGGACAACAGGTTTCTATGGAAACTGAAGTGAAAATAGGACCTTAAATGGGTGAATAACAATAATACAGAGTTCTCAGTTTGGATCAGTCTGTAAGTTGCAGCAAAATACAGCCTGCCTTTCTGGCAGTTATTTGCATAATCTTTTCCATGGTGCTTTCAATGAAACATTGCCTCTCTGACTCTTAATTTCTAAACAGAAACATTCTTTCCTTAAAAAAGAAAGATGAGGATTTCCCAATGGATGGTATGCACCCATTTATAGATGTTATCAAAATAATTTGAGCTTAATGTAGGCAAATAAGCAACATAAGTTATGGCATCCATTCTTATCACTAGTACTACTCATTGGAGTCCTTGGTAGTAGCTGAAAATGTTCCTGCACCAGATGGAATATGAAGTCTTCTTATATTCTGGTTTAGTGATGGTGCACTGGAAAGATGAGGCAATGCCAACGGTACCTTTGCACGTGATACCTCTGTGTCATTCACTGCGTGCTGTTGCCAGTTCTTGATAACCAATTGTCTCCTGAAATTCCCCCAGAGTGTTTTTCAGTCAAAGACTGGGTTTCATGTTTGCAGTGGGAGATCCTTCCCTCAGCTCTTCAGTTTCTGAGGAAATTCAGAACAGTCTCTTACTGGCAGGAAATCTTTCCAGGATTTTCAGTGGAATATGGTGTCTTGCATTGGCTGTGCCGTGCTTTAAGCAACATCTGAAAATGCCACAGCTAGAAATGCTCCAGGAAGGAACAAAAGGGGACTTGCCATTCTTTGCACTGTTATTTTTTTCTTGTTGAGCATTTAACCACAGTGGAAGAAATGAAACTGCAGTGAGGGAAAGATTGAACTGCTAGTGACAGAAATACCCACATGGTCCTCTTTGTTTCTGTAGAAACAGCCATGCAAACTTTCTATAATAAATATACAAACTTGGGAATATTTGGGTTGTATATTACAGCTTTCTCTGCAATAAATCTATATAGGCTAAATATATAGAAATATATATGTAGCATTATTACTAAAATGAGAGGCAGCCAAACTGGGGCACATCTGTGCAGTAATTGACCTAAGAGCTTATCATCCCCATGGCACTCTGAGTGGTTCATGGTTCTCTACAGCCTGAAACATGAATTAATTTTGCAATCAGTGGCTAAAAGTCACATAAGCTGCAGTTTAACTCTTTGTAAACTGTCCCAGAAGAAAAGTCAGACTCATAACATGCTGGGTCTCTTTTCCTGCCTGCATTGGTACAAAACTATTTCAAATGGGAACCACTTCAAGCAGTCTGTTGCCCGTCATTGAGCTTGAGCCAAGATCCTGGTTTGTGGGAGTGTCATCTACAGCAATACCAATGATTTCTGGTCTGAAACTTGTGTTCTAGCGTTTGAGTTTTAATTAAATAATACAGGCTTCCCTGACTCTCCAGCTTTATGTTGCCATAAATGAGAGAGAAACTGTTTTCTCTGTGCATGTGTCCAGGATCTCTCGCTGCATGGCAAGCCAGGCAGATCCGTGATTCTGGATGCTCTGCTTGTGCAGGCTCAGGGCATCATCCAGATGCTGACACACTGGCTCCAGACAGGCTCCCCACAGAATAAATGGTGTTAAATTCTTGATCTGATTGGCAGCCCTGGGAATTCAATTCAAGTCCCTGGGGAGAGGCAAAGAGAGCATTTCTTTTCTCTGTGGCTATTGTCATGAAAATGAATAAATCCTTATCCCTCCCCCCCATCCTCAGGTTGTCACTGGCCTGGATTAATTTTGTGTACGTTTTTCATATCCCTTCCCTAGCTGCTTCTTGAGGAGAGAATTGCCTAATTCTCTGTTCAAGTTTAAAGCAAAGCTGAGCAGCCTGGTAGGTGTTAATCACGGAAGGGAAGATGAGCGACCTGACCGAAGCCTCTGCAGCCTGATGGCTCTGTGGCTGCCTGGTCCCCCAGTTGTGGTGCCCCAATAAAGACAGAGACTCATCAGGGTCGATGGGAGCAACGGTGGTCATACTCTCCACTTCCTTTAGCACATATATCTCATCGTCATTCTCTTCTTGTTAAGATATTACTTGATGATTTGCCTGTGGATTTACCCGTCCTTTTAGGCAAATACAAGTTATGTGCAGCTGGGCTGGGCTGGACAGCCCCCGCTGTCCATGTGATATCAAGCACGGGGCAGTGGCTCCCGGCACGCCCCGGTGAAGGGAGCGAGCCCCGCGCCGCAGCGCGGGTTAGGTCGGGCACAAATGAATCGGAGGGGAACAGCAGCTGGGACCCGCGCAGCGGCTGGGCTGCGGCTCTCGGCAATTCCCGAGTGTCCTCGGGATGCTGTGCTGCAGACCGGGAGCCAGCCCGCAGTGTCAGAGCTGAGACCGCGGGGACCAGCCCGAACACGCCGATGTGAGGAAACCCATCCAGCCTTTGTCTCAGCAGAGCATTTAAGCATGGTTAAGCTTCACGTTTACTGCAGAGCTTGCAGGGGAAAAACGGAAAACATAGAATTTTGTGCTGCATTTTTATTCGCTGAAACTTTCTGATCCGTCTCTTTCCTTTTGAAGGCAAAAATGAAAAAAAAAATTTTTTTTTGGAGAAAGAAATTTTATCGTTTTGAAAATGCTTTGTTTAAACATTTGATTTATAATTAGTGAAGTAAAGTATTTTAATGGAAATTAAAAACTCACCCAAAATTTTCTTTAGAAAAGGAACCAGTATTCCTCAAACAGTTTTATTTATATGTTTAAAATTACTTACATGCTTAAGTGTCTTACTGAATCAGAATCTTTTCTTACCTTAGCTACAATACCCATTTTAACTTATGTAGGACGTTTAAGTATAATAGTTATATGCTCTCTCTTTTATCTCATAATTATAGGTCTTTAAAAACCTTTTTAAAAAGTGTATGTAATTGTTATATGGAGCAGAGTTTTTACCTTTAAATGTCATGTATTTGCATAAAAATTTACATATATTAATGCTAATCAGGGACATAGGAAGAGAAACAGAATTTCACTAAACTTCTTGCTTTGAATTAGGACACCAGTGTCAGAGGTTGGGCTGGAAAATACAGATGTTGATACCAGCTGTTTTGTCCAAATCGTTGCACAATTGAAAAATTATCTAATGTCTCTGTTGGTCATCATTCTGTCAGGCTGCTTGGGAGTGCTGACACCTGCGTTGCTGTTGCTGCGCTGTACTGTTAACACCTTGTTGAGCTGAATGAGAAATTTGCACCTCTTTTTAAGGCAATTGATTTAATGATTTATAATCTGCAGTCTGGAGGGTCCCAGAGGTTCTTCTGAAAGCGCCAAAAGGAATGTGAGCCTGTTGACAGTGTGCTTAGATTTGCTATAAAAAGCCTAGGACAGCCAATGGGAATATTTTTTGCATCTGCAACCTGGAAAAGGTTGATAACTGTTGATTTAGACTGTCAGCAGTCTCAGCAGCCAGAGCTGCTCCTGGTTAAGATCTGGACATTTCCTCTCCAGCCTTCACATGGGGTTCTGGGTCTGTTCTCAGGCATTCTGTGTTCACAAAAGCATTATAAAAATAAAAAGTATTCAGGGAGAAGTGATTATTCTTAGAAACATGAGGCAGCTTACACGGGAAAAGATTATTTAAGTTGGAGAGGGGGGCAATAATGGAGAATTATTTCAATTTTAGAGAATTTCAAAAAAATTCCAGAAGCATGTGAAATGAGGACTAGTGTGATGGTGGTACGGAACCCTCTCTGCATTTTACAGAAAAAGAGGAAGGAGATAGTGGATTACAAATGTTGTCTTTTATAGGTAACATTTTAAGAACAGCTAAAGAAAATGTTCTAGAGTCACATGCTGCAGAAGATCTTGACAAAATGCAGCACTTGGCAAGGAGTTCAGCAGGATCCAAAGAAGTAAAGAGAATTTTCTAAGGCAGAAAAAAAAAGGTGAGCATCAAATTCCCTGTGGAAATCAATTGAATATTGAAGCTGCATTCATGCTCTTGAGACCTGTGCATTGTCTTTAAATGCTGAGAACATCAACAGCTGGATAAAAAACGATGAAGTGAAATAGAATGATAAAGCTACAAGAGCCCTGTATGTCAAGGCATAAACCTCTGACTTGTGCTCGCTAGGAAGGAGCTTTCCCTCTGAGCACACTGGTCTGTTATTTGCCTGCTGTGAAGCTCCATACGTTTACATCTTTGCAAGGGATTGTTTAACAAAAAGGAAAACAAGCAAAAAAACCCCCCAAACAAACAAACAAGAACAAAAAACCAAACCACCCAAAAAAACCCAATCCAGTTTATGAAGCACTGAAATCCCAGAGTGAATGAAATCCTGAGCTGCTGAACAGAATTTCAGTCGTTCAGAATCACGGCAAAGGCACCGCTGCACACGTGGGTGGAGCTGTGCTGCACTGTGGCACTCCCACCTGGCACTCCCACTTGCATTTGGAATGGGAAGGAAAGCTGAGCGTACTTGAAGGGGAAATTATTTTTTCTGAACTTGTTTGAATGTTGATGTTAATTTTTCATGTTTTGTGATAAATACTTGAGTATCTGGAAGCTTTTCTTCTCCAATAGTGAAACAGATCTGCACTGACCCAGAGCAGCCTTTCCCAGTCCCTAAATCTCTTAGAGGAGGATTTCTTTAAAAGCGCAAGCCACTTGCATACAAACTAAATGAACATATTCTCATATTATGGAAGTAATTTATGATGAGTAAGGGCTGAAAAGGCAACAGTTACAATGGAGGTACTGCAGCCAAATAGTAACAGTACTTAGGTACAGCATTTGTATCTGTAGATAAATGACAAGGCTAGAAGAGCATTGTTCCATCCATCTGTGTAACGTAAGAATGGCATATACACAGCTGACTGCAGGAAAGGAAATGGTGCCATTTTCTTTGAGATCTGCCTTTGTGCTATTTTAAGATGGCATCATTTTTGAATAGTGATAGTGGCAAGCTTGCTGTGGTTTATAAACTTTTAACTCAGCAGAGGTCCAGGATGAAAAAGGAGCCCACCTACCTGCATAAAAGTCATCCCCCTGCATCTTGCCTGCGGTTTGAATACTAGAAAAGCAGGGCTTTTTTAGCCAAATTAATATGTAAAAGCTGAGCTAGATTCAGTTGTGAGACATCTGAGGCAATTTTAGCTTCAGTCTTTGGGATTATGATTTACACCATGTATTCCTTTTTACTGTGACACAGAATAGCTTTAAAGTATGTTCTGATTGAACACGTGCTGCTGCCATCTTTGTACTGGTATGGGCACAGTCAGAAGCCATAGGCATCTAGAGTAGAGCTTAGTGTCTTTATTAGAATGTACTTCTTTTCTTATGGCTTTGATTTACAATTTTTTCTCTCTTGAGTCACAGTGAAAAGACTGGAATTTTTGATAATTTGTTTTTTAGAAAAAGGCAAGGAAGTGTTGTCTTTGAAAATCTATAGTCATTGTAAAAAACAAGTTTTGGTACAGATGAAGCCTATGTACATTCAAGAAACAGTTCAGAAAGTTAGTAAATGACATTACTAGAAAGGTGCACAATGGAAATTTCACAATTTCCATTTGTGTGCATGATTCTGCAGCCGTGGGTACCAGTGTGTTCTAGGACAACCCTGACTGTCCAACTAGAGAGAAGTGAGCATATCATCATGCCCATAACCTTAGATGAGACAGGCAGAATCAGGCCCAGTCAGTGCTGAGAGGCAGAATAAAGCCAGTGGTATTGCAGGGACAGGATCTTGCTTCTGATGCTTCTGTTGATATGTAGAGCTGGTTTGTGCAATATACTGCAGAGGTTCTGTGCATGTTATATTGCTGTAGAGGACAGTGCATGCCTTGGCTGTAAGCATTAATTGTTGTTACAGCTTGGTGTTAGATCATTATACTAATTTGCTAGATGCAGAGCAGTTGCTACAGATTACATTGATGGCATCTGAACAAATTACTAGGACCTGCAGTTTGCTGCAGGGCAGCAACCCATGTGAGAGAGATTAAGGGTCAAATTCTGCTCCCCAGTATACCACTGTAAACATCAATAATCCAATTGATTTTATCAAAGTAACTCTGTATTTAAACTGGTGTAATTAAGAGCGTCTGACCTCGTTGTTTTGTTATGTTTGTTAATACACACGATACTTTACAGCAGCAGTCTTTGTAGTGGGCAGGACAGGAATCTATAAAAGAGATTCCAATACATTGCTAAGATTTTTGAAGGAGTCCAAACAACTAACGTGAGTCTTTCATTCACTTTAGTTATCCCATGTTTAAGTGTCTGAACACCTCAGCCATACAGTATAAAGTGGAAATGATGTTATAATGCAGTTTTATCCAACAACTGAAAGAGAAAGCCCCCATTTCTGCCTGAGCTGTGAGTATGCTGCAGGATTGCAGAGACAGAATAATGCACAAGATATATAATGCTGATTATACCAGATGAATAGGCTATAGTGAATGCAAGTAACATTAGTGGTTACTCATGGATTTAGCACTTGATCTTACTACCACCAATGCCTATAACAAATCTTCCCCCAGCTCTAGGGGGAGGAGAATCAGACCTGCTGTTATACGGGGAGAGCACAGCCGGCTTGTGTGTGCTGCAGAGAGAATAGTGCATCGTAATGCAGATTACATTGGTTTGCTGCAGCGTCAGGGAATCTCCCGGTGGTGTGTGCTCTGTAATAGAAATGTCACTCAGCCTGCCTGCTCTTATAAATAAGTGAGGTTATTTTAATACTACTCTTGTTAAATTCGCAGCTGCTAAAGCAGCTCTGAGTGGCAGGGGTAAGCCAGCTTCACCTGCAGCCACCCTGGATGGCTGCAGGATTTTCATGCTTGTTCATTCAAGGAGGAATGGCAATTTTCTTCTCACACCTTTCACCTGACCTTGCAGTTCTCTTGCATGGGAAATGTTGCAGGAAGGCTCATGGTAAGGGTGTGGAACAGACAGATTTATCCTTGCAAGGGGAAGCAACCTTTGCCCTGTTGTCCTGCAGCTCTGCTAAGTGCTTTGCCTCCCTGAGTGGAAGGAGCCAGGAACGAGTGCCTCTCTTAGCACCCATGGGCGATGTGGGTGGCTCTGTGGGAGGCTGGGGCTCACAGAGGAACAAGCAAAGACCCTGCTAAACCTGTGTCCAGGGTCTTGTCACCTGCCCAGAAGCACTTCTGCACAGGGGTTTTGTGCCTCCGGCTGCATCCTGCTTTGGGGCTGTTTGCTCTGTGGTAGGCCAGGGTGGCCAACAGCCACTGACTTACTAATGATTCCATAAATAAGGAATGTGCCAGAACTTAATTGGATGGCTACCGGGTCCTGTATCTGACCCCTTCAGGAGAGGGCCTTTCTTTGAGCCTTGTGATCTTTTGGTCTTTGAATTTCAGGATTGTATAAACTGCTGATTTTTCCTAGGAATTTGGTCCTCCCATAGGTGACCAGCTATCAAAACAACAGTCTCAAACCTGATAATTGATGCTTAATGTTCCCTGGTGCTTCGTACAGGAGAGGACTTGCCTCTTTTCCATTTGCTAGAGGCACTCAATGCCAAAACACAGGCTGGACTGGTTGGAGAAAACAGTGCAGGCAAGCACAGTATGATCTTACCCTTGTGTGGTGCCTTGGCAAAACCCTGAGCTAGAACACAAGAGGCTTTAGCTCTTTCCAAGACACATTTCATCTGTTCTATTGCCTTAACTCCTCAACCATATGCCTTGTTCCCTACCTGTCTGGTGAAATTCTAAGATTTCAGAGCCAAAGACAGTAACAGAATAGCGTGATATCTAATGGGGTAGGGTAGGGCTTTAGTCTTTGGAGTTTTTAGGTCAGGTGCAAATGGGATTAGTGTTTGATGCCCTATCTGGTTTGTTTTAAAACACCATATCCTGTCTGGGTGTGAGTCCATATCTCTTCCAGTGCCAAGCGTTGCAGCAAGCAGTTCTCTAACATGTCTGCAGGTGTTGTCATACAAATGATGAACAGGTCTCACAGAGGAGCACTGCAGAAAGGGTGCCTTAACTCTTGAGATGTAGAGAAATGTGCTTAGAATGCGAAATGTTCTTATTTTATTCATTGCTTGTCTCCTTCTGTTCCACCCACCCGTTGTGCCTGTCATTAACTGAGAGTACGATCACTTCAGAGCAGTTGTTGTTTAAAAAGCAGACATAAATGTTCATAGAATTTCTCGCATAACAGCATATTACTACTTTTATTGACAATACTAGCTAAAAGAAGCAACAAAATTTTTTACTCTCTCGTCTCATATCTGCATTATCTATGAATCTGGGCTGTATTCTGCTTAAAAATTATCAGCAGATAGATTATAGGGTCTGTCCTCTCCGGCCTGAGTCCCACTGAAAGTGATGGTCACAGTCTTGTGGTACCTTAGACTAAAGGATCTTTTATTAATGGAGTTGAAACAGCAGTCAGAGTCAGAGATGACCATGTGGCTGAGTTTGCCTCACTGACTTCTGGTCTGAAAACTAATTGTGTTTACACTCTGGTTCTGGAAGACAGCTACGTGGAGCCCTATGCTATTGATTTTAACTGAATAGAAGGAGCCTCCCGAGGAAGTGTTGAGGCTTTAACGTCATAGGGAGGAAAGCTGTTGTGCAATGGCAGTGGGCAGAGGGAACCAAGCTCTGACTTAGCTTGCAGGTCTGAGGCATTTCTGTTACCACTTCCTCCATTCATGAAAAGAAAATCCCATTCATACTTTCTCATACTCAATTCTACATTCTGTAGGCTACTGAAATTTAACCCACAGCATTCAGAGTAGGGATTTTGAAGTGGATTTGTTTGCTTCCTTGACTGACCCATTGTATTACCCTGACTAGCAGCTGTGTACTAGGACTGCTAACCTTCAGTGCATTAGTTTATCTCCCAATTTTCTGCTCTCAAGAGCTAGGCTCTGTAATAGGCCAGGGAGGTTAGAATATCTGTGTGAGCGTTAAATGGATTTATGGAGCTTTGACACAGCCAGAATCACTGCTGCTCAGCTCTGTCATTGTTACTATAATAACTTAATTATTAGATTTCCGGTTGCTACTGTGTTGTTGTTGTAGGCACTGTATAAACATACAAAAACTGATGATGGCCTCTGCCCTGAAGCTCTTGCAGTCTTGCATACATGAGACAGCAGACTGTTGCAATGAATGAGTATTGCCAGACAATTAAAAGTATAAAGCAACAGTCGGGTTTTAGCCTCAGATCCTCATAGCTCTCAGGTGCCAGTCTTGTGGTTATGTTCAGGGTTGCCTTCTCCAGGATGCAATGGGGCAGACCTGCTTGTGTATCATTTATGCAAGTGTATGTATATTGCTTTTTGTTTAAATGGTGTAAAATACAGTTTTAATGCAGAGCTTGAATGAGACAAGAAGCCCAAGATAA
Source organism: Pachycephala philippinensis (assembly GCA_013397055.1). NCBI lineage: Eukaryota > Metazoa > Chordata > Aves > Passeriformes > Pachycephala > Pachycephala philippinensis. The sequence continues at coordinate 247,277 of VWZT01010544.1, read as the reverse complement.
CTGGTGGGGCACTGTCCTGTGCCAGATAGAGCTTGAGTGGCTGCTGGCAAAAGCCACTGATGGATAGTTGATGGTTTTCAGTGCCCTGACCCAGTTTCATTACATAATCTAGTAGGAATTATCACAGTATCATCCCCATGATATCTCTGACTTCCTCTGCCGGCTTCCCCTGGTTACTCTGACCAACATAGTTTAGTTCATAGAGATGCTGGGAAAAGGAGACTCTTGTAGATGCTTCCACGAGTTATGGACATACAGAAGTATTCACATTGAATTGGTCAATAGCTACTACAAAGACTGATTTTGGTTCTGGGAGGTGTCTAGTTAAGCAGCAACTCCAGGAACATGGTGTACAAATTAGTCACACTGGGCAGATAATAAACTCAACAAAAACCACTCAAAGTCAATAGCTGTGGCAAGTTGTTGGCAAATATTCCAGATAAGTAAGGTATTCCAGGCAGTATTGCAAGTGTTCTGGTGTGTAGTGTGTTTGCATAAATCATCAGATAAGGCTATGTTACTCTGTTAAAACTATGATTGGAAGTATCTGTTTCTCGTTATTTGTTGGGGATTTTTTTAAATGGTTTTGACTTGAAGGGCTTGAAATTTTAATGAATTAACTAGTTGTGGTTAGGCAATATGAGTTTTAGTTGGTATGGCTGCAGTGGTAAGAAATCATAGCACAAGGGCAGGTATAATGATATTGGTTATTAGTAGGCTGTATTCCAAGCCAGGCAGGAGGAGGTGAGGATCCTGCCTGAGCTCAAGAAGAGCCAGGGAGGATTGCCCTGCAGGGAGGCAAGATTCTGCCATGAGCTGCTTCCAATGAGCAGCTCCTCAGCTCCTGCCTCTGGGCTCTGACTTCCTGCAGCTGATGGGTGGTGCTTTGGTTCTGTGTGAAACTGCAGCCCCTGTGAGGTCCTTCCAGGCATTTCATGTGCAGCTGTTTGACTAAAAAGAGGGGAGGGATGGCATAGCAGTGTTGCAAAGGGGGAAAAAAGAAGGGGAACGTGCCTCTGCATATCACTGTGCTTTAGGCAATGCTGTAAGAGGTGACTGTCCCATTTTCCCTAAAGGAACAGGGAAATCTGCATAGAATGCCTTTAAGACAAGGTCTGCTTGGCTGGGGAGGTTTGTAGGTATCTTGGTATAACAAAGACGTGCAGCTTTGCAGCACAGACTGAGCCCCAGGCAAAGCTCCAGACAGGAGCTGTAGTGTTCCTTTTTTGACGCTGTGTGACTTGCTTTTAGAGATGTGGGGAACCACAAACTGTATGGGCACTTGCCTCCTTCATGAAACCTAATGTGCTCTGTGTGACACCAATGAACAGGGTGAATGGTTTCTGTGTACGTCAGTACCTCAAGGCACTACAATCTGATGAGAAGTTGCTCTGATTACTTGTCTGTTAGTACCAGTGCTGGAGTCTGACGTGTCATGGTTTTATAAAACTGCCCTCTATTATTTTCATGACTTCTTGAAAAATCTTTTTTTCTTCCCTTGCTTGCTTTGTTTCATTGCTGATGAGAGCATGGTCTCTTCAAATGCATCATCCTACACTGGCATCCAGTGGTTTTGGCTGTTCTTGATTTCAACAGACTTTGCAGAAAGACTTTATATCGCTGAAGTTTGCAGGATCTGACTTGTCTTCATCCATATGTAACTAGTAACTCTTTGATAAATAAAGTTCTACTCAAGTAAGCATGTAGAATCCCATCATCTTTGGAGTATGTGTTCCTGCTCCCTGGTTTTGAGATATCAGCAAGAAACAGGGGTTTTTTTTGTACTTTATTTAACAGACAAAGGAATCAAGCCATAGCACCAATCTCTGATTTAATTTAGCCATAAAAGTCAATGTTTGTGGGTTTTGTGTTTGTTGTGTGGAGTTGGAAACAATCACCAAAGTAGTTTTTTCCAACATTAGAGATCTTTCCTGACACACCAGCCTTTTTGTCTTAACAGACTTTCTTTTGTGGTCTTGCAGCTTTCATGTTATTTTCATAAGCCCTCTTTGCTGACCCTAAACTTTTTGATATATTCAGCTCTTGAAGTACTAGTTATTATTTCCCATTTTGTTTTGGCTTCTCTGCTGTTGTTTTCTTATTGATGGTCTTGCAGACTTCTATCCTCTGGCTTTTTATGAAACGTCTCCCTTTCTGCAGCTCCTTCAGAAATGATGCATTATATGTTGTGAGATTACATGTAATGAAGAATCTTTGCCTGTCCAGAGGTTTCTGTCTCCATGGGACATATTTGTGGCTGGGGTTTGCAGGAATGTCCTGGATAAGGAGATGGTCAAGAATCATGGATGTTTGTCCTGCAGTTGCAGGCTTTAGTGGGGAAAACGTGAAAGTTGAGTACCATGGCAAAGGAGTGTGTGTGTGAAAGAAGGCAGTAAGCCTTTTCTTGTCTTGAGTTGCATGTAACAGTATTTTTAGTTGAAATCAGTGCAGTAGCAAGTGAATTTATACATGGCATGGGAAAGATGGCAGAACTGGGACCATAATTTTTACAGTAATGGGCTTGGAAAAACCAGCACTGAGCCAAACAACCCCTAATGGCTGCTTCAGGTGGGCCTGTGCAGGAGAGACCATGCTTCTCAGCAAACCTCATTGGCCCAGGCACAATGCCATCCTAACGCAGCTGTATTGCTTCTAATTCTTCACTAGTGCTGAGCAAGCTTAGCTGGAATTATCTGCCTGGCTCTATGTGGCACACATTCATCCTCCTAGCTTCCCACTGCTTTGGTTACTTCTTCTTTCAGGAGGAGATGAAATGAGTGTGGCTTTGTGCCAGCACACGTTGCTGGGACATCCATACTGCCCTGTATTACTGAGCCACCCCTCTTTGTGAGCCTGATGGCAATGATGGTTGTCAGCAGAGCCTTGGGACTGCAGCATGTCTTTGAGAAAAGTGCTGCTAATACTGAGCACATACCTCATCAGTTTGCTAGGAAGGTGAGACTTGGGCTCTGAAAACTTGGGTGGAGTCTCAAGAAACACCCTAGCAAATAAATGGTTAACCAATAAGGCAGAGGATAGAAAAAGGATGGAGGAGTGTAATTATCATGGGATAAGCAAATGATTAGAGTGTTATGATGCTCAAAGTATAGCCCTAGAGTCAGGTGCTTAATTATTAATATTATTATTCATGGATGGGTCTTTATGATGTGGGAAATGAGTATTTCTGGCACTGGAAGGAGATGTAAGACACCAGTTTAATATGCCAAGCAGGGCTTACGAGAGAGCGGTATGCTTCATATAAATTAAATCTACCCGTTAGCCACGTGTTTTCCACTGGGGATGGATTCTTCATCTCCTTGCCTCCTAAAGCTGCTTATAAAATGTGGAATAAAAAAAAAAATCTCCCTTTAATATTTTGGTAGGTAAATCAAAATGTTGAAAATGGAGGAGAAATGTGAGGGAAGACATGGGTGGCAGCTTCGGTCTCAGGGGACGCAGGGCTGAGAGCCTGGTCTTGGTGGAGTCCAGGACTGTTTTTCAGGTAGCACTGGCTGTATTCTCCTTTCATCTAGGTACCTATAACCTCACAAATCCATGGCACACGTGTGGTTAGGAGCAAGTGTTGGAACAGACACTAAACAGCACTGATACAGTGTTTGTGCTGACATAAGCATCAGCTGCAGCATCCCCAAGGCCAGGCACACTAATCTTTGTTTTGGAACTGTTGTCAAATCAGATGTTTTGGTGTCTTCTTGTTGCATTCCTGTGCCAAACTCCTTCAGAGCACAGGCTTGTTTGTCTGGGACTCAGCTGTTCATGGCAGTGATTTGGCTGCTCTATCTGTGGACAACTTTGGAGGCCACTGTGTAAAGGTCCGGATTAGTAGTTATTTGTACAACAGAATAGACTGGATTCAATTGGGCATCTCAAACATGTCCAGAAAAAGCAGCAAATGAGATTGCTGGAGTCAAATAAAGGAAAACGGTTGTTTAGCTTGGCCTCCAGTCACCGAGGGCCAATGTCAGCCTTTGCAAACTCTAGGTTCAGGCATTAGCTGTCATTAGAGCAAGGAGTTGTGTCACTAGGCAAATAGTACAGAATTTAGCAGAGAGAGAAAAAGTGGTGTATAAAGTGTAGGGGACAGAGGCTGTGGGCATGCTGCCACCCTTCTAAATGGCTTCTTCCCTGTGGGTATCTAGCTTTTTGGCAGTGGGGCTGTTGAAACTATATTCATCTTTCACTCCAGTCCTAAAATGATGGGCTCTTGCAAAGTGCCTCTGTGTGTGGTAGGGCAGAAGCAGAGTGGGAAAGATACCTTCTTCTTCTTTCCCTCTCTCTTTTTTTTTTCCTTTTGCATTAATACGATCCTGCCTTTTTGATCTTGCTTCCTGCAATATTATGAGAACTGCAATGGATTGCTATGGCAACTGGCCAACCAGGCCTGCATACTAAAGGAAGACACCTCCATGAGGGCTCACAGGGGAAGGAGATAAAAGTGTAAATGATGCAAACAAACAGGAGAAACTCCAAACAACAGCAGTAGCACCATGTGGATGTGTTATACTGTGAGATGAGATGGAAGAACATAAGGAATGAAGCACAGTATTGCTGGTCAGCCTCGGAGCCAGAGCTTTTTGTCATGCACTGGCAGGATAGAAAACTCTCATTCTTCTGCTCCCCCATCTCTGCAGCCCTCACCACAAGCAGATATCCAGCAGACATGTGTGTCTGTAAATACAGGTGGATTGCTAATTTGCGGGGACACAGGGAGATGGCTGTGTGAAATTGGGGATGCAAATGTTCAATTATTGCAGCTTGACAGTGATGAATGGAGAGGGGAAGAGGGGCTGCATGGCTGGGTTCGTCCTCTGGGTACTTCTGTTCTGGTTGGTCTGAGCTGCATCCCTGTGCTGGTGGCTCTGGGGAGTGCTGGGCAGAAGAGGGGAGCATAACAGAAGAAAAATGCCTGTCTGGCATGGGGCAGGGCCAGCTGACAATAGGGTAAGTCTTTCCTGTTCAAGAAAACAGACTAGAGATGTTGGTTCCAAAATACCTGGCAGAGGAGGCAAGGAGGTGCGGAGGATATATAAATTTTCCCCAGCATACTTGGCTTTGTCTTCACCTTCATCTCTGCTATACTGGATGTCCCTCCAGTCTCCCAGCCACAAGCCCATATGGCATTTCCCCCTCCCCACAACTGGAAGGAGCAGGCCTTTTTGCCAGAGAAGGAGGAGAGAGTGTGTGGGGGGAGGTTGGTGGTGCTGTTAGGGCCAGATGGCCCTTAAGGGCTCACTCTACGCTACCCTCTGCCTTAGACCTTTTCAGCTCCTTTATCTCTGCTTTTCTCCTCCCAGCAAATGGGCAATATCTGCTTTATCAAGGACTACTTGAACCTGGCACTGCCATTAAAAACTCATGGGTACTTTTGTCTTGCTGGTCTGTGGGATGAACTGGGTGAGCCCAGATGCGCCATGTACAGAGGAGTCTCACAGGTGTGTGTATCTAGCTGTAGTCCCAGGCTGAGGCCTCTTGGAGCTTGGCACAGAGAGTATGACAGCCAATGCCCTCTGAAGAACTCCAGGAGCCTTTCCCAATTTGCCTGTCTTTACTATCTGTGCTTTACTGAGCACAGACTCCCACAGGATTGCATTGGTGCACAAGCAACGAGAATTCTGCCCTTCACCCAGAATAGACACCGCTGTGTTAAACCAACACATTTTTATAGGCAGGGCAAAGCACTCAATCACCAGGCAGCATCTTAAAATCAGGTGCAGAGACACAAACCTGATAAAGGAGCAAGTTTCCACAGAGTGGAACAGGTGACAGTGAATGCTGGAGGAAGAGGCAGACCTGCTCTGCCATGAAACACAGCTATTTGTATAAATTAATGAACCCTGCTGCTCCTCTCACCATCATGTAACCAGGTACTCTTTCACGTGGGTTTGAGAACACTTTGAATATTTGCAGAAATGCATCAGAGGAGTGGCATGTAGGGGCTAAAGCAGGCAATGGGGTCAGCCTCCTGTCTGTTACAGAGGTGATATTGGTAACACTATGATAGCAGGAAACATCTCAAATACACGGATTAGTAACAACTACCTAAATTTATAACTGGAGTTTCTAACAGTCTCTAACGTGTATTGAGGAGGGCAGACCTGTAACCAGTGTTCTGAATTAACCTTACTGCTGCACACAAGCCCCTTTCAGTGTGGTAGCTATGTAAAACACTAGATTAGTCTCTGAATCTCTGCAGAGGCTGGGGAATGCTGATCCCAAGGCTTGAGTCTGAGGAACTCTGCCAGGAGTCGGTCTTTGATTGCCAACATCATGTTCCCATGAAATTCTGCATCCTTCCAGAAGTGGGCTTCAACTCTACGGCCCTTCTACAAAGTATTTTCAGTTGACTTTTCTTTGCTAGTTTCAATCTGTTATTCCATTCGTGGGGCTGTACCAGGCTCCCTGTGGTTGGTAATTAAACATGCTGGAAATTCTTGTGCTTTCATTTTTGACCAAAGACCCTAGGCTGGCTGGCACAAAGGGATAAGGTTTGCTGACTTTGGTGTAGGAGGCCCTGAGTTCAGATTCACATCCCTTTCTCAGCACTTTTCTCTTTTTAAAGAAAACAATAAAAAGAAAAGAGATGTGATCAGAAAGCACTTGACAAGTACAAAAATACTTGAAATGGGATGTTTGCTGCAAAAAATGGGATGAAGTTAGAACAGGCTGAGCCTTGAGATGGGCCAAGTTAAATAAGCAGCAAGTCCTGATAACTTGGCCCTTTTTTTCCAAGATTCATACACCCACATATGGGATCTCAAAAGGGTGAGCCAATGTAACCCTAATTGTATCTTATTTATCTTGGCTGTTTAAACAGCTCACCATGCTGTAACTTGGCCCCTTCCACAGTGATTGCATCTTTATACAGTTGACCTTTTCTTCCCCCTCCAGTTTTCTGTATGTGCTACAAGTTTTTATGTCAGATATAATTATCTGAACCCCCGTAGGCTGTGAGGATAAGGTTTCAGCCATTTTTGGCAATGGGGTTCTTTCCCAGGGCTGCAGATGGGTTAGGTGAACCAGATGTACTCAGATAAGTTTGTTGCCATTTCTTTCTGGTTTTTGAGTTGTGCTTCAAAGGATGGCCTCTGCGTTTAGGGGTTAGTTGCCTTATAAATTGTAACTTTTATTTTTGCCTTTGTGATGAGGGTACTTTTCATTTCATTGAAACCTGGCTTAAACTATCATGTTCTTTTAGATTCCTTTCTAGAACTTGGGATATGATAGTTGCATGTGTTTGCTGGTATGTACTTGGACTAAGGATGAAAAAGAAAGTATTAAAATATTTTGGAAATCAGAGGCAGCTGTGCTGCTGCTGTACTGTATTACCTGCAGCAAGCTCCGTGTAAGGGTCTGCTCTGTAATGGGATCTAGTTTACTTGAGAGATAAAGACAGTGCCTGAGTGTTAGAGCTGTGTGTGTACCACTGCACAGCCAGCCTTCTGCCTTCCTCTGGGCCCCCACTGCCACCCAGCCACTCCTGCAGCTGCATTTTAGTCTGATTCTTACAGATTACTGGTGGGCTGGAAAGTAGGCAGATTGGTGAGCTGGTTAATTAATTCTGTTTTAATATTATTATTTATACTGAGAGACTACAAAGAGCTGTCAGAGGTCATGCTGCCCCATCCACTAGCCTCTAGAAAAGCACACGGGCAGGACTTTGATTTGGTTTCTATCTCACTAGACCAGGGTAAGGAAGAAGGGCATGTTGTGACCCTGATTTTGCAGAGAGGGAATGGGGGAGATGTAAAGTAAGCAATTTGACCAAGGCTGTGCAGAGACTCTGGCTGAGCCAGGAAGTAATACCAGCTTTTCCCTACCCCTGTGCAGGCCATCCTTGGCTCTCATTAAAGCTTTTTCTTTTCTCCATCTTAGTATTTCCATGCTAAGCTACAACCTCTTTTCTCCACCCACGCCCCCACCTTTCCTGTCTCTTGCTCTCTCACCCCATCTCCTTATACTCAGAGTCACGATACTGATATTTGCTATGAACAGCATCATTTTGGAAACAGCAAAAAATGCATTTCAAGTGATAGCTCTGTTCAGCTGCACCACTTGTAAGGGGTGGAAGGGGAGTGGAAAGAGCTCACTGGCCTCTTTGTGTCAGTGAGTTGGTGGGGTTGTTTCTCCTCTCTCTAGATGCCACACAGGAGCACCTCCTGACTTCTGTTAGAGCCCTGTTCCCTGACAGGGCCACGGGCCATGTGCTGAACTCGGCTGAGCCCCAGCTGCTCTGACTAAAGGCAGTCAGAGCCCCATAGTGCTCAGACCCCTCAGGAATTGGCTGCAATTTTTTTTTTAATTTCATGTTTTTGTCTGTTTGGGAGGTGACCAGTGGCACTTAATGTGGGTCAAGCCTGGCAAACTGATCTCCATGGCAACCCTTAATGAATGCCATTGGCTCAGTGGTTCCATCCCTGCATCTCATTAAATTTCAATGACTTTCATGGGGCTCGGACATGTAATTAATATCAAACACATGGTATTCAGCAGGATAAGGTTTAACAGCAGGCAACTTCTGCAGGAGCAGGAGAGTGACATGGGGGGAGAATGTTTGGGCTCTGTCCCCAAACATGACAGGAACAGACAGCCTGTGAAAAAGAAGTGAAAGGCAGAGCCTGGCGGTTGCTGCTCATGGCCCGGCAGAGACACTGATGGGCTCTTTAGCCTGTCTGCTGTGGTGGAGATTGGGAGGCAGTTCTGTGATCAGAGCTCATGCCAGCTCTCACATTTAAGAGTGGCTCTCAGTTGATTTGTGACCAGTGGCCATCTTGCTGAAGGCAACATAGAACCACTGAGAAAATGGGGTCATATGTGCTGGCGAAAGGAAACTCAGCCAAGGCCAGGGAGATCAGAGGCAGCAGCACAAGGCAGGAATACAACTGCAGTTGCATTTCTTGGTTTTCTTTTTACCAGAGGTGTACTGGTACAACCTCTGTGGCACATTGCAAACTCTCCCCATCCCCAGCACAGCAGCATCACAGAATAGCTTCCAAAGCCATCACAAGGAGCTGCCATGGACTGTGAAAAATCTTGTGCTTCTCATTAGGGTTGGGTGAATCATAAGACTCTCCTCAAAAGCAAACAAGAGAAATTTGGGCTGGAGATGCAGCAGTAGGAGCAGCAACCACAGTGTTTGCACAGAGACCACCTGAGCTTTGCCCCATCCAACTGCACAGTAGGGCCAAGGGAGGCTTGTTCTCAAGGGGAAGGGACAGATGCCAAAATACAGGGGAGGGTCGTGAGGAGTATTTTGTTGTTTGCCAAAATGAATTCGAATTTCTTAGGGTTTGCCTGCCTCTAGTGAAGATCTCAGTCATTTCTGCTGTATTAAAATCTTCCAGCATCTTATCTCACATGTATTAATGTTATCAGACCTGAAATGAAACAAAAAGGTGGGGGGAATGGAGGAAATAACCTCTGCTAATTACTAATATGCAAAGTGAGTAATAAGATGAAGAAATAATGTGCTATCAGATACAATCCTGGGGTTTTTAAAACGAATTATTTCATCTTCAACTGCATTGCTGCTATTCCCCAGGGAATAATATACAATTCCCACAAGGATATGAGGGTATAATTCAATGGCAGCTCTGGTGAAGTTATATTCAGTTTAATGAACGTCGGTGGGAAGCTAAGATTGAATTATTGCCCGAGTGCTCTGTCAGGTTGCCTCATGTTGTTATGCAGGATATAAAGAAAATTATTATTGACAATACTAAGGAGATTCATTTTGTCTGAGTGAAGGAGGCAAAGGAGGTGTATTGAATATGTGACGTAGTGAGAGAAGGTTAATCATGACTGTAATGTGGGATGGGGAGATCGATCATGCGTGGATCACACGGATGGGTATTTAATGTGTATGTGACATGGCAGTGGAAGTTTTACTGGCCAGGATGCGTGGAAGGGACAGAGTTGGAGGCAATAACAATAACTTACTATGTGACAAATAAATAACAGTGGAAAGGAACAGGGGAAGGATGGTATTCAAAGATCCTTGTGCTCACTAGAAGGTGCAGCAGTGGGGAAAGACTGCATGGGATTTCCGGCAGTGTTTGTGTAAATTCAAGGCATCTTTCTGCGAATGCGAAGAAAAGCCAGGAGAGCCTCTGCCGGCTTGCAAATGGCAGTCGGCGATTCAGGCGGGCGCCGCTCGTCCTCTCTGGCCATGGGGTGGCAGCATCTTGATGTGCAAAACGAGCATCTCCAGCTCCCTCGCTCCGGGAGGCCCCAAGGTACCCGCGGAGGGCTGGGACTTCGGACTCACCGCTCATCGCGCCAAGAAACATCGTGCCCCCGCTCCCGGTTACAGCGTGGTTATCCCTCAACTTGTGCCAAGCGAGGTTTCGATTGGATATCAGGAAAAATTTCTTCACTGAAAGGGTGGTCAAGCATTGGAACAGGCTGCCCAGGGCAGTGGTGAAGTCACCATCCCTCGAGGTACTTAAAAGATGTGAAGATGTGGGGACTTGGGAACATGTTTTAGTGGTGGCAGTGCTGTGCTAATGGTTGGACTAAAAGATCTTTTCCAACCTAAATGATTCTGTGCATCTGTGGAGCTGCAAGTGACGTGTAGCTGAAATGGAAACTAAACTGGATGCTCCAGTCACGACAGCTTGGAGACAGACCCATCCCTAGGTATTTTCATGGAAAATCTGGACTTGAATCAGAAAAGAGAGATGTATGAACAATACAAAGCAATTATGTGCAAAACTATGTAGAATTGGCAAAATCAGTTTTTGCTAAAACCAGATTTAAGTATCTTTGAGGTCTCCATATCTGTCGAATTTAGCTGACATTGGCCAATGACTTAGAACAACTCAACAAAATGTCGTGTATGATATCATAATAAATATTAATAAATCACACAATTATTAATGGGGAGACGTGGACAAACATGTACTTAAACATACAGCAAGATTGTGCAAGATTTGTTTTCTCAGGAAACCAGCTGATGAGTAATGGGTAGTTTGGAAAGAAGGAACTGAACATTCTCAAACTTCCAAGAAATGTTTGCTTAAAACTAGACATTAGAAATGCTTTTTTAGAGAAAAATTATCAAACATCTTACTTATCTTGCTCTTTCTACACAGGAAATTCATGATTTATTTTTCAGGATTCCAGGTCACACAATTCTAATCAAGATTTCATTACACCCATTCAAGAAGGCAGCAGTCACTGATTTGATGAATTATTTGATTCATCAAAATCTCCATACTGAAAAATGTAACTTCTAATTTGGAGTACCATTAGGGTAAAGGGATGTTTGCATCTGGAGCACTGGACAAGGCCCATCTTCAGTATGGGTTCGTGTCAGCACCTATTAGAAGGAAATGAATATATTGAAATCTAGTGCAAACTATTATAAGCAAAGCAGCTGGTGGTCTTGTTTCAGCAAATTCCATTAGCCTGCAAAATGGAAGGAGATCCATCCAAAAATCCTTTTCACATTTTTTTCTTGTTATCCACAAAAAACTTCAAAAGCAGAATAAATTCAGTCTCCTTGGACCTGTCTACCACATTTTGCTTTCATATTTTCTTAGGAAAAAATCCTACAACAAAACATGGAGATGATTGTTTCATTTGCTCAACGTGTCACTCTGCGTTTGATGTGCATGTTCACAGTGCAGCAGTTGCAGTCAGCATGTTTCCATTATAGACAGGACAAGTGCCTGGGCCACACCATCTACAACTTCTCCAGTGGTGGCATTCAGAGCAACATGGGACATCTGATTGGTTTCCATCTGCTGAGATGACAAGACTGATAAACAGAGAAATACATAAATAAACAAAAACAGTTTCTTCAATGGCCAAAACAAAAGATATTCTCATAAATCATAGAATACTTTGAGTTAGAGGAGGCCACTGAAGGTGGTTTTGTCTGGTCTTCTCCTCAAATTCCTCATCAGATATATTTGAATTTTGATATCCTAGACCTCACTGTCACATTTCTACACTTTTTTTTTCCTGTACATTTACCAAAATCCCATGGGTAGCTTTCTTCTTTTCTTCTTTCTAAGTGCAGTTCTGCTTAGAGAATCTCACATTCTTGACATTTCTCTTTATTGCATATAGTAAGATATAGTCTTCAAATGCAAAATATGAATCTACATTCAGAATCATAATCATAGGACAGGTCTGAGCTAAAATGGAGCTGAAATTCAGATTATATGTCAGTAATTTAAAACACTGCAATATGTATCATCCCAGAAGTGTGCACTAATGTACCCAGGGAATTCAGAATTGAGATGAAACTTTAAAGGAACCCAGATAAAGAAAGGAACAGAAAACCATCCAGAAATACCTAACTCTACCTTGTGGAGATACAGATTTGCTCCTGTCAGAGATCTGATCCAAGCTTCCAGCAGAGAGTTGGTGTAGAGCCTTGAGTCAAGTGTGTCTGCTATTGCCTTGGGCATGGCAGTTCCCTTGTTTCCCATTCAAGGGCTCAAAATTGCTAAAGGCTTTGCATGGGGAGGGGGAATTGTGGTCATTGAAACAACTCAGGAGGTCTGGTTCCTACCTTCTGCTTACAGCTCCCTGCCAGGGACTCCAGCTGAGCTGCTGGTAGGGTGGAATGAAAAGCTGGAAGGCCAAGGTTTCCCAAGGCTCCTGCCCAGTAACTGTTCTGGCAAATGAAGCCTTGTCACTGAAATACAGATCCAGCCTTGTGTCTGGAAAGATGGCAAGGCCCTTTTGCTGTGTGTGGATCTCTCTCTCTCATATTATCCAGTCAGCATGTTTGGAGGCTCTCTGTATTAAACAGATTTATGTGTTTAATAATTATTAGTTTCAAAGATTTACAGTGCCCTGCTGCTGTTTCTGTGACTCTGCCTCCCCAGGAGGTTAAGAAAGTGAAAATCCTTCATCAAGAAAAAGGAAAAAATTAGAAACTTTAAATCTTCCATCATTTAGAAAATAGGTTGTGGAGAGAATAAAGACACATTCTCTGGATGTTGTGGGTTAGGTGAGTGCATGCATATGTCTTGAGGTTGCACATTATACATGTGTTTAGGGATCATGTAAAGATCTGGATATGTTTATCTCCTCCCCCTTTGCTTTAAAAAACATTTTGACAAGTCAGGGGGCATAACCAGAGGAAGCTTCATAGCTGCTCTGCCACTGTTTGGTTGTGCAATGACAATTTGATAGAAAGAAGCAGCCTTCATTTATCAAGAAAAAAGGAGTGGGATTTACCAATAAGAAGATACAGCTACTTCTAATACAGCCTCGCTTTTTTATGTCATCTTCAAAGCTGACTCTTGCTCCGTGCACATATCGTTTCCAAAGCTGGCTCATGCCAGAGCAAGTCCCACTGTGTGAACTGGTCATTTTAATCTTCATGTAGAGTGAATTATAGTCACCATAAAAGCTAAAAGGAACACAAAGGGGAATTTAAGAACTGAAATGCTTGTATGTGAAGTTTATTAACATATTCCTATCTGGGTTTGGTGCAAAACCAATGCAGTTTCATTACATAACAATACTGGAGGCATGAGGAACTTGGAACACAACTTACAGAAATTGGATTTGAATGACTCGTTTTGAAGTGAGAGTTAGATTTGGAAAGAAAAAGAAAACCATTCTGGATTACATATTTATAATAGTGAAAGTCTTAATGAATTTCATGTTAATCCTGATTTACCTACAAAAATCAGAGGTTCACAATAGAACTTGAGCAGAAGTAGTGTGAAACTGGAAAGTGTGTGATGCTTCTGGGAAAAATGAATATTGTGAAAGATGAGAATCATACAGTAAAGAATTATGTTTCCAGAGTTTTCTTAATTCCTGGGCATTTTCAGCATCCCAGAGGGATGAACAGATGTGTAGAGAACACCTAAGTTCCTGCCATAAAACAAGCACTAAAATCACAGGTGTAATGGGGTTGTATGGAAAACCTGAGTAAAGTAGAAGGGCATATCCCCCTTCTAATAAAGGGAGGTCCTTGTTGTGCAGAACACAACAAAGTGCTCTTTAATTTGAAACCAACATTGGTGAGTGTAGAGGACAAGAACTGCCTGGTGAAATAGCAGAGCTCTGAGAGGCAAGCAAGCTTCCTGCCATCTGAATGTTGAACTCTGGGAATCTGCATATCCCAGCTCTGCAGCCTCCATCGAATCACCAGAAGTGTCTGTCTTCTTCCCAGCCCTGACCTGAGCAGTTCCAGTGGCCTTGGTAGGAGGAGCTGAGCTGTCTGACCTGGTCTGCACACTACAGTTTTACTACCAAGCTTGTACTGACATTAAGGAGCCCGTGGAAAAGAAGTTTACCTTCAAATTTGGCAGCACAGAGAGGTAGATAATACTTGAGTGAAGTTGCCAAAATGCCCTCAGGGCCTTAGCGAATTGCAGCTTTTGAAGGACTAAGCTGCATTTTTTGCTTATGATCTAATTTTAAGAATCCTTGTGGAAAAATCCCTTTGTAAGTGGCCTTGCAACCTTAGGTTGCTAATTCAGATCTGATCAGCACAGTAAGGCAGGCTCCCAAATTTTGGTTCATGAACAGCTGTCTGAAGGACAGGATAACAAACAGCCTCCAAAGAAGGCCCTTTATGTGGAGGGCTGTTCCTAAACTTGGAGTGAACTGTACTCTCAAAGTTTGCTTTCCTACTGCAGTTGTAGGAACCGGGTCTTTCACTCAGGTAACCAACTCAAAGCAAGCTGATGCTACTGTACTGCTGGTACCTGACATAGTCTGCATAACCCCTGAGTGACAAACCTTCCCCACCACCAGCCTCTTGTGTGTAACTGCAGGGCTATGCAGGACTGCAAAGTCCCTTTATCTCTTCCACCACCTTATGCAAGTGTCAGTGCCCTGTTCACAGGTGAGCTGAACCCCTTCTTGCATGTGTTACATTTTAGCAGCTTTAGGGAGTAAAACATCACACTGCAGAGGGGTGGTCTGGTCTGAAATGGCCATTTGCTAAGCTGTGTGTGCAATTCCAAAAACAAGAAAGGGACATATGGGGAAGAGAGGGATTTCTGTTATTGGGAAGGGTGGTATGTGTATATGTGGCAGTGAAGATGGATGTGTGCACTAACATGCTTGAAGGTCTTCATTGTTTCTGTTGGAGAACTTTTATTTATTATGCTGGAGCTAAGAATTTGCTTTCTCCTGCTGCTGTTAGCTCTATTTTTTGTGCATACTCATGCCAGTAAACATGCTTGTCCACGTAGATAGTACATAGATATGTTTATGTGCCTACAGCCTTCAGGAGAAAAATGAGGACAAAGGACTTTTCAGTATCCTACATACCATTTGCTGCAGTTGTATATTTTGGTTATTTTTATCTAAAGAAAAAAATGTTTGATTATTTTTTTCCACTGTGATTAGTGCTTATTGGCCAAAGAGGTCTCAGCCCTCTGTAATCTGTCCTGCTTATAGCAGATGTGTTCAGGAGAGTGGAGAGGCAGATGCACCGTTGCCTTACCATCGTTACAGCCAGAGTGCTGCAGTCTGTGTCCCTGCCCTGGCTCCCAAATAAGTAGTGGACAGATTGATTTTGATTTCCAAAAGCACTCTGTTCCTTCAAATGCTGGGGCAGAGGAGAGGAGATGCTTACTGGCATGGCATTACGTAGGAAAAGCAGATTTTTGAGTCATCTCTCTGTATTTTCATACCCTTTTTAACTTCAGTCTGGAGGTGCTGTATCTGTTTCAGGCACTTGGTTCCTTGGTAAACCAAGGGTGGCTTGGGTCAGCCCCTCGCAGTGACAGTCTCCCACTCGAGTGCCTGTTGTCCTGTATCTTTAGAACAGAAGGCAGGAGTCATGTTTGCTCAGATATGGCTGGAAAATGACCAGGATTGTGTCTCTCTGGCTCAGATGTGCGTGATGTGTACGGGTCCCAGACTAAATGAAATCTGTATTAAAATTTGGCTCTGTTGAAATCAGTGGGATTGCTTTATCTGAGTTCGTTATTTAGACTCATCTCTGGCAAATGCTGAAGATTTGTAGTAGTCTTTCAGCATATTCTTAATGCATTTGCAACATACTTCTAATAGTACTACTGTTTTATTCTTCTAATAGTACTACTGTTTTATTATTGCCCTTCTATGGTCAGTACAATTATTCTAATTTTAAGATTACAAAATGCTATGATTTAATACTTCTAAATTTTGAATACTTTTTATTGATTAAATTGAAATGGGAGAGTCACAAAATTGGCATTATGTCTAATGCTAGGTATGTTTAAAAGCATGTGGCTGCATTTAAACATTCTAAAGATGAAATGGAACTTCATTCTTTCAAATAGGGACATGTAAGGAATATAACAAACAATAGCATCCCCTTGTGAGAATGGAGCTCTGTAGTATGTTTCTCAGCAGGCTCTGCTCACTGAGAGATCTAATTGCTGTTTATGCAGAAAGTTCATTCATGGAAAAGCACAATGAATAGCAAAGTAGAGGAACAGTGATAAACTCTCTGTGCCACTTAGGTGCTGCTGAATCTGAATGAATTTCTGCATCCTCTGCTGATATGAGAGCCTGGGATCTCTGGCACTTGCCATTTACAGCACCATCTTGTATGGTGACCTGGTGACTCCATGCAGGAAAAGAGCACTCAGAGGATTTTAAAGGTCTTTCTTGGCTTCCCCTACCTTTCTTGGATAGATTTGCTTAGAAAAATGTAGGTACACCTGAGGAGGATTAGCTGCTGTGTATCTGCACGCGTTAGTCTTCTACCACTCTAAAGGGAGAATTCCATGCCAGAGGTTTACTGAATTCTTGTGTCGGGCAGTTGTGACAGTGTTAAAAAGTAGGTCATTTGAATGCATTGCTGATAACAGTAATGGATTCACACATCAGCTGGCTGCTCCATACACATGTAACCCCTGCCCAATGTCACCTCCACAGTGGTTCACTCCCAGGCACTGGAATGTGCCATTTTGCTAATGCACATATGCAGAGTCTGCATTTCAAACTAAGGAAAGCTGAGAGCTTAGAAAATGCTAGTAATAACTATTCCCCGAGAAAAGTTTCTCAGATCTGGGCTCTACATGACTGCGTTATGTGAAGTGGCATTGGGATGAAAACTTGCTTAAAAAGTTACAAGTTGCTGGGAGGATTTTTTTATTAAAAACAAACAAACGAACGAACAAACAAACAAACATCCCCACCCCACGAACAAAATAACCCTCTTGCTCTTTCTGGAGTGCACCAGAGGTGCATGTGCAGCAATGTCTGTGGGCTGCTCAGTCTCTGCAGCGCCCTTTGCAGCGCCCTTTGCTTCCCCGCTGCTGCAGCTGCGCTGCTGAGCCGGGTTGTGCGGCTCACCCAGCCCCAGCCCCGCGCTCCGTGCGCGCCCTGACTCGGCTGCTCCGTGCCCAGCGGCTGCGGGCTCTGGAATCAACAGCTCTGCACCGCTTTGCATGAAGAGTTGCTTCTTCCGACTTTCAGGATAGCTTGAAACTAATTTCTGAAGATTGAAATCTTAAATACTACATGTACTTCATTCTGCTGTCCCCCGCACAGCTTAAAGCGATGGCAACAACCTAAAGCAGCCAGGAGCCGTGGGTTACATTTGCATGTCTTGCTGTAGCTGTTGTTAAGCCCCTGGAAGCAGCAGTAAAGCCTTTGCTGTCCCCAGACCAGCTCCTCAACAAGCAGCAGCGCGTTAGGGAGCAGCTGCAGGCAGGCTCGCAGATCAGAAAGGCAGTGGCAGAGTTTGACAAGAGCCGTGAGCAGAAAGGGAGACATTTCTAGCCACTGTAACTATCCTCTGGTGAAGCAGTTTTAGTTCCCATGGAGAAGATAGTTCACTTGTGAAAAAAAATCCATAACCTCTACTTGATCTCACCTGAGACAGCCGCAAGAATTTTGTACCTGCTACCCAAAATGACATTAACTATAGAGACACTGCAGAAATAGTTTGCTTTTAAACTGGAAGATGCAAAACAAAGCAAAAGCAAGTCTAATCTCAGAACCCACTCGTTCATGTTAAAGACCAGGGCTGGGGTACGTGTACTTTGAAGTGCAATTCAGGAAATTCAGGAATGCAAGAGATGAGCTAAAAACCTACCAAAATATAACAGAGGCACAAAACACCGAGTTAACTATTTGCTAATTGACTGTGCCATGAAAGGAAGAAAGGATTACTCAGACTGTAGAGTATCTCTTTCAGTACCAATGCTGGACAGTACAAAATCTTACTTGTTAGGTAAAAGTAGCTTGGTTAAGGTCACACACAGCTTTTGCCTTCTCCCCTAGATCTGCTACAATCAAGAATCATATGTGTCTTTTTGCTACTTAAAAATATTGTATTGTTGAATTTGCTTTTCTTGTCTAAAGATTCAGGAATTGCTGATGAGACCAAAACCTGCAGCTTTAGAGAGAATGTATCTGAAGAGTCAGCAGTGATACACCACCGCAGGCTGTTTCTGTGCATGCCTGTGGTAGGAGGTTAGCTTTTCCAGCACAGCATAATGCAGCAAGTTGATGGAAAGCTGAGTGTGATGCAGGCTTGGCTAATTGGAGCACTCCTGGGAGGATGTGAATTGCAGTTTCCATAATGAGTAGAGAGAAAAGATAGTTTACATCCCTCAATGTAACAGCATCAGGACAAGATTAATAGCAGAACCAGAGCAGCGGTGTCTATCAAACACTTCATTATTAAAGGAACTGGGTTTCACTAATGGTATTGTGCTGGTGATGGGTGCTGTGAGTCAGTGCGCAAAATCCCTTCCCTGTGTCTCCCCTAACTTTCTTATCACCAAAGCCCAAGACTATAATGGACACAGGAACACAGAGATTTTTCTGTTAGGCGATGCAATTAAATTGTGGTTCACCTTCCAAACTACACTGGAAATGGAGTCATCTGAATGCACAGTTGTCCATGGATCTTTTAATTCTGCTGCTGCTTTATAAAAGGTCATATCAGGAACGTTAATGAAGAGTCATTAATTTGAGGTTAAGGAGGTGGACTGGATTTGTGTAAACATGCTGTTTTTCTTTCATGTTTTGAGCACATTATACACTGGCAAGGTTCTCAATGATATTAAACTGTACCTCAGCCTAGAAACTTGGGCAGCACAAATTTGGAAAACAGTCACCTTTGTTGGCAATTGTTGACCTGGAATAGGATGGCAGGGAGTGTTACAAATCAGCATGTACACACCAGATGTGATTGGGAGGGGGAGGTTTTTGCTCTGAGGAGCACTGTAGGGTTAGAAACCAAAAGAGGTCACTTTGCTGTCATTTCAGATATTTATTAGAATACAAGCTATGGTGTTGTTTACAACCAGAGAGGGAAAGGACCTTTAAGTTCTCACTGCTCTAGGTGAAATATATGCCTTTTGCTGCTGGTTTTGAGGAAAATCACAATCAGCAACTTTTTATGATCTGTGCTGGCAAAGGGCTGTGCATTTTTCAGATCCCCTGTTTGCAGGAGGTGCCTTTTTCAGACAAATACTGTTTGAGTTAACACTAGATAAATGTCTCTAACCCCAGAGCATGTTCGCTAAAACATGCTAATCCCATACTGGTGAAGGTTTTAGTGCAACATCAGATCAGTTTTGTATGTTAATCTGAATCCCCTTCCCTTTTGTATGTTAATCCTTCCCCTTCGCTGGACAGATTTGTGTGTCTGTTGGCACAGGCCCCTCAGCTCTCACAAGACATGGTGCTGACTGCCCAGACTCAAGACCCTCACTGGTGCCAGAAAAAATCTACCAATTCCAGTGTTTGGTATGGTGATGGCTCTGATACACTTGGAGGCCCAGTTTGCTCTGTCCTGTCCTGGTGTAGAGGCTTGGCTTGCTCCAGCCTTGGCTTGGAATGATGCAGAAGGTGAATCTGAAGTGCAGTTACTATTTCTGAACAAATCCCTGTAGTCAATACCCTGTCATTACCCAGAGAATGCAATGGCAGTTCGATGTTCTGTCTGGTAACTGAGAGGAGAAACTTTTAAAATCAAAATTACAAAAAGCCCTGAGTCTGCCATAAACAAATATAAGTGCATTCATCTGAAGAACTTTTCTCTACAGTTACCATGATTTCACACTTATGGAGCAAAGAAGCTTAGAGTCTGGGGGTGCTCTGGGCATGCAGACCTCCTTTCTTGTGGCACTCCATGTGTGCATCCAAAGGTGGTCACTTAACCACCTGCTTGGCCTGCTCTTCTGAGCTCATTTGCTTCTTACTGTGATTGCCCGGGTCATCTTGGAGTGCTTGTAAACAGAGCTTGTTTCCCTCTCTGTCTCACTCTCTCTCACTCTCTCTCTCTTTTTTTAAAAATGGAGTTAACCACAACTCAATATTTGTATCATTCATGCTCAATTAAAAGCACACACAAAAAAGTTCATGAATAGTCTGCTTCTAATGGAGAGGCATACTTTCACAACAGCCGCTTTTCAAAGATACTTTTAACAACGAGACCGAAGGATTTACGATGTAAGTGTTTTAGTCATTAGAAATTGGAATTGTTTCTTTGGAGAAAACAAACAGGCTCTGGGCTCTTCCTAAGAGCAGTATGAACTCAGCGGCTGGCAGCAAGTTAGCCCCCCTGCAGTATGAATTAATGATAAAACTGCTTTTGTTCAGAAGGGAATTTTATTGGGCAGGATGCCGGGTACCAACACAATGAGGTCTCCAGGCACCCCTCCCTCTAGGGGTCTTCAATTACACTTCGTAATGAGCACTGTTTCATTAGTGAGGAAAGCAAAAGTCTGCACTAATTAAAATTAAATTAGGACACACTCAAGTTGTGTCACACACTGTGCTGAGATATTAATAAAAAGGAAGCTACCTTGAACAAGCATGGACCAAAGGGTCAAGTGATAACAATTAAAATATTGGATGTGATGTCAATGCTGAATTTTAGCACTCCAGTTTTGGCTTTGTGTATGGAAAGATGATGTCTGGATTGGTTTCTGTAAGTTGGAAGAGGCATTGCATCTACATCTGTCAACATAATGTCTCACAGAACATTTTCCTAAAGCTTGCATACTTGCCAGAGTATTTCACAAGAACACATGCATGTGCACATGTGCCTGCAATCTGGTGTTCATGCATGCTGTTGAGCTGACGTGTGAAAATAAGATGTATATTCCATGTGAAAACCCTGCATAAACTCCTGCTGACATGCAAAAGGTGTCTGCTTGAGCACTCGTGTAGCAAAGCAGAGCATCTGCACTGTTACATATGTATCCTATGAGATGAGCATATATTTTCTCAGTATCTATCTCACATGAAGGTGGTTTCTTCTAAGTAGAACAACTGGGTTCCAGTCCCAGTCCTTGGCTCCCTTCCTGGGAGCACTAATACTTCATTTACCTTAATGTATGGTGCTCTTGACAGGGATCCTCAGAGATTTTGTAGATGAAGCTGCCCTTAGGTTTAGAGCATTGCTGAGCTTCCTTGCTTGTTCACTTTTTCAAATCTGCCGTTTTTACTTCTTTCGCTGTGCTCTGCCTTGGTGCCTTGTGCTGCTGCTCCTTGTCCGCAGCGTGCAGCGTGCTGCCAGGAGCGCAGCGCAGGCACCACACGGATCTCGCTCAGAGCCAGCGCAGCTCTGGCACAGCACAGCCACCCCAGCTCCAGTGCTCCAGCTGCATCCGTCTAAGCCTGTAGTTAATTGCTCAGACTAGTTGTTGTAAGCATTTTTGAGGAAAACTTACTGCCCAATTTAACTGTGTTTAATTAAGTTGGTTCCAAAGGCATTTGCCAAAATATTAAAATATATTTGACCTTCAAAATGGATTAAATAGGCATGATGTTCAGCAAGGCAAATTACAGTGAACATCTGTACATCTTCTGTTTAAATATACACACGTGGAGCTTGCTGAGCTGGTGAATGGATATGGAATATTCAGCACATACAGATTCTAATCTAGAAAAGAATTGTTCTTCTTACTGAATATATTCTTGTACATGAGTAAAATTGTGGCCAAGGCACCTCACACAATGTGAATCTGTTTGCCTTGTAATAATTATTGATGCTTGCTATGGTACAGCAATAGATTGTGCATGAAACTTCTTGGGTGGAAAACTGAAGCAGAAATAGCATCCTGGTGTTACCTAAGGTAATACCTATCCTTGGAGGTTCAGGCACCTGACCACCAGCCCACCCAAATGTCCACATCTGTATAACTGTGTAACAGTGGAGCAGGCCTCATCACTGGAACATCTGTGTTTTTGTGCTTTAAGTCCTCTTTCCTAAGTGTTAAGAGAGTTGGTTCCTTTAAACATGCTGCTTGCTTAAATACCTGCTGGGTGTTTCCCTTCCTGAGTGTTTCCCATTGTGGCAACTACAAAGCAAGCTCTCCATCCTGTGAGACTGTTCCTGTGCATCCAAGGTAGAACTCACAAACTATTCAAGGCCTGGCTCTGAAACCTGGCTGCTTACATTTCCTTAATGTGAATTTACAAGAGAGATCATGAAGCCTGTAAATATGTGTTATAATAAAAACATCCCTAATGTGTAACTGAGTGCTCTGCCATAACCATTCCACATGGGCTGTTAGTCACTGTGAGGGCAGTAACCTGCGTTGTAATAATTTCTTAATGTCTGCCTTAATAAGGACCCTGACTTCTCTAGGTCATTTATTTACAATTCTATAGATGCTCTACCTTTTTAGTACAGTTAAAACGTGCACTGGTGTATGTTATTGGGGTTTTGTTTCTTTTCTTGTTGTATTTGACTGTAATGACATACATTTATACTGTATATTCCATCCAGGAGACAGAGATACAGCTCAGATAAAAAATGTATGTGACTTCACCACCAACACAGAAGCGGAGCAGAGCATCTGATGAATACTGCACACATACCAGTTTAAAGAGTTTTAAGAGATGTTTTAAATCCATGCCCTGCACAGAAAATCTGAGCTAACAATCGAGGGCTGTTGAAATTGAATGTTAAGTCTGCTAAGCAGAGGCCTGATGATCTAGAGAAAGATGCAAAAAGTAATCAAATCACCAAAAAGCATTTCTTAGCACTTCAGCTTTCCTAGATGCCTTCCATCCTATGAGACATAATTCTGATTAGCTTTGAGGCAGGACAGTCTGTAGCTAATGGATTGACTCAGTGCTTCAAACTATTATATAGTTCTTTTTAAAATCTGTATATGCTCAGACTCAAGTACCAGCCCCAGTGCTACTCTGCTGAGTCCTGGGATGCGGACAACATCCTGGGAGGGGAGTGCACTCTTCCGGAATACATTTCCAGTCAGTGCTATACCTTGTCCTTTCAATCTGCACTCGGGAAAGGTACAAGCAGGCACGCTGTGGATGAGTGAGCAGGCAGTACACCAACATGAACATGCAGCACTATTATACTGGCATGCCTCGTGCAGGCATTTTCTTGCTGGTTCCTCTTGCCTTTCACTCAACTTGCTGGGGATTGTGAAGGAACACACTCCTGTGTTTGCTTATATTGAATCACTGGATGATATAGATCTTTGTTACCTAAGCCTGCCTGGTCCCATTCAGGAGCAGAGACGTTTCTTTTTGTTGTGCAGAGGTACTTGCTTTTGCCTGCTGCAGCCCTTTCTTAATGGTGAATGGAGAGCGAGTGAGTGTGGATGTGCATGTGTGTGTGAGCAAGCCTTACAAATCCCCTCATAGACACCCCTTTGGCAACCTCTTTTATGAAATTTTTATTAGTATGTTCAGCAATGTGCATGTCCTCAGGAATAACAAACAGCACAGAGAGAATATATAGCCGTTCAGATGGTCCAGGGGCTTCAGAAGGGAGGTGAACAATGCTACTTTAAATATTGCAGGATGGTTTACAACCCTGAGGGAGGAGGTGTGGGGGAGGAGAGGGGAAGAGCAGATGGGCACAGTGTCCATTTAAGGTGGTCTGGCACAGTTGGTCAGCAACAATGTGATTTATATTCGGAGGCTCCTTCCAGCCCGTTTTTCTCTTGAGTTTGCAAATGTATCTGTCTCTGAAAACATTACCCTGGATTTCAAGGGGTTCTGCAGCTAAGCTGTGCCACGGTGACTATGTTTAAAAGATTGACAGAACGTTTCAGTGACCATTTCCTTTAGACCAGATGGGTGTCTGACATGGCTGGTGTGCCCTGTGTTAGGGGGCTGACATGGCAGGTCCTGCTGCCCGCCTTAGCTGCAGTAAGCCAGTCTCAAGTCACAAGAAGATGTCACGGGGATCTGCTGAGCTCAAAACCTCTGGCAGGACCCGAAAAACATTCAGAAACATTACTGGCCATTATCCCAGACACCAGACTGGCTCCAGGCTGTGCAACATGGGGAATGAAAAAACTGTATTATTTTGGGGTTTTGGCTCCAGGAACTTTGAAACCGCACGAGATCCTTGAATTGATTGAAGGTCCTGGTGTTAGAGTAATCCTTAACATACCCATACTCATATGCCTCATACTGCAGGGCTCTTAGTATGTGCAGTTTTCCCTCTGGGCAGTGGGAGCTGAGGGTGCTCTTTCATCAGGATTTGAGCTGGGAAGGTTATGTGGATTCTGGCAGACTTGGCTATAAAAGAAATCACCAGACTGTGCTGCTTTTATATCCCCAAATAATATTTGTCTGTTCCTTGCTCCTTTTTGAATGCAGGATCTCTGAGGCTTGTGAGCACTGAGCTGTTAGTTTTCTTGGGAGAAAAGGCACTTGGTATCTACAGCAGTGTAGCTATCTGTCTACAATTAGGGCCTAGTTCATCTGCTAAATTTCTTTGAATAGGATTGTTTTTATGTTTGCCAATTTTCCTCACCAAGTGACCCATTAAATCACGTTAATCCCTCCACTCCAGTCTGTTCTTCTACTAAAATCCATGTCTTCCTGTAATTTGCTTCTCATAATCAGCCCATACACCTGTGAGGTGGAAAACATTTAGCCTGGTGGTCAGCAAATGGAGTTTATAGACTAGCAACAGGTAGGTTGCTAGTTCATGCTTCATTTTCACTCACTATGTGATCCCCTGAGAGATGTACGGCTTTTTGCCCCAGTTTCCCTATCTGAAAAATTGTTTATTGCATTGCAAGGCTTAATGCAGTAAGGCTATTGAGAGAGCTGATACAGAACGGCTAAGGAAGAGCATTTATACTCACATGAACCTTGATATTGCCAACAAAATTAGTCTTACTCCCCTGGTTTGCTACCAACAGTAGTATCAGACTCCATAATAAACTAAAACTGTCTGTGTAAGAGTTGTGTTTTATCTATTTGCACTGGAATTATTCTGTTAATCACCATGGCAGCATGGTGCAATATCACCTAAGAGCATTAGAGGTGAATTGTTTTCTTCTCTTCAGGGTCTTCAGGCATGTGTTTTGTGTATGGAGAGACAGGCAGTGATCTTTTAGTGGCATATAGAAGGAACAGTATTTGTATTTCCTTGAGTGAAAGATGATAATACATTATAATGTATTCAGCTCTTCATGATGCCCCACAAATAATATGAAAGAAACAGGGCATCATGCTCAACAGGCACTGAACTCTTTGGGGCAGGAGCCATCACTCTTTAAATGTAGGCACTGTCTCCTGCATGGTAAGTGATGTGTCCCTGAGATTATTAAGCATTGCATCAGAAAAATGTAATTATTGTCACCAAGGCCTGTGTGATGAGATTTGCAGAGAAAAGCCTGATTTTTTTTTAGGGTTATACATGCAAAATATTCAACAGTTGGCTGTCTGCTGCTTGGAAACCCATTTTTGTCCTTATGCATTGACTTGCTTCAGTTTTTTCAGGGTTCTGAGGTCCATGATAGGAAGGGCTTTATGACAACCTTACTCATTTTTCTGATGTGTGGAGCACACAGACACAATTAATCCAATGGAGCTTAAGGATACAGCCAGGCATGTACAGTATCCATCCACTAGAGGAGTCAAAATGGGTGTGACCCAACGGGAGGCTGAAAAACCACCTGACACACTTGGCAAGTGATGTAATTCTCCATTCTCAGGAGGAAATTCTTTATTGAATCCCTCTAGCAATGAACTTTTGGCCTGAAGCTGGAGTTAGGATTGCACAAGCTCAATAAATGTGTAATTATAAATACCAGAGACACACCAAGCCCCTCACCACCCCCCTACAAGCAGGACCTGTTTTAGAAGTTGGGAAGGAGCAAACATCCAGCCAGTAAACCCATTGCAGGAGCCAGCTGCTCTGACGGAGAGCAGCCTCTGCTCAGGGTGTGGGCCCTGCAGGAGATGGCTCTTGCCCAAGAAAGTGTCATCAGTCATCTTGGGCATTGTGGCAGCCAATCAAGCCAGCAAAGCCATCAAACATTCAGCCTCCTCCTCAGGTCTTGCTGCTTTGAATTGGCTACTTGACAAGTGTGTGGTAATTCTGCTTTTACCTGAAGTCACTGCCTAATTTAGAGTTTGTTTGCAGCTTTGCCGTTTAGGAGCCAGAGCTGGATGGGAAGCCCACGGCTATTAGGCTTCCTCTGATGTGGGAGATGGTATCGTGCAGAGGGGGAGAATCTCAGCTTTCATAAAACATCAGTCTCCAATCATGGTTTTTTTTTTTTCTTCCTCTCTTCTTAATTTAGAATGACTGCAATGTAATGCAGAGATAGAGGATCCACTTTGATGGTAGAAATCTACCTGCAGCAGCTTGAAGCTCAGCACTGGTAGACCCTACCCTGCTCCTCTCACTCCAGAGGAAGAATCCAGAGCTCATGGTCCAATGACACTTCCACACCTGTAACACAGTGCTTTGAGTGGCAGTGGAAAGCAACGGCAGGGTCACTTACAAGGTGATTTCAGGGCAAAATATGCTTATGATATTCCAGGCTAGGTGTATATGTGCCCCCCAGTTCCAAAATGAACTTATTTTCAGTCTTATGACTCGAGCCATTGGTGTTTCTCATACATCTGTGCTGAATGGGGTGAGGCTGGGATGGATGAAAATTTTTTACATCTTCATTTCAACTATGACAGTATGGGATGGTAGAGGAAGAGTCATTGCTCTTCTTGTGAAGTTGGAGATGTTGGTTTTGTGGGGTTACCCCAAACCATGATAACTGTAGCTCTGCCTGCTTGTAAGGCTGTTTTGAAAACCTCTGCTGGTTTGCATGATGGCTTGCTAAGCCTTTTATGTATAGGGTGGATCCAGCACTGAAATAAGCAAATGAAAAGGCTGTTAAAGGAAGGGTTAGGAGTGGAACCCAGAGATGGCATATTCAGTCCTTTCTGAAGGCCAGGAAGACCTGTCCAGCCTGCTCACTGCAATTATCAGACAATTAGAAGAACTCAGCACCATTTTGAAAAGTCTGACTTACATATAACTACAAATATTAGAAGTGACAGTCATTGAACAAAATCAGGCAGGAGCAAAATATTGTTAATCTTAGACTGGCGACAGGACAAAACAATCCTTGTCCTAAAGCCTTCAGAGCTGTTACCCCTAAGCTGTGATGCACAGAGCTGCAAGGCTGTATTTGGAAAGCATTATGATAAACTGTGGGGGAGTTTACAAGTGTGTTTGTGCACACACACATGTGGTTTAGGGTTAGCAAATGGAAACGTTTTCATTTCTACCTGAATACGAATTTATCTTCCTGCTTTAACACGCCTACCACCTGTCTGTATAAAAATTACACAACTCGTGAGGGCTACGAAGCACTGCTAGCAATGACTGTTAACCAGGGCACCTGAGTGATGATCTAGGTGTGAACAGCTTTGTCATGGCTCTGTGAGTTTTCTCACCGTTCCTTAAAGCTCCAAAGGGCATTAGAGGAGTGTGTGGAATAGTCAGAATGTTCCTCTGCAGGACACAGCAGATCATAGCACAGCTACAGTGCTTCTTGCTAATTACAGCAGGGACAGCAGCATGGTTTCCTCTCACAGGTTTACCTAGTTAGAGTGTTCTTCAGGTGTATGTGTATTAAACAAAAGTGACCAAATAACTTGTCACTGCACGTCTGCAGTTTACTGAGTTTGTTAATCCTATACAGGAAAGGTAATTCAAACATTCTTCTGACCATTTCAACCACACTGTTTTATAACACTTCCAACATTATTTTCCTTCAGATTCTGCAAGGTGATTCCCTTTGCTCATCTCTTCTCTTTTTCTTTTTTTTCTCTTTTTCTCTTTCAAGACTGCTGGTTGTATAACCTGCTGGTTCCTTTTGTTATGCCTATGGATTTCAAATTGTTTTGGCACTTTCTGCAATTGTGAAACCTGAAATTAGGCTAAGATTTTTATATGTACTAAATTAGTTGCATTAGCTCAGCAAAATATTTGTTTTAGCTGTTATCACAGTACAGTATTATAATATTAAGGTAGCTTATCATTTATTATGGTGTATTATTGCAGTTAGTAAACAACACTGTCTGGTGTAATTACTATATCAATGCAACCGTTTCAAAGATCTACCCATGTTTGTACTAGAAAACTAGATTTCAAGGGTTTATAATTCATCCATTATATATTGCCTGAAGGTGGAATATAACACAGTATGTACCAGTATTGGGGAAATCCCTGCTCCCTTTGTACTATCCACTGGATTGAGGCTTATCATGCTTGGAGGAAGATCTAACCTCCTAGAACTACAGCTGTGGAGGCTTATCTTTATGGGTAGGAATCCGTGCCAATCCCCACAACTGAAGGTAGATATCTACTCTCTCCAGCTTCTAATGAATGTTTCTTCTTTTTCTTTCTTGATTCACTACCCAATTGACTCATTTTACAGTTTCAGAGGAAGAGGGTGATAGAGAAAGCAAGCAAGAAATGTTTAAGAGAGAAATTTGTTTCTCTGTCAGCAAAGAAATGAGAGAAAGAAATTCCTGGATGAAGTCTCAGTCCCAACCTGCTAGCTGCTCCCTGACAGTCAGTGTTTATTCTTTATTTTCCAGAGGTAGGGAGGTATGATGGACTAGAATTAGTCACACTTCCATTTCCCTAATCTGGGGGGGTGTTCTGGGCAGCCTTCTCTCTCCATAACCCCAGGAATCCTAAATGGGATGTCTGGAGGAGAATTTTGAGATTTCTTTTCAAATATTGTCTCCTACAATCTATATAAGGGATCTTTCTCTTCTTCTCCTTCTTGCCTGTTGCCGTTTTAGTTAAGGATGACACATTATCTATATCAACATCAATCTTCGCCTCTTCATAAGGGGCCCCAAACCCACTGTTCTTTCCTTGATCCCTGTTGGCATGATGGTATCAGATACAGGTTTGGGTATTTGCCTATGGATGCATACAAGTATTTATTTATTCCTGATGAAATGCTTGCAAAGAACCAGATGTGAATGTGAGAAGAGATGGTGAGTCACAGAGGACAGCAGTGAGCAATGAGATGCAAGGTGCTGATGTCGGAGCTGTGGGTGCCCTGGTCCAAAGACAGTGTGCTGCACGCACCGAGGAGCTCCTCCTGGAAGGTCCTGTTGGTCTAGGGAGGTGCTGTCTCTGAGTGGCTGCTAAAGGGAGCTACGGTCCATTTGTGCAGAGGCACCAGAGCTGAGGGGTTGAGATCCACTGGATCCATGAGTTAGCAGTGGTGTGTCCTGCAATCCTGTTAAGACAGTTGTAGTAATAATAATAATAATAATAATGATGATGGTGATACCTGGCAGAGTTCAAAGTGGGAGAATTTCAGGGAGATCTGCTATGAATGAATCTCTTACTCTTGCTATATTGTGTTGACATGAAGGTGTGGATAAGTCTGGAGTGCAAATCCAGGCATAAACAATAGAGCCATACTTTTTCCCCACTCCAAAGTGGAACACAACAAGGATGGAATTCCAGAATGGAAGCAAAATGAAGGAGCTTTCTGGCCTGCAAGTGGACCTTGACTGACTTCAACTCTTTTTGAGTGCAGGAGTAGTGAGTCGTATGAGCAGGGTAAGCTGAAACCAGCTCTTCCCAGGCTGATTCACAGGAATCTTCTCTTGACTCTCCTTTCACCCATCCTCCCTTCCCACAGGTTCCATGTGCTTTTCAACCAGAACATGTCAAGTCAGTGGTAACTGGCAATCATAGAAATGCTCGGCAATAAAGGGAACAGGTACCAGGGGGCGCAGGAGAGCCGCTGGTAGGATACCTATCCTCAGTCGGGAGGTGCCTTGCTGCCGTGGTAGGAAGAGTCCTTCAATCTATAGAATGTAGAACCAAATGCATTTTAAGCAGACATGAATGTGTTTTAAAGCTTCCTGGGTGATTGACCGTATCTCCTAGAATTCCACCTAATGAGTTGCACTTACCTTCAATTATATGAGGCTACGTTCTTGTGCAGCGCTGCTCTCTCTGTAGGAAGCCACACAGTGTAACGGATTAACTCAGAGTTATTCACTCTCTAGACCAATGCAACTGCCTCGGGGATGGATGAAATACAAAAGTTAGGTAACCAACGAGACTTCACAGCAGAGTTCGAGAGGGACATGAAATGCTGAGATTTTATATCAGCTGTCCTAGTGAAATACGAAATAATTCTGTCAGCTGTCAATGGAATTGTTTGGTTTATACCCATGTACAAAATCCGTCCTTTAAAATGTTTCCAGTAGAAACTGCATCAAAATGTTAGCAATAATTTGGCCAGAAAATGGAATTTAAGGCAATTTCTGCTGGGAATGCAGGTCACAGATGTATTTAAACCAGCTGCATACTGGCTTAAATGCATCACATATCACATACACATCTCTGGGTTGTACTCACAGGAGAGAGGATAGTATGCATGTAAGCTATATTATACACTGGAAAGCATTATGGAACACAAAACCAGACAGGAGAAAGCGTTCCTATCTCATCCCAACATCATGTGAGACTGGCATGTACTCACCCAAGAGGCGTTCGCCTTTGCTGGTCTGGCTGGTTTTACCAAAAAAGGGTTATGATACCAGCAATTTGATTATGGTGCAAGTGGGGGATTATTAAGGGTTTATGTTTCCTGTGGTAAAATTCTATGATTCCAGTTGCGAAATTACTCTGCTATTACTAGAACTGTCTACAGAAAATACACTGAAACGTAAAAAATTTGGCAACACTTGTTTTTTCCTCTTCTTTAGGAGAAGTTTATCAATTTGTTGCCTAGGGGCTTGCTGAAGAGCAGTACTCAGTCTCTCAATTTCTCTGGAAGTTAATTCTTCATTCTGCCAAGTGCCTTTTCTTTTCTCTTTCAAACAACAGTAGTTGAGTCGGTACCATCCACCTTATTCTTCTCTTGCCTTCTGTGTGCTAATATCCACCCCTTGCTTCAATAATTACTACCATGTTGATAGTACTTTGTAGATTTGTCTTCATGTGAATATTTATTCTGTTGCAAAGCACTCTGCATAGCAATAGAGGATTCATTGCTTTCATGAATCTGTAAGTTACCTCTTCAGCAATGTGCTAAAAGGATAATGCTGATCTGAAAACAAAGCTGCCTCATTCAAACATTGAAGCTGGACAAATACAGACCAATGTATGGCAAAAGCAAATGTAAAACCCTTTAGATAAATCCGCCCTCAATAAAACTTTAATCTGGTGAAGGCTGAGAGAAATTCTATAAATACACAGAACAGGAGAAAAAGGAGAGGTAAATGCCAGGGAGGAGAACAACTGCTTAGACTAAAGGCAATACTGGCACATGAACAGATGGGCATCATCAAGCCAGTAGTAACTTTAGCTGGTAATTAGAAGGTTCCTAACCATCAGAAGGGAGAGATTCTGGAGCAGAATTTGCTGTTAGAGCTTTTTTTCCCTACTTCTTGCTGTGAGACAGAAGTCAGTAAGCTGGCATGAGGGGTTATATTATCTGATGTACTGGCTCTGTTTGCACATGCTCTTCCTCCTGTACCCCTACAGCTCTCAGTGAGCAGAAGGGGCAAGGGAAAGAACAGCCCGGAAGTAAACATCAGCATCTACATAGTGTGGATTCATCTGGAACGTTTTCATCCTTCCCATCCTTGGACTGTGGAAAAAGAAATAGCCAAGAGCTTTCCTTTTTGTCACTGTGGCACAATCAATCAGTCTCAGAACAGGGATTCCTGTTGTAAAGGCCTGAAGATCAGAGGTGGCAGGAAAACTCACCCTGGAGAGTCTGTCCCTCTACAAAGGATTGTGGAGAGGTCCTCCCTCATGCTGGAGAAGATAGGCCTGGGCCAGAAAGTCAGATGGAAACAGCTCTAGATCCTCTGAATCTGAGGTCTGTAGTATGACCCTATCTCCAGTGAAATCTCATTGAATCTGAATCATTTCTCCAGCTGCTAATGTACCACAGGCAGATGTGTATTCTCACACCCACTGCTCACCTGTGATTCTGTTTTTCTCTTTAGTAATTGTGCAAGTCACCTGATAATTCAGCTAAAAGCCCTTACGAGACATTACATAATGTCCTCGGAGAAACACTGTCTGCTGTAACATTGGAGAGATTATTATGTAAAACTTTCTCTCTTTTTCTCAGTTGTTTGGTTTTGGGTGGGGAGTCAGGCTGGATTTCCACTTGGCTGAATCTAAAAGATTTCAGGTTTACGCTGGATTGTTCCCTTGTTTTTTTCATCTCTGGAGATTGTGCTGCAGTTGGCCTTAGCATCACAAGTGAAATGAGTTTGGCAGGGCTCTCTGGATCCAGGGTGCACACCTGGCTGTGATCTGAGGTGTGATTCAGCTCAAGTGGTAACACTTACTCAAGAAAGCCCCCAGCTCTCATGATTTAATTAGCATCACTGGACCAGATCCATTGGATAAAACCTTCCCCCAATACTCCCTCTGGACTGCAGAGCTTTCTATTTGCACAAGTAATGCTGAAGGGATCATGCGTTGCTTGCTAACATGGGCAGGAGAGCTGCGGGCAGGCCTCTGTTGAAGAGGATGAGTATGAAGAGTTAGATCCCAGCTCCCACTGAAACCTCTTCCTGTGGCTTCTCTTCCCTGTGTGGCTGTTGAAGGCTTAAGCAGAAGGACTGGCTCATTCACTCTCTCCTTTTTGCTCAAGACCCTGTGGCCCTGCCTGCTCTAATGAATGGCCTGTGGGTGACATTGAGCTCCCATGAAGGTCTGAAGGAAGGTTAGAAGTCAACACCCAGAGCAGTATGAGGCACCCAGCTGTCCCTCAGCATCCTGCTTCTATCAGCATCTTGGAAAGTCTCCATCCCCAGCTGTAGGGTGCAGGGGAGCAAGCAGATCTCTGCTGGCAGTTTCCCCCAGCTGAAGGGTAACCAGCCATTCCCAGCACCACCTCACTGAGAGAGTGCTGCAGAAGCTGATCTCCAACCCTGCTGTGCATTCCTGCACCAGCCCCTGGTCCTGTCCATGTCCTGCCTGGCATCCAGCAGAGTTCACTGTCTGTCCACAGAGCCCAGGAGCTCCTCAGGGCTGTGGTTCTGGCAGCGCTTTGGAAAAGGAGTGGGAGAGAGGGATGAGAGCCTTGAGGTGGTGTTGTGGACAGAGGACCTGTACAGGGGCTCTGCTCCCTGAGCACCCCCTGCCCCAGCAGGGTCCCCACACAGGGGAGGAGGAAACTGCACCAAAGTTCAGGTCAATTGATCTTAACAAGAACTGTTTTCCTTTCTGTCCACAAGTTCTGAATGGAAATACATTTTCTGAAATACTGCTTTTGGCTGCATATTTCAAAGCAGCATGAAAAATTTCATTTCAGCTAAAAGTGTTCTCTTTGAACTGAGGTTTTGAGAGAACTTTTTCTTCTTGAAAACTGAGATTAAAGAAAGTCATCAGCTGCAGAATTTCAGTTAGGAAATCTCTCCAAAAGTGCAAAATACTAGTTTTTTTTTAAAAATTACCCTATTGAGGGAGAGAAAAAAGCCCAATTTGTAACAGCTATGTTTTTCAAAAGGAATTTTTTTCCATTCAAAAAATATCAATCAGCTCTATCAAAATTGTGTTTCCTTCTGCTTGTTCACATCTCCTTTTATTTTTCTTTTTTTTTTGTTTTATTTTTCCTCCTTACTTGGGACACCATGTAACAACTGAGAATCTAGAAAGTCTTTTTTTTTTCCCAAAGGTTTGCAAACCTTCTTGATGAACAAGCTTCAGGCTTGTCATGAAACCTGAACCCAAGGAAGGTTTCCAGGCTTCAGCTTTCAGTCTGATGTTGCACATGGCTCTGGCTCAGAGGATTGCTTTAGTATTGGAGCAGGGATGGGAAATCCACTTGTGCAGAGGAAAAAAAGATGGAAAGTGTATGGGCTGCAGTGTGGAAAATCCAGCTGCAGGGCAGCCTCTCTGCCCCTGCTCCTAAAGCCTGGGCTGGTGCTATGCTGCAGTTCTCACCAGCTTTGGCAGCTGAGCTGGATTGCTGTGGACCACCTTAAATGTTTTCCATGCCAGCTGAGCACAGAAAGCTGCTGAAATGGGTCTCTGCTGTGTAGTGCGCACTCTCTCTTAGCAATGCCCTCATGGTGACTCAGTCCCATTCCCCGCTTCTTTTAACCCACAGCAGGTCAAGAGTTTAACAAAGTGACTGGGGCTGGGAGCCAAGTCCCCAGAGTTGCAATCTGCAGCCAGCATGCCAGCATCTGGAAAGCGTTTGTGACCAATAAAAAATGAATGTG
The DNA here is from genome assembly GCA_013397055.1 of Pachycephala philippinensis. Classification (NCBI taxonomy): domain Eukaryota; kingdom Metazoa; phylum Chordata; class Aves; order Passeriformes; genus Pachycephala; species Pachycephala philippinensis. The sequence continues at coordinate 212,849 of VWZT01010544.1, read as the reverse complement.
CAGACTCCGCCAAAGCAGCAATCATTTGGCATCTCAAGCCCTGATCTTTACAAGATGATTCTTCTGAGGCTTGGAAAGGCTTGCCTTAGTGTTTTCTAATAAAAACAGTTCTGGGCCGGGCCAATAGTCGGGTGAATAGTGCTATGCGTCGCCACATGGGAGACAGCCAGACGGGAATGGGAAGGCATTGCTGGAGTCAAACCTCTGAGGCTGGGGCTGGCTGCCTCATGGTGGTGATCCTGGCACTCGTGCTGGGGCCAGGGCACTGCCAGTGCTGCAGCAGCTGCACTGAGAGCACACCCTGACCTTGGGCTGTTTTATCTGCTGCGGGCACACGGAGGAGCGGCGGGTACAGAATACCCTGCTGTTAGGGCACAAAGCTCTTGGTCAGTTTGACAAGAGCTGCCTTAGACCAACCCCACAGATAAAGCAGTTCCCAGTATTCAGCAGTCACTTTTCCAGCTGGTGTAGGTTAAATGTGCCAGGCTGTCTCTGCAGGGTACATTTGCCACGTTTTTGTCAGTTCCTGACTGCAGAGATCAGTGGCTGTCAGGAGCAGTTCTCAGGCCTTCTCAAACATGGGTAACAGCACAGGTCCATGGCCAACCTTGAAGAGACTGAAGAGGTTTAGTGTATATATGGTCTTGGTACTTTGGAGTGGTACAAGCCTGACAGGGAGCATTCAAAATGGGAAAAAGCAGCATAATGTGAATGCTGCCATTGATAGCCCTTGCCAGCAGCCAGCTCATACTGCTGTTGTTGACTGCATCCAAGAGACCTTCTGATGCTTCTGTCCCTCAGGATGCGTTGAACTCGGCACCCTGCTCCTCCTTGCAATGCTCAGTGGGATGGGCTTGTCCAAATGCACGTTCCTTCCATCAGCTGGATTCCTTCCTTTCTGTTGCTTTCTCCCTCCTCTCTGGAGTGACCATGACTGGCAGTCCCTCCCATACAAGCCTCTAGGGCTGTTTGGACTCCAACCACCACATACCCTGAATTCCACTGTGAGGAAAAAACCGAAAATGAGTGGAAGTTTAGTAATTATCTTGCAAGTTGCCAGAATACTTTTGCTGGAGCTAGATGGATGTTGTTCCTATGGTGTCATCCTTTCTACCACAGAATCAGTACAGTGCTATGGCTAAAGCAGGACAGCTGGGGTGCAAGAAACCCCACACCTAATCCCCTCTCTTAATTCTGAAGATAGTGCAAACAAACACACGTTTGGTTGTTCCCCTGATTCTGAGCATGATTTGCAGAGGCACTGCCACCACAGAAGAGGAAGCTGGCATCTAAACTGCAGGATTCAAGCACAGATACAATCCAGATGCCCCAGCATCTTGAATTTGATCTTGTCCTTGAGGGCATCAAATCTGATGATCATGAGGAAACTAAGAGGATGAAGAAACCTTTAAGTGAAGGAATTTTCTTTTATTCATTTACACTTCAAACTGCAGATATTTGAAGTGGGTCCTCTGGGACTACCAGGGCTCTGCATAACACTGCCATTTTACAAAGTTTGGTTTTGACTCAGCACTGTTTGATCTCACCTTAGTCCTGCTTACAGTAGAAAAATGAGCCAGAGTTAGCCAGTGTCAGCTACTGTATGTGCTTTTCCATATATTCACAAAGGATAGGTTAGGGTGGCTGACCCAGGGTAGGTAACAACAGAATAACTTGAAGAGATGTTGCTGGTATGGGTCAACCTAAAGTATTGCTACAATCCCCCCTTGTTTTGCCAGTCCTGGTAGGATTAACAAAACAAAACCAACCCTCCCCCCACCCAACACCTTTTGCTTTGAGTTTGTGTCACACATGCAAAATTCCTCCAAAGAAAACTCATCAAATCAACTTTATTTGCCTTGGTTTAGAAACTTTAAATTGGTCAAAGTTGGCTTTAAAAGCTGAGTGACTCTTGGCCAAAACCATCCTGATTCAAATCTCAGAAAAAAGAGAAATGCAGAGACATTTAGTCTTGCTTTGGGACATTTCTTGGAATCCTAAAGTTATTGTCAGTTACTCCTGTAGTCAGTTTAAAATTAGTACTGTTGAGATGGCTGATTCATATTAGTCATGTTCTTTAGAAATGCCAGTTCTTTTTCCTTTTGTTACTTTTAATGACTTTTTTGGTTGTTGTTGGTCTTTGGTTGTTTTTTGGGGGGGGTTTTGTGAGAGATGCCCTATCAACCCTCACAAGAGATTATTTAGAGCTTGCAAAATACTAGGTAGCACTTTCCATTCATCCCTGCACACTGCTCCTGTTTCCTCTAGATGGAGATGGCCTGGTCTCTGCTAATGTCATCCATGCAGCAGTTTCTTCACGGGATTAAAAATGTTCCACTTCATACAGATGCTTTGATATGCTGGACTGGGGTTGTGTTAACCCCAGCAGTGCTGCTACACCAACAGGGCCTGTTGAGCCTCTCAGTGATAAGAAGCTGCTTTATTACAGCCCTGGGCACCCCTGGGAGTTAGAGGGGTGCAAGGCAGGCAGATCCATAATAAAAGGGTAAGGAGTTACAGGGCCATGGCATGTCCTGGGCAGTGCAGCTAGCACTGGTTTGGATGCTGCATCTGTAGGATGGCAGCTGGAAGGCTGGAGCAGATGGCAGGATAGACAGCAGTGGGATGCAGGATCGCTGGACGGTAACGCAGAACATGCATCTCAGGAGGTGGGTACTGGTGAGCAACTAGCAGGTACTGTGTGCACATCACAAGGTGACAATGGCATGTGAATGAGATGGCTCTTCTTGTCATGACCCTGGAGCTAGAAATATTTCACCATTTTGATTTCTGTTGCCTTGTGATCATTAACCCTTTTGCACACAACAGTCCAAGTGATCACAGAATACTTCCTTAAACATGTTCCAATAAAGGCTGCTGCATTATATCTAAGCATTCTCCATGGTTGTTGCACTGTTTTCCTCTGTCCTGTCTCTCTGACAGTGAAGGGTTAAATCCCACTTTTTTCCACGTGCCTGCTGATGAACTCTAAATATGCAGCTGGGACCTGTTTTCACGCATATGTCCCTTTCCATAATCCAATCTTCTCCACTGTGGCACAGACCTGGAGGCTCTTCTGCAGGCAGGTCTGCTGCCATGGGATAAGAAGCAGTAGGTTGATTTACATAATCACATATGCAAATAAGCTAAATCAGGGTCCTTTCATTCAGCTTTGGTTTTAAGGGGACTCCTTCCATGGGTTGAGAGCAAAGAGGTTTGAAATGATGGTTTTCTGCTCTGGAGCTCTTGTGAAACAGAGCACCCCCTCAGAACAGTTCTGCTGTTACCAGCCCCGTACAGCCCGATGGGTGTAAGTAATTAATTGTGCAAACCCACCTGATAGCCCATCCCATGCAAATGCACCACTGCCCTCCAGGCCTACATCATCTGTTCCCTCTACTGAAGTGTGGACTGCATCCTTATACAGGAAATGAAAGAAACTCCATCTCCTAGGAACAAAGGGAATTCATCTCTTCATCTGGTGGAACACTTATAAGATGTTAAGAGCAGCAACAGCTTCACACCTGTGACATACCAGATGAGACACGTGCAGAGGTCATTTCAATGTGTGCCCTTAGAAAGGCTACAGAGAATAAATCAGAGCACGGCACTGTCTGTCAGCACTTGGAACGAGGACTCCAAACATTTGTGCTTCTAATTGGTTCAGTTTCTCTTAGTCCTGTGTAGGGATGCTGGCCAGCCTGGTGAAGGGTTCAGGAAAGCTTCAGGAAAGCTCCAGGAAGTGGTGTGAGCCATCCATGACAAATTCATTGATCAGTTCAGTGATCTTGTTTCCAGACAATGTAGGGGTCCAAAGAGAATGAGGCTAATGAGGTACCTGGTAAGGCAGTACCTGTTCTGGACTTGTGAGGCTAGGACAGGTTCCAGCAGCATCACAGATTTGAGCCTGGCTGGTGGAGTGCTCTAAAGATCTAACAGTCAAAAGATGAAATGTTTAATCAAATTTCTTTAATCCTTAAAAAACCACCTAAAATTAGTAAGCTATTCATCTCTCTTGCAACAGAGGGAGTAGAGGTAAATTGAATGTGTTAATTAAACATAGAATAAAAAATGATGACATTTTGTCAATTTTAAGCGCTTTGCCTTTGGAATTCCACTGACTTTAAGAGAATGTGTATCTTGCTGTGCTGTTCTGCCTGAGTGATCAACTCCTACTTGAACATACATGGAACTTTCCAAAGTGTTTTAAAGGTTTAGATGAGAGAAAATATGGTCAGATGCTCTAGCTAAATGCCACAGACGAAGGGAAAAGATCAAACCCAAGAGATACAATGGCTGGGTGCTGTTGACTCTTGTCCATTACAAATTCTGATGGCAGGAAGCATAACAGCGGACATTCAGAGGCAGGTAAAGTTGTGCCTTTAGCTTTAGACAGTCTCCTCAGTGAGGGAAAGTTATTTTTGATTTAAGTCTGTGAAGCAGCATCATCATCCTGGAGTCAGAGCTGCAGACTCCAGGCTGTTCTCGGGGTGCAGTGCAGTGAGCCTTGTCATACCCTGCTACCCAGAAGTTGGCAGAGCTCTGTAAACAGCTACTGGCACATCCACTATGCCAAGGGCAGGCAGAGGGAATGAAAAAATGCTGACTGGATTGCTTTGGTGGTGTTAGGAGATTCCCTCTGACGTCTAGTTAAGTCACCTCTGCAGTCTCTTTACCCCTGGAGCAACACAAAGTTGCCATAGATAGGATCAGAACTGGCTCATTAGGAGTGTGTGAGCTGTCCCTGCCCAGCTTTGCCTGCCATGCACACTCTGTTGCACCCAGCATGTCTCACTTCTCCTAAACCAGCCTCTACTGCCAAGTACCAACAGCATCGCCTACACTAGCAGGACATCTCAGAAGAGCAAAGATATTACGGTTCTTCTAAGAATTGGCTAGTACTGAAGAGATATACAGCTTCTCTGCATTCCTGAGAACTGCTGACACAGATTTTGCAACTATGATGCTCATAGAGTAGTTGTGCAGAAGCTGAGCACAGTGTTCCTGCTAGGAAACAGTGCTACTGTTAGAACCTGATCTGACTTCGTCCTCTGATGACCAAGAGGTTGGTCCTTACTGCTGAGATGTGTTGAATTTGTAGAGCATTTTGCAGCAGCAGTGCACACTGGGTAGAACTAATTAAGTCAGGCAGTGCTCTGCTTGAATTGGTGCATCACAGACAAGAAACTATTACAGTTTCTTCTTGACTACGTGTGGATAGACTCAGGCGGTAGCTGGCACCTGAGACAGGAAGAGTAGGGGATTAAGGGAGGACCCAGTGGCTTTTTTTCTTGAAAGGTGAGCTTTTGAAAGTTAAGCTGAGTTGGTATGTCAGGCAGAAACTGGGTGTGCCTGACACTGTGGTCTCATGGAGAGTCTGGGTCTGGAAGGCAGGGGCTGCAGCAGCTTTTGAAAGTGCTCATCCATGTAATTTGATTCTGTGTTTTGCTTCTACAGTCAGTAAGGATGTCTTTGCCATCTCTTGATCCTTATCCCAACAATAAGCCTGACCTGGACTGCAGGTGTCACCCAGCATCCAGTTTCTTAGTTCCAACTGAATCTGCGTTGGATGGATGGGAGGAACACTGACCAGCTCTGCTTTTATATGCACAAGTATTTGCCATAGCAGAGAATCTTGCAAGTTTTGTGTGTATTTATAGGGAGGCAGATGTAAACCACATTTGTCCCGTGTTTCTGGCAAAGAGAGAGCGTGAAATATTTGTGACCCGAGTCATTGGCTTTCCTGCCATTTGTATAAAAATTTCCAGATGTGATTGTTGATGCCTCACCTGGGACCAATTAAAGAAAGAAGGGATATCCAGAACCAACTGTGTTCGTGTGGATACTTGACTTGTTTGTGTGTGCGTGTGCGCATCTCTGTTGCAATGTGTGTGTTTTAAAGGAAAGCAGAATTTCAGTTCAAAGAACTTGTGTTCTCTCCTAGGACCTTCCTTTTGTCTGTTATCCTTTCCCCTTCAGATTTTCTCCGTCCCACAAACCAGCATCAATTTGGATTTCTTAGATACTTTCTCTCCTCATACTCATCCTCACACCTTTTCTGTTACACCTCCCACTAACTGCTTGTGGTTCACCTTGGTCACTGTGCTCTTCCATTCAGGCACAGCAAGTTTCCTGGAGGAGATTCCTGAATACTATAAACTTCCAGGAAGCCAATGTGAAATCTCTGGTTACACAACAGCAGCTAACCAAAACAGGGTCCAGCACAGCATTTGGACTGCTCACCTCCAAGTGAGCTTTATTCTCTCGTCTGTCTCCTACCCTTGCCTTTCTCACCTATTACTTCAGTCTGTCAGTCTGCTGGGTCTGTATTAGACTGTGCCTGGAGATGCCTGGAGATTAAACTCTTGGCTCTCCTTCCTTGCAGGCTGTGTCTGCAAAAACTGCCTCCCGATCACCTGTTTGGTCTCCATTTTCTTCACTCTACTAATGACTGGAAACTTCTATCTCTCTTGTTTATTTTCTGTTGAGTTTCTCCGTATGTTTTTGTCCCACCCCAGAGTCCTGATTGAGTGTATTTACCAGGCTGCCTCCCTGGTAAATACTGACTTAGTCATACTCTGCTGGAAAGCAAATCTGAAGTCATCCAATGTTCTTCCCTTCTTTTATTGTTGTTTTTGCAAGGAGAGTTCAAACAAATAAATACACCCTACCTCCCCCCAACATCTGGTGCCTTTCAGGAGCCTTTAACTCATGGCCTGAATGAGTATGTGGAAAGAAAGGCAGGACGGTAATCCAGCTAACTTGCAAAAACTAGGCATGGACCCAAAGGAACAGACTTACTCTAATTTGAAGTATCCAAGAACAAAGTTTGTACTTCTATGCTGACCAGTCATCCCCTTTAGCCATGATCAAAAATCCGTTTCTGTGGTTCCCTCCATACCTGCTGGTGTCACTCACTTTGCCATGTGGCACAAGGCCTTCCCTGTGCAAGCATTTATTCAAAAAGGGAAAGAATGCCGGGTCCTGTCTGCAGCAGGATATTTGGACAAAAGGTCTGGAACCAGTTCTGTGTAACTTCAAACCCAGTGTGGCAAATATCAGGTCTAAAGTGAACTTTCCTTTCTTCTGTCTCATTTTTTAGCACTGACCAAGTGGATTTGGATATGTTTATGTTTCTTTTCAACACAGAGAATAATTAAAATAAAATTCTCAATGCTAGTGTATGTTTTTACACAGTCATTTGTTCATTAACAAATGTTTCCAGGATAGTTGTGTTTTAGTTCTAGACTTTCAGCTAGGATTTTACTCCTCCAGCAACAGATTTTCACAGCTACAGTGGAATTGACAATCTTGGCAGATGACATGTTAAAACAGGACTACAACTCAAGCACAGATTTATGTTTTCTCTGTTTGTTGGGAAGAGAGATACGCACATTCTAACCAGCTGATTATAGTCTTTCTAAAAGGGTTATTTTTGTTTCCATGGAATATGGCAAAGGGAAATTACTTGGTGTATCGTTGTGCCCTGAAAAAGTCTCCAACAGTTAAAACTGTTCTGCTTCATTTTTTTAAATTAGAAAAGGGACAAGCACGTTCAGAAAACAAGGACATGGCTATTACTTGCTCAGTGAAGCTTTTAGGTGTCTGCATGTATTTGAAGTGGCACTGTTCTGTTTCGAAGTTCTGGCAGGCATGGCTGTAAACCTCTCACACTTTGCCCATTGGTGTAGGCTGGCACCACCAACCCTTGACCCAGACAGCTTTCTGCAGTATGGAAAGGTGAGTTTTAATTCCATTGCGATACTGTGTCAGGTGCTGCAGCTGCCTAGTATTGACTCTCTCACTCTCCTTTTGTGGTGCAAGCAACTAAAAAAATAAATGCAGTGCTAGAATATTCCCCTATCTGCAGACATTTCGGCTACCCAGGGCTTTATGCCACACTGCACCATGGAGTAAGCCACATGCAGCTAGTTCAGAGAGGAAGGGTAAAGATAAACTGAAACAGTGGGTTTAGCAATGCATCAACCAGGTTATCTCAGCTTCCTGCAGGTGCCAAAATTTCCCTGAGTTGGCTCTTTGATACTTGGCCTCTTTGTCTTTAACCCTAGGAAGGCCAGAGTGGTGGTTTTCACCCTTGCATGAGCTATGAGCCTCTCAAAGGAGGCGTGGGACAACAGTGCCCAGAGGGCAAGTGTGGAAGGAATGAGGCTGGGCAGCTGGGAGCCAGGGGGATGGGACACTGGTGGCTCTTGGAAAACGCTGTGATGGCCCCAGGGCAGTGCAGTAAGACTGGGGTTAGAGAGAAGCTGTGTAAAACTGATCAAATGGAAGATAGAAGTGCCTGGAGAAGATTCATGGCTATATTAGAGCAGGGGAGTGGAGTGCTGATATACTGGTGGCACGATCAGGTACCTGGCAGCATTTCTTTGCAGTGAGGCCAAGCTGAATATTCTGCTGCATAAATGATTCCTCGCTTTGCAGGGGAATTTCTGCCAAGTCCCTTCCTCTTCTGGCTCCCAGGTCTGGGTGTCTTGCTCAAGTCATGGGGCTTCCAACCAGTTTCCTGGCCACTGCAGACTAAGGTGGTGCCAGTACTTCTAAAAACAGCCTGTGCTCTCTTCTCCTCCTCTTCACTTTGGTGAATTCCTGCCTCCTCCCTTTCAAGCAGTGCTTATTCAGCTTTCCTTGCTAGACTCTCGCCCACTCTGGAGCATACTGAGCCCTGACCTGAGGAGTGGAGTAGATAATGCAGGAGGGGCAATTTTAGGAAATATTCAGCCTTCCCTGCTATTATGAGACAGGTCTGGCTGCTTCGAGCTGCTTTCTACCTTCAGCTGTTCCTTGATTGTCCCAGCAATGCTTAAATGGACTATTATAAAGCTTTGTGGTTTTTTCTCCAATCTCACGGAACACCTGTATTGCTGAGGATCTGGCCCAGTCCCTGTGTACTTTAATCAACACTCAGCTGTGCTTTAAACTATAACGGCTGGGGGGAGCAAAGACTCCTCCAGGGACATGGGTGCAGGTATGGAGAGTGTTAGGGAAAAGGGAACCGCGGTTGTGGCTGCAAGCAGGGAATGCTCGAGCCCCACTACGGCAGGGCCGGGGGCTGCCTGTCCCCACACGTGAGCAGAGCTACTCCATCAGTGCAGCGAAGGTCCAGGTTGGGGTGCCAGGGTGCTCTCCTCACCCGGGAGTGCCGGGGTGCTCACCTCACCCTCTCGGGGGCCGCTGGGGCTGCGGGGTGGTGCCTGCCCGACCGCAGGGGGTGATGGCCGCCAGGGTCAGGGATGGGGCCGTGGGCTGGCCTGAGCTCTTCAAGCAAGGAAGAGCCCTGTGGGTCGGGGGGAGGTCCGTGGGTGAGGAGCAGAGGCGGGGGGTGCCTAAGGCAAGTGTCTGTCCGTGTTGTCTTGTGTGTCAGACTTGATTAGATTTGGCTGGCGCTGGGGCAAGGCCTCCACGCTGCGAGGGGTGGGGTCTGGCTGGAGGGGCAGAGCCAGACCCTCCTTTTATGTGCTGCTGAAAAGTGTCCTTTGTTGTGGGGTTGGCTGGCTTTGTCCCTTCCTGGAAGCAGTGCCCCTTCCTTCGGGCTGAAGCCCGGAGAGAGGTGAGCAACCCAGGCTTTTTGTGTCAAATCTGAGCTCTGCCTTGTACCACTGCTTCGGTGTTGCACTGACACCCCGGCGGTCGAGAGAAGCATTTTTCCTGCTAGTTTGGAGTTGTTAATTTGAAACTGCATTTGGCAAGGATCCAGCAAGATGTTAAGGTACTATAAATCGGGATTTCCCCCCCAAGTCCCTCCCCTGTTTTTCAGCCCTTTGTGAAAGGTTTAGAAGAACAGCTGGAAACAGAAACTCAAGTAAAATCTGCTCTTCCAGGCCTTTCTGAAGACATGTCCCTCACAGACTGAACGATCTGCACTCAGCAATTTCCCATAGGGAAATTAAGGCTTTGCTATTACAGTATTAATTTTGAGAAACATAACAGACTGGGATTAAACAGCCCTTAGTTGACTTTACAAACCCCTGAGCTCAGGGGCTGATAATTGTCCACCCCCTACAAACTGCATATCCAAATCTCCCTATGTCAGAGAGCTGCAAGATGTATACCCCACGAACCAGAGACCTCAGTGGGTGTGAAGGCAAAAGGTGGGTGTTCCAGAAAGCAATTTTCAGACCATGGATCCCAGGGGTCTTGTCTCTCTACCGTGGGCTAGACCTGGACTGAACGTGCAGCTGTGTCCCAGAACAGCGCACTGGCAGTGCTGCATCACTTCCCAGTCCTGAAGGCTTGGCTTGTGCTGCAGTCTCTTTGCCACCTTCTTGCCCATTGCATCTGCAGTGTATTGGTCCCTATGCTGTGCTCTTCAGAGTGTTTTCAAGCATCATTTTAGCTTGTCCAAGGCCAGGTGACAGGACAATGAAACAATTTTCGATGACAGTTTAGTTCATATTTACTGTGTATATTCATTGCTTTGATTAAAATAATTTTAAGAGTACAGGAGCTGGAGGGCTGGCTATCTTTCTTTTAATATGATCTGTCCCTCCTGCATTGCCTTTGGCAATATGAGAACGATGACTGATCTACAGATGCCTCCTCTGCAGACTCACGCTGTCGTTGCCCTAGGCATGCATCAAGGTTTGGCACTGCAGGGGTTAAATAGCTCGAGAAGGGTGGAGGATTCTTCAGCCAAACCCAAACTGACTGCACCTGGTTTGCTCAACCTGTGTGTAAATGACACCATGGTCTTCCCACCCCCACCCCAGCAAATGCCACAGGGGCTGCCAAGGTCTACGTGCAGGTAGGGCTGTGCGAGCAGGTGTGGGGCCTGCAGCGCTGGGAGGCTCCTGGCCCCGCCGCGGGAGCAGCCCAGCCGTGCCAGTCACACGCACACGGCAGCCTCGGAAACTGCAGGCGCCCTCAGCCACTGAAATGACAGGGAGACAAAGGAAAAAGTCCCCTCTTAAAATTTGTAGCCTCCTGCTAAACATACATGTCAGCTACTGACAGACCTTAGTAGGGTCTGTCCTCTTGAGCAAGAAAATGCAGATTTTAGTAAGCGTGGGTCAGGCGGCCTGCTCAGCCCGTGGGTGGCTCTGACTGCTCTGTCTTTGTGCAGTGATGTGGCTCTGAGTTCCCAAGGCTGGGCAAGGCCCACTCCTGTCTTTGCTCAGCTGTGCATCTGGGACAGTGCTGGCTGAATGTAGAGAAGAACTGAAAGCAAAGAGGTTGCTCACACATGTGAGCATTGGTTTGCTGTCCTCAGGAAGGTAATGAAGGGTTTAGGTCCATAGACTTGGGACTTGGAATATAATATTTGGGAATTCCAAGGAATTTAGAGTCCTAGGGAATTGCTAAGGAGGCAATGAATTTCTTACAGGAAACTAGTCTGGAAGTGTGTTCAGGGAAACTATGCTTCTTTAAGTGTGAGTGCCTTGTGCAGCTGTGAAAATGATCACTATCATGCTGTAGAGAGGCTGAAATTATTCATACTTATTCTCTCTTCCCCCCCCACACCCCCAACTCCATGTGGAGCCAGTCCTTCCTTTTCCAGTCCGTGCTTACAAAGACAATTGTCACTGGGTAATCCTGCTCTGCAGAGCCTGTACTTTTTTAGGTATCAACCAAGATATCATTCATTTCTTGCTCTGTGTCCACTATTTAGAGCAAGTATATATCTATGGGTGTAAATGAGACTTTTCTGCTGAATGTAAAGTTCTACTCAGCTCTAGTGGAGGGAGTTTGGCCCAGAGCTCCCAAAGGCTGACCTGCATATGGGTTTTCTTTGGCATTGTGTAAAGACTCTGAGGTGAGTGGCAAGGGCTGGGGAGATTCCATGTTGTGGCCCAGCTGGCGTGTGCAGCCACAAATAATAATTAATTGGCTCTTTAAGAAGTCTTGCAAACTCTTTTTTTTGTCTGTCTGTCTTAAGCTCCTTTTAATTAACTTCAGTCATGTCCCAACACATCATCTTGGCTGAATCATAGACCTCACTGTGCCAGTTTTTTGCATTCCTGAAATACACAGGCCGCCAGTGTTGCGAATGCAGCTTGGAGGCAGCAGCTCAGAGGAAGTCGGGCAGCTCTCCTGGAACTCTGAAATTTTCAGGAACTGTTGTGACATCAAGAGGCAAAGCAGACCAGCCTTTTTGCTTCAAACTCCTGTGCTGCCCAATTCCCAACAGTGTTGCTGGCTTGCACTTTACCCACTGACTCAAGGAGCAGGCACCTGTGTACAAGCAGCTTTGTTCCTTCAGAAAGCCCCTTATTCGGGTTACAGTGCTTGGGGCATACAGCCTTTTTTTCCCCATTCAAGAGCTTGTTTCTTTGTCACACTTCTTATTGCAAAGGGTCAGCTTTCAAGATTGTAGGGCATGTTAACAAGATACTCAGGCATACTTAGTCACCAAACAAAGTCTGTGTGGCAGCAGGACAAACCTTTGTGTCTCTTCACTAGAAAGCTTCAAGCCTGGTCCAAGGACCATTTCCTTCTTTCGAGAAATTTGGGGTTCAGGAATGTCTATTGCATCATAACCTGTCTGTGCTCTCGACAATGCTGGTAGAAATAATGCCAATGTTTCCATTGACTCACAGCTGTACCAATGGCTTTTGTCCCTTGATCTATGTCTGGAGCTGGAGGCTTCTGCATTTGATAACTCAGGTTCAGTCTTAGTACTCCATTTAACAATGTTTAATTTACTGAAAATAAAGGAGGTCTTTTTGTAGGCTCTTGGTACATGTTTAGTGAGTGCAGTTTTGATCATGGAGTTGTCCAACTAGGGGAAAAAAAAAAGTGTTAATATTCAGTGGTTAAAAGCAGCTTTTAAAGAAAGGAGTGCAGCATTACAGTGGTGAGGATCTTTATCCATTTGAATAATGTACTACTGTATTCTTCATTCCAAAGCTTTTTTGAACCAAGTTTGGAAGCAGTCTCCAAATAAAATTATCATATTAAAAAAAAGTTGGAATTTATTTGGGATACTTCTGTGATCTGTGCTGAGGAATAAAGAATTGCAATTTACCTTCTGCCCTAATGAGATAGGAGACAAGGTATTATGATAGCAGCTTCAGGTGGTGTGCCCCAGGCTGCAGGTGAGGAGCCATGAGTTGCCAAACTCTTTTTCTGCAATTCTTGTGTTTCCATAGCAGCTCCAGGAATGAGTGCTCAGAGATTGTTGCTGCGTTGCACGTTGGACTGTTATGGTGGCAAAGTTTGAAAAGGTTTGAGGAAAACACATATGATAGCTGAGAAAAAGCACAGAGGAAAAAGTGCCTCAGTCTTTTGGGAAAAGCACAGGAAAACCAGAAAAGATAATTTCCAGCAAGCATCAGGTTGGAGCGTGGGAGCAACATCCAGATTGCTGAGGGCTGTACAGAAGCACAAAAGACACAGGCACATGGCAAATGGATAAGAAGCAGGAGCAGCATTCAATAATGAGCAAGAAGGTAACACAAAACTGGAAATGCTGAAAAATGCCTCATCAGTCCCATCGAACTCAAGCAAATTCCCTCTGCATGTGGTGCATGACATGTCACTGTGTGTACAGACTCTGACCCAGCTGCACCAGCTTTAAGGTGATGTAGAAGTTGCTTATGTTGAAGAGAAAAGTTGTTGGAAGTCAAACAGCAAAATACACTGACAGCGAAAAAGAGAGAGAGAACTTAACGAGCTGTTAGTGGGGACACTGAACTTTGTTGCTTGTTCAGGAATTAAGGGTCTGCTGAAACACAAAGGATTTGGGTCTTTTCAGCTACAGCCTTAAGGAAAGACCAGGTATGCTACAGTGGTTAAGTTCAGGAATATATTTCCTCTGACATCCTTTAGAAATAACGACTTGTTTTTAAGGAGCCTGTTAGTCACTGGTTCCCAGGGAGAACATTGCCATGGATCTGGATGCTACCAGACCTGAGGGAATGTTCACTCCAGGTGTACAGAAAACTGCAACCCTAGAATGGGTTGGACCCCAAAAGAGATGCATTTCAGAAGGGCGCCATGCCAAAAGTGCATGACTTTAACAAGAGGGATATAAAAAACTCCTGTCATGGATGTTACGACAGTATTTTTCCTGAAATTCTTCCTCTTGTGAATAGTAAACACTGATTTCTAAAGCATTTACTGGGCACCTGTCCCACAAGAAGTGCTGGAACAGCAAAATTAAAGTGTGCTGTCAGAGGGAGAGGGTTGGACTTGGCCTTGAGCCACTGACAGCCTTATTAATTCACTCAGTAAGGTGCAGGAGGAGAAAAGGAAAACTGAGTCACTGGTTTTTAGAAATGATGAAAACAACTACCAGGACCTGCTCACAGAGATCCATTGGTAGGTAATGTGCCTTTTCTCTGTGTAGGGGCAAGGCTACAAATCATCACCAAGTGTCTTTAAACAAATCATATAGTGATTTGTTTGGTTTTTGGGGTTTTTTTCATATTTTCACATATTTTCAGCTATGATTTTCTTTCAACAGACCACTTATAACCTAGGAAAACTATGAATCAAGTGTTGTTTATCCTGAGGATCTGGTGTCATAGATGTATTTATAACCAAAAATGTGCCATTTTGGAAGTGAAGGAGTTAAAATAGCTCTCTCTCATACTAGGTGAAGAAGTGAAGAACCCATGCCACTCACTGATCCAGGAAGAGAAAAAGATCTTTGTACAAAAGTTTGGGATTGCATAATGCAAAAAGTAACCAGTGGTAGGGAAAAAAGCAAGCAGGTAGCTCTCAAACAGCGTGTGCTGACCAGCCACCAGCTGCCTCCAGAGAGTTGACCAGGCAGCTACAGGCTTGCTGACTTCTTCCAGCATGCCACTTCCATAAAATAGTTCCTAGTGTTGCTTCCCTCTGTTCTCCATGGCTCCCACAGCGATCCCCTGGCACTGTGTGTACCTGATGTGACTCATAGTACAGAAAAGGCTGGGAAGCTCTGCTTCCCAATGTTTTTCTCTCTGCTTCCACCTCGGAAGGGTGGTTCTCAGATGTTCTACATGGTTGTGTACCAGGCGGTTTCAGCCTATGTTTCCATTTCCAACGGACTTCAAAAGAGGAAGATACTCCCATTAATGTTTTGCATGATAACAAGTTAGGCAAGCATCATTTTTGGATGCAGTTGATGGAAGACTGCTTACTGCCACTGCCAAGTGGGCGTCTTAAGTTGAGACTATCAAATGATGTCTGTTGTATTAAATGCTTTGTTATATTTCCGGCTTGGAAAATGATGCATGTGTCAGGCAGAGCTTTCTGTTTTGGCATTAAAGCAATCTTGGCACACGGTGGAAACTGTTTACTTTAAAAGCTTAATTTTAAATATAGTTTTGGAACACACTTGGAAATGTCTGCAAATCAACAGTAACAGACAGGAGACTAAAGCACTGTTTCCTTAACTCCTGTGTCCTTTGAAATACCTTAATCTGCTTTGCTTTGTGTGAGCTGCTTCTGGTCTGTGCGTGATTTATTCACACATTGTTTCCTCCTGAATTGGACAGTAGCTGAAAGACAGGTAGGAGCCGACAGCACAAAAGAACATAATGCACAGCACCATTTGAAGTCTTTTAGTATTATTTAACCCTTTTTTGTGATATACGACTGGTGGAAAGAGAACATGTTCCACCTTGCTGAGCAGTCAACAGAGACAGCCTGTGTTAGGATCCTGAAGGGCACTCTCCAGTCTGCTGCAAAGCCAGTGGACATGCCAACATGCAGTGCCATTAATTTCCACCTAGCAGAAAGGTTCGTTAGAGTGCCAAGCATGACGCCAGAATACAAAACACTTCATTCATCAAAGCCATAAGTAAGAAACTCTGTGTTTTTGGTTTTAGAAGTAACTTTTGTACATTTATGACTTTTTCCACATTAAACATCATTTATGGTTTGGAAATTGTTCAGGCAAGAGGCATGTGGTTTCTGCTCCTGAATATCAGCAGCAGTTTTGCTAGGTTCAGTCTCTATTTTTTGTTGACATTTTTTTGGCTTTTCGTTTATCTTTTGGGTGGACTGCTTTGGAGCAAGCTGCCTCAAGGAGAATCCATAACCTTCTTTCTAAATGAAGACTAAGTGATCTGCTTAAGGTGAAGAAGGTTACTTTGGTATAGGGAATTTGGGTTCAGAGCCAGACTTTTGCAAAGTACGTGGTGAAGAAATACCTTTTCTGGGATGTTCCCTCATCAGAGCAATTGCTGGAACAAATTGAGAAGTAGGAATTTCACACCTGCATTTTGAGACATAAGTTGATACGTTTTTCCATAGGCAATGTGAGAAGTTACAGAGTAGCTGTTGAATTTTCAGTTCATTCTATTTGTGCTGAATGAATGGTAAAGGGCTAACTCAAGATCTTGGTTTGTGATCTAGGAAATTTCTAAATTACAAATTGTATGGAGAGTTCAAGACCCTCCTTTTTCAGGCCTTTCTATGCATAAGTGCCACATTTCAAGGGGAATGAATGAAATTACATAAATACATTCTTCGTGTGCATCAAAGCAGAGGTGACTGCATGGATTGGATATGCTTTTGTTCCTGCAGCAATTTGGATTCTAGTGCTAATTCTTTCTTTAGCTGACCAGGAAGGACAGAATTTAGAAATGAATGCTGGGTTTTGCCTTTCTGTGTTCAAAGATCTGTTCAAAGAACAACCTGTAAATGCTCTGTGGGGATCCAGTTCTGCTCCTTGCCGAGTCCAGTTACTCCACTGAGTCATGACACACAAATGCTGTGAGGTGTCTGGATGCACTGACAGGTACTGCAGTGCACAGACTCCGGGAGCTGCTGCAAGCTCTAAATCAATGCCTTTGTGATTCTGGGGTCAATACAAACCTAAAAATTGCCCTGCTGGACCACACCATTGTGCTGCTCCCATCCAGCCACAGGTTTTGTCTCTAGAGAGGGTAGCAGGAGATGCTATTTAGAGGCAGCTTTCAAGCCTGGCTCCTGTTGGGTCTACACTCACCTTACACTTCTCAGGTGCTGATTCATGTCTGTCCAGAGAAGCTCGGGTTGTCCTCTTCCCAGAATCTCCTCTGGAGCTTTGTGTTCCAATTGCCCCTGAGGATTAGAGACCCCTTTTCTGCCATCACATGGGATGGCAGTCGGAGGGAGTCCTGAGGTGTACTACCAAGAAAAATGGCCCTGAATAGAGGTCTTATTTTATTTCCCTGCTCCTGCCTGAATAAGGAATGAATAAAGACATACTGTATGATTTATTAGGGGAGTTTTCTTCTCTCTTTGGCCCTTTGCATCATGGCCCAGTGACTTCTAGTGCTCGGTGCCTCTGTCTCTCTTCTGGTGCAGTGATCTTTGAGACTGAAGTTTGCAAAATTCCCTCCAGCAATAGCCCATGTAAAGTTGCCTGGAGCACACGGCAAACGATGCCTAGAACCTCTGGAATCTGGGATAGAAGCCTGCTTGGAGGGGAAGGATGCTGCAGCTATATTTTTTAAATTGCTTCCTCTTTAGTGTTTGCTTGTATTTTTCCATTACCTGACCATGGGTTTCCATGTGTCTCTTTTGGGCAAACAGCAGCGCTAAATTTCAAGGAGAAAACAAAATTTTAACAAATTCTTTGTTTTGTTTTCCTTGCTTGCCTAAATTTTTGTGTGTGCCTACTTTGTATCCCAGCTGCTTCTGCAAGTCTAATATGTCTCTATTTCTAAACCTGGCTTTTCCTTCCTGGTGCCCTGAGCTAGGGACCTGGAGCATTTCTCTCTGGCCTCCCACAGCAGAACAGCCTGTAACAGCGGGGTTTCATTCCTGTCCTCCCAGGTCAGGACCACAAGCCTACGCATGGTGGTGCAAGCTCTCCTAGCTCAGTCTCCAGCTTGATTTGTGATGGTTTCCCAATAATGGGAAGAGATTATGAAATCAAAGAAAGACACACAGATGGGGAAAGATATCTCAGGGCTGCCAGGCCA
Source organism: Pachycephala philippinensis (assembly GCA_013397055.1). NCBI lineage: Eukaryota > Metazoa > Chordata > Aves > Passeriformes > Pachycephala > Pachycephala philippinensis. The sequence goes on along the minus strand of VWZT01010544.1, from coordinate 194,991 downwards.
GCTGTTTGAGATCTCTGAATCAGATGGAGACAGAACTCCACCACCCTCAGCTTCCCCACCCTCAACCAGGACATCTCCCATGTGCAAAGCAAAACCAGCCCCACCCCAGCCATGCCATTTTAGCTAATGGCCTAGTTAATAAATGGCAAATTCCAAGGGTAATCCTGTCAAAGCCTTCCTGACATCCTCAATTGATAATATTAACCACAAAGTGCTCTCCTGCTCATCTGATTAATACCAGAAGAATTCTACTTGATTAGATTATTACTGAGGGGAAATGTAGGAAAGATAAATATTCCAGGGAAAAATGAGGCTTTAGACAAGGGGGAAGTCCAGAGTATCCATGGTTTGTAAAACTTTTCACCTTGTGGGGAGGGAGAGGTATGTGATTGTCTTCTGCTCCCCAACAACCCTTGCAGAGGATGCGTGTCCCAGCCCTGCTCTGCCTGTAGCTCATTCACATCGTGTTGGTGTGAGCTGTGTAAGCCCGGCAAGTGCCTACATCTTTGAAGGGTTGCAGACTTTGAATGTAAAGGCCTAACGGCAGAGACCCATTTAATTGTTCCCTTGAAAAGTTTGCAAGGCCAAATTAGCGCAAGTTTTGGGCCCTTGGCACACAACTGAGAGTGGAGGGAGGAGCAGAGTTTTTTTGTCTATCTTCTCCCTGCCGTACTCCTTCCCTGGAAAAGCTGAAATAGTAGTGTGGAGGCTGGGCAAGAAATACAGTATTTTGGGAACGATGCTGGGCTGCTGCCCTCATACCCTTTCCCACCTTTCCCAGAACTGTGGTTCTTAGTTATCTTATGTTGAGATGTCAGCTGGTCGCACTTCTCAAGCTGCCTGCAGATTCAGGCAGGCATCACAAGATTCCTTACACATCGGCTTTTAAGTATTTATTGCCCCACAGTTCTTTATCCCTGTTTTCTGATGCTGCCTTTGATACCTCTGCTGCCTGCATCCTTGCTTCTTCATTACTTGGAGGTACAACAAGGCTTGGTCATGTAGATATGATCAGAACAGGAGCAAATACTTGGGCACACCTGAGTGGTTGTTTGCTGTGTGTTTCCTTGGCAGCTCTCCAAAACTGGAATCTGCTTTCCTGACCAGAGCAGGTGTTAATGGGAAAAAGACATGTGGAGGAGATAAAAGACAAAAAGGTTTTTGGAAGTTGGATATGATTAGCTGATGTGTATAAATAGTTGATGGGAGGAATAAAGAGGACAGAGACAGACTTTTAGTGATTTCTGCTGTAAGGGTATTTGAACATAGGAGCTGGTTGTCACAGAGCCTGTGGAGTCTCCATCCTCAGCGATAACCCAAACCCCAACTGGACGGTTCTCAATACGCTGTAGTTGAGCCTGCCGTGAGCAAGCGGGGGTAGACTAGATGATCTCCAGAGCTGCCTCCAATCTCAGCAATTCTGTGATTCTGTAAGTACACTTGCAAAATACCTGTTAGAGGATAGTTGGGATAAGCTGACTTGAGAGGTGAAACTAGCTTTGGAAGTTCTCACAGACCCCTGGAAATATCCTAGTTGAAAACAGCGCTACGTATCTTTAAGCTGTTTTTTTTCCAGGCCATGTGGAACATAGCCTGCAGACTAATTGATAATCTCAACTGGGGAAAGGGGTGAACTGTAGTACTGCAGCAAAGTTACTGGAGAGAAGAAATTTTTAAGCTGCCTCAGTTATTTCAGACAATCTTGCATGTAGCTACACTTCAGCCCCTGCCCCCAAAGTATCGGGCTGTGCCATTCTCTCTCACATAGCAAGCTTGGCATTTGCCTGAAGGTATGAGAAGAGCATCTAGGAGGTTTAGAAGGGGACAGCTGAGAGACCCCGAGGCTCTTCCACAAGAAGAATGAAGGAGAAATGTGATAACATCATGAAGAAGTAAAGGGCTGGAGAGACAATACAGATAATACAAGGAGAATGGGTATAATTTGTTCTCCATATCCAGGGCATATAGGACAAAATTTCAAGGTTTTTAACTACAGCAAGGCATTGGGAAAAAAAAACCTTTACAGCAGTAAATCTAATGAAGCCTAGGAATAAAGTGCGAAGGCAGCTGTGGCATCTTTGAAGGAAATATTTAAAACACAGTATAAAAATTTCAGTCAAGGATGGCAGACTGAGCTGACCTGCCTTGGGGCAAGCAGATGGATAGACCAGAAAGTCCCTTTCTGTCCTCAGCTTCTGTGACTCCCTAAACAGTGGGAGTTCATATGCAGCAGAGAGCTTGCCTGCAGGAAGAGGTTCCTCTTACCGTCCCCCACTCTAGTTTCTAATGCTAAAAAAGCAAGAGAAATTCATTTTACCCTGTGGTTTTCTTACCCTTGAACTGTCTCAGAATGTAAGATGCTGCATCTTTTGTGGCTTTTCACATCTGATGATGTCACCAAGTTCAGAGTTAGTCCTGGGTCCAGCCCTGCCCTTTGCAGGGAAGCTCAATACCAGAATTGGCCTTTTTGTTGTTATTTTCTTCGTGGTTATTCTTCTTCCTTGTCAATAGCCTGTCTAGAAGACCTGTGCCCTGAAATCATATAACTTGCTGCCAACGTCAGCATGTGTAAAAATGTCATTGCACTCTATAGTGCCTCCTAACATGGAGCAATTCCTTAGGAGAGGGGGTGTGGTGGAAAGGCAGGCAATCTCCCTGGAGTGAGAGAGGCAGCCACTGCCTGTTAACTGATCTTGTGGAAGGAGGGGAAATAAGCTGATAAAAATAATAAAAGGTCATAATGCATAATAATTTGGGCATCAGTTTCTGCACAAGAAGCCTTTCCAATCCAGTGAAAGACTTTCAATCCTGATTGGACACATCTGTAGGGAATTCCCCACCAAATATGTCTTATTCTCTTCTTATTTGCACCCTCCCACACCCTGTCCCAGACCACAGATAACACTTTTAGGCATGCTCTGAGTAAGCAAGAGGGAATGGATCCCACTGGTAAAGCAGGCAGTCTTCTCCAGAACCTTCCCGGCTTCAAAATCAGCTTTGACAATTCACTAGCAGATGAGCAGGGATTTTCAGGCTTTCACTGAGTTCTAAGTTGGGAAACCAAAATCCCTGAGGAAAAGAAGTTTCCAAGACTCCCTCAGCCTCCAGGTCATAGCACCTTTTCAGACCATCTCTCATTTGCCCCTTCAGAGGAAGGCACTGGCCTCAGCAGTCTCCTGCTTTCTGCAGCCTGTGCTTTAGAGGAGCCTCCTCAAGTGTGGGTGAGCATCACACTGCCCGGGAGAGCCAAACCCTGTAACGTGCTGAGAGAGCAGACTCTCCACTCCTGGCATTTCTTTATATTCCAGCCCACAGCCATTCCCTTTCTGAGAAACCTAACCACTCTGTGTCCTTTGTTCCCTCCCTCTCAGCTCCCTGGACACATCTACTGCTATGAGATGCCTCAGCCAAGGATTTTGAGCCAAGATATGAGGGAAATGCTTTAACCAGATGTGTGCCCATGCCTGCAACACTGAACTTTCAGATGCTGGTATTTAAAAAGATTGCCATCTCCCCTGCCTCCCAGCAGCAAGGTGAGTAACGGGTGGGACAGCAGCATATCCAGAAAAACACCTCTTTTTGAAATGGAAGCAGAGGAGGTTATAATTCAACTGCAAAAATTTGCTCCAGGCTGAAAACTTGGCAAACAAAAGCTTAGCTTAGGAGTGATTTAAAAGGAAACAACAAAAAAGCATAAAATAAGTCAGGGCAGTAATTTTGGGTGGAGATGAGGGTCCAGAGCTTAAAGATCATTCTTTAGTGGGGGAGGAGAAGGAACAGCTCAACACAGAGTTGCATTTGGCTCTCAGCCCTACTATAACTAAGCCTTTCAAAGCCAGGAGAATAAACGTAATACAAGTCCAGTCCCAAACCCTTTTGTCAGAGGAAAGCAAGACCCCCTGTACTCTTTAGGCAGAGTGGATGCAGATATGGTGGCATTAGCTGAATTCTTCCTATTGCTACTTTCTAAATATGGATTTCCTTTTACCTTAAATTGTAAAAGCACATGAAGTCATTAAAACTCAGTTTGCCCAGGAGACAAAGAGGGGCAACCCTTGCTTTCAGCATTATGACTCTCCTTGGGCCCTTGCTCACTCTGTGCCATACCATGCCTGCTGCTCAGCATCTGTGCCCTGCTTCTGCCTTCAGCATTGCACAAAGCCACGCCATAACAAGCTGGAGACCTGAACAAGAGGACGACTGCTCCTGGCAGCTCTTGCATGGGGTTTGTTCACAGATCCAGGCTCACAAAGCTAAAGAGGAGGAAGAGGTGGTTGGCTGCACAGCAGCAGAGACCAGGATAGCTCTAGAGGGAAGGCTTTTCCAGACCATTATCTAATGTGCACAGCACACATGGTTGGCAGCACACTGGGCACAGGCCTTGAGAGACAAAGACAAGGCCTAGCCAGTTCCCCTGCCTTTTGTCAGCTCCAGACCCCTGGGCCCCTCCAGCCTGGGTGCCTATGCATAACTGCATTGCGGACTCCCTTTGTAGAGCTGTGAGACTTTCCTGTGTGACTGTGAGATTTTCCTGATGGCCTGGAGCCTCCGCACATCACGTTAGGGAGGAAAGTGTAATGGTGGCATTTTAGACAAACTCCTCAACCTGCAGAAAAGGACTTCACACTGGGGTGGGTTAAGCACTGGAACAGGTAGGCCAGCAAGTGTTTGAAAGCCCCGTCTCTGGAGATTTTCAGAACTCAATTGGATAAGGACTAGAGCTGCCTGACATAGCTTTGCTAACTCTCCTTATTGCTATGCACACTTCTAAAACAGCCATCCCCTTGGCTGCCTGATGGACTGCTTTGGCTGTAGCAGGTGCCAAAGAACAATAGGCTAAATGAGTGATCAAAGGCTCCCTCCCACTGCATGGTTTCACTCCCATGTTTGATTCCATCAGCTTAAAGTGACACAGGCAGTCATGGTTTAGATGGGATGCTACTTAATTTTGCTCAGAAGAGGACTTCTTTGAAGGGCAGCACAGCTTAAACCTCTCTGGTTTTGTAACAGGCTTCATAGTTTGCTTGCAAATATTTTTGTACGTGTTCAGAGATCCTCCCTTCAAGCACCTCGAGGCTGTCTGAAGAACTTAGTGCTCTCCAGCAGCTGACAGTGCCTTGTTTTGCTTCATAGAGAAGAAATGCGCTTTAATTCTGTCCTTTCTTCAGGCTAATGAGGCAGGTAGAACCAGCCACTACAGAAACTTTTAGAAATAGATCTGTTTGTTCAGAAGGATTGGAGAAGCTTTGTGCTTTGCTTTGTACTTCTTGCAGTATTAAGAGATCTCTTACCTTTACTGCTATACTGTATGATTTGAGATCAGGTTGTCAAAGCATCACCTTTCTGAATATCTCAGTAGAGTCAACTCTACTGGGATGTCGAGGACGGCTGTTCAAGATGCTGACGCTTTCATGTATTGCCATTTCTAGGGAAGACTGAAGCCACAGAGCATGGAATCCAGCCCTTCTTCTAGCTACCCAAGGGCAGTAAAAACATCTCCAGACTGATCTGCTACAGTTGCTCTGGAGCACTGGAACTTCCAGTTGTGTATGTTTTCAGGGCACAAGCCACCTCAGGAAAGCTGCTTTTCAAAAGGTATGTCATCTCTTGTTTAGACTAGAAAAACTGAAAAGAGAAAAAAAGAAAAACATTTAGCTTTGGCATCAAAACAAAGCAAGTCTTTCTTTTCCTTAAGCTTCTTTAATTGTGCTTCATGCAAAAGAAAATGACACTGTAAAAATGAATGGGGATGAAGGTAAAGACAAGGTACTGCATTGGAGATAAGGTTAAATCAGAGCCCAGCAGAAAGAATATGGCAGTGGAAGAAGTTTAACGAGTTCATTTTATGTGCCACTGTGTCATGCTTTCCTTTGTTGCTCAAGAATGTTGCTTCACTGGTTCCTAGGGGTGTGAAAGGGCCCTGCTGCTGGGATAATGTGACCCACAGACTGCATGAGCCACTGTTGGGCTACCTTTCTATCTGGGAATTGTTGTTTTACTTGTATTACCATTTTGCTATGGACCAGAAACCGGTCTGGACTTTGTAGTCAGAGGTCTTCTGTAGTATGCCAGCTTGTAGAACAGTACTGTACAGGGCAAAAGTGTAATGAGAGCAGGTGGGCACTCCAGCTGAATCAAGGGAAGTCAATATGCCTCTGTAGAAAGCTTTCACAGTGGTCAGGAGGTTTGAAAAGTACCCATCTTGCAAGGAGCTCAGAAGTTTAAGCTAAATGCTCTTTAAAATAATGGAGATACCTCTGACCTTTGCTTTCAAAGGGAGGAGGCAGGACAAGGCACTCACAGACTGTGTTGTGTGTACACATACACAGCAAAGGATAGGAGGAACCTCACACCCCTTGTGAGGAGGGGTAGAGTGCACTGTGAGTGTGTGACAAGCCCTGGCAGATAGACACCTCACCACTGCCAGCAGTGCCAAGCAGCCAGGCTAGGGCAGAGCTTACACCAAGGGCTGACATCTCTCCCTCCTGCCAGCGTTTGCACATCCTAAACTGCTGTTGCATGGTCTGCTGTGAGTCCTGAGACTGGTAGGGCTGCAGTGCACTGCTAGAGATCTCTGAGCCTGCTTGCTTTCCTTCCCCTCCTCCAGTTCCCACTGCACCCCCAGTCCTGGGACAAAGACTCCCACTGAAAAGCAAAGAAGTAGCTAGAGCGGAAGATTCTGGAGTTTCTGCTCATGTCAACTGCTGCTGCTCCTGCAGGCTGTGGCTCATGTGATGGCAGCAAGGATTCAATTCAGTGATTTTTTAATCCTTCCTCTTATGGCACTAAGTCCTTTGTGTGGACACTCTTAAACCAGTTACAGTGGCCAGGAACTGATCAATGTCAATTTATAAAAGAAACGGAGGTGGAACTCTGTTTCCCTTCTCTTTTTCTGTGTTTCCTCTACCTGGAGGCACAGACAGGCAGTTCGATGACAGTGCCCAGCTGGTTGTTAGCTCAACCCTTCACAGAAAAAATAAATTAAAAAAAAAAAGTGATCATTCTCCTCCATCATTTGTTCTGCCCTCGGTGATCACAAAATCTGTTCTGAAGCACCTCTGTGTGAGCTCCAAGTCAGTCCATTGTAACTTCCCCTTCTACCCCTTCCAGCCTAAAAGACACTTTATAGGCCTCTGCTCTACAGGACCACATTTCACATGTGAAGGACTCAGAAAAGGCAAGGTAGGACTCCTGTAACAGCTGTAACTCAGATGTTTTTGCACACATATTATTTTTAGTTAATATAGATGGTGTTAACATTAATGCCTTAACCCTTGAGGAAGCTAGCTAATTTCCAGGTCGATATGGCCAGGGAGCTGGCAAATTTCCAGTGTTTTGGGGAGAGAGCCAAGAAGTGCAATGCCAGGGTGTTTCTGGCTGCTGGTGTTCCTGAGTGGACCACATCCGGGTCTGCACTTCATCCTGGGTTTCCAGCCACTGTCTGCCACCCCACCACCCTCTGTGTGCACCGTGGGCTGAAGTGTCTTTAACAGCAGGGCTGCCATTACCAAGCTGCAGCTGCGTGTTGTGATACTGTCACCCAAAATGCTTAGAAGGGGACAAACTGGCAGCTTATTAACTGAGCTGTACAAGGCTGGCAGCTTACGAACAACAGCCACCTTGGTCTAGGAGTTCAGTGTGAGTAAGATGTAGCAAAACAGTGACACCATTACCCATACACCCGGTGTTGTTACTGAAGTATGGGTCTAACCAGGAAAAGGCTGTGGCAAGCAGGCAGAAGAGGAAAAGGGAGGGGGGATTTCAAACACCACAGCCCCAAGAAAGAAAACCCTGCGTTCGTGCTTACGTCAGTAGCCTGTCTGTGTGCTGACCCCAGGCTCACCTGAGCCTTGGCAAAGCTCCCCTTTGTTCTGTGTTGGCGTTCAGAATCCAGAGTTATCCCACCACCACTTCGTGACCCATTCCACCCAGACAGCCTGCCCATGATTGCTTCATAAAGCAAGACCAGGAATCAAAAACAGGGCATGTTTCCTGAGCAGAGATGGAAAACAGCTGTGCTGGAAAAAAGGAGGGGTTTTCTGGCTGAGCAGTGGAAAATACAGATCAAGGCCTGGTTGTGCAATCTTCCCTGGCTGGCCTTTGGCTGCTATTGTGGCAAGGGGACCAGCTGGACTTGGCAGGAGGCTGCTGCCCGGTGATGAGGGTAGTGAGAGCCTCTGGTGACAAGGCCAGAAACCCAGAGCTTAGTTCTGCACGTTTTACAGATGCCGGGGAGGCTGAGAACTGACATCTGGTGATGCTGCCCTCACCACTGTCCTGCAGTCAGATCTGTCTGGCCAGTCCCAGATGGTGTTTGAACGGCCAGGCCTGTTACTGCATAGGCACAGAGCTCTGTAGGGCTACAGAGAAGCAGCATCTACCCAGGTGTGAAGCTCAGTTCTGCCTAGTGCTCATAAAGTGCTCCCTGTGCAGCCAGAGCCAGGGGATGTGGTTATGTCGTCTGGCCAGGTTCCTGCGTCTGAATCCCCAGTGCCTGACTGGAGACTGTGAAGGGAGGCTGACCAACAGATCTTAGAGCTAGAATCTGCTCTGCTGCTGCCATCCTCTGAAATCAAGGGAAAGCTGTGTCCTGATTTTACTAGCCCAAAATGCTGCTTGCTTCAAGCCTGGCTTCTGGAAGAGTTCTTGATTTTTATCAAATTCAGAATCTCTAATGAAAAGTAAAGGAACCAGCTGAGTCTGGATCCAGAGGCAAGGGGTTCGGGATTCTGTCTGGTTTTTTTAAATCTAATTATTGTGTACAAGAAGGAGAGAATGGTCAAGAACAGAGAGGGAAAATTAGGCCTTTGCTTCAGAGCCAAATTATCAAAAAATTACCCTCTCCTGCTGAGAGAGCCCTGCAACATCTCCTCTCCTCACTAAAAAGTAAGGGGCAAAATGGTGAGAAGGCAGAAGCAAAGGGAGTGGGCAGGACCATGAATGACCTCCTGGGCTGATACATGCCAGCTACATTGGCCTCTGTTCGTAGCACCTGGAACAGCAGAAGACAGTATGATGTTTTTCACTCTGCAGCATTGGAGCTATGGATGCGCTGTGACTGCAGGGAGATCGTGCTTTCTCACAACTGGCTCAGCTACTGAGCTGAAACATATGGATCCAAACCTTGCTCTGCAGCAGCTTCCAACTGTTCATCACTAACACAGCATAACTGCAGGGGAAAAAAGAAAACCCAAAACTGATCACTGCTACCGAGCCATGAAGGGCAGGAAGGAAGATGTGATATGGTGACCTGTAGCAGGGAGGAAACTGCAGAATTAAGCAAGAGTAGTGCCCAGAGGAGATGCAGAGGGAAGCAATATTGGTCCAAATTGCAAACTTTGGAATATTTATAGTTCTGAGTTGGGAGCTGAATGTGATAAACACACCCCATGGAAGGAGTGAGGGACTTAAGGCTCTGCTGAGAGCAGCCAATCTCTCCTGTAGGAGATCCAGTTTGATTCTCGAGGTGCAGCTTATGGGGGCTGCAGGAGCTGGCTCCCGCAGCACAAGAAAAGAACAAGACAAAGAACAGTGCATTTTGCCATGGCAAGTGCACCTGCTTTAGCTATTACTGATTTAAGCCAGGTCACACTAAACTTGGTACACAGCAGGCTTTGCACAAGTGCACACAAAATCAGTTTGCTGAAACCTGGACAACTTTGTAAGTCATCCAGGCAAACAAAACCCAGATAGATACACAAAATTACTAGTTGATTACTGCTTCAGCATTCTTAGGCCTTCTGAAAATGTAGCATTATTTGCAGATGAAGTTTCCAGTGCTTCAGTTTATCTTCAGTACAAAACAGGATGAAGGCATATTTTAGAAATAATAGAAATATTTTAGAAATAATAAGTGACATGCTAGTCTTTTGGCTTTCACTGACCTGAAATTATTTAAAAAATATCTTTCCTTTTTAACTTCTTAATGTGGTATCAGTCATGATCATTCTTATGAAACAAACATTCTCCATCTGTATCTACTCAGAAGAGTCCAAATGGGACCTCAACAGTGGCTGAAACAAAATTTCATTTAAAAAAAATTGTTCCCATGGAAAAGTTCAAATTTTGATGAAATATTTCCTGCAAGAAAGCAAAACTCAAACCTATCATTCAAAGGTTTGACCTAGTGTCTGCTCTTCAAGAGGAAGAAGGGTAGTGGAGAGGAAGCAAGCAAGTGTGGGTTTGGGAGAAAAGAAGTCCTACCAATAAATGGGGGTAATGAAAGCAGAGGGAAGAAAGTACAAATTCCCAGGCATACCAGACATATCTGGTATCCTTTACATCCTGTGCTCTGCACTTCAGTTGTACATATTTCAGTGTTCCACCACAGAGGCAGCTGCATTTCAGTTGGGAGTTACTATATGAAGAGTTTTGTATAGTTGTTACAGGATCTTATGAGATGAAAAGAAGCTGACCACGGCAGAGAAAGTAAAATAGAACATGCAATCTTTTAACTATGCTGGAAACCACTTATGCCACAGAGAAATGGGTGCCAGGAAGCAAAAACTTCCAGAAGAAATTAGAAATAAAAGGGAAAAAATAGGAAAAGTCACTGGTAGCTGGGAAGAGTGCAGGCTCATTACCACATCCGAGAAAAACGGCCTCTGGTTTTCTGTGGCTCTTCATCTGTTTTTCTGTTCATTTTTGTCCTTCTCTTTAACCTTGCTGGGTAAAACACATCTCCAAGGACAAATAAAAATGATTTTCTTGCCAGTGCTGCTGACTTTGCAACCTGTCAGAAAACTGACTAAACTTGAAGCTCCTTCAGTCAGTCACTTTAAAATATAGTCAGCATTGTGTTTCAAGAAAAAAAAATGAACCATATGAATTCAACACCAGGGTTACTCTGCTGCATATCACAGCATTCCACCAGGCTCTGGGAGAAACAGCACAAGTGAGGTGATGAGTAGTGTTACAAAGGAAGTGCTGCAAAATACTAAGCTTGGCTCTTGAAGTATAGTGAAGATGCTTTGTTTGTTTCAATTAAATAGGTATTTTATTAAAGAATTCTTAGATCCAAAAAACTGGCCTGGGAACCAGAAAAAGTACCATTTAGAACCAGGCTCAGGAAATGTGAATTAATTTTGCTAGGGTCGCACTTAACCTTCCAAAGGAAAAAATGTCTGAATTGTAACATTGGAGGGGTTGAAATCTACAGTGGGTGCTTTTGTCATCAGTTACATTCATCTTCCCTGGAAGCATTTAGCCTTTTTACCTGCACCATAGGTGGGTGGAGAACTATTAATTTCTTTTAGGAAACTCTTCTGCCTTGCTGCTCCTCAAGAGTTACACTTGGAGCCCAAATAGACTGAAGGGATTTATGGATTGGCAGGTCCACCTATCATCTACCGTCTCTGACAAACACTGCTTTCAAACTGTGGTTAGGACAAACCAGGGGTAACTTTTCAAAATCAGCCTCATCTTGCTCAGGTCACAACAAAAAAAGTGAAATTATGATTGGTCCATTATCCATTGCCTGTGAGGTTACTGTATCCCCACCTGGCCCACACAATCCATCCTTTCTTATATTCTAACAAGTGTCAGATTTTGGCTTATGACCCAAGTGCAGAGGTGCATAAAATGCGAGGTTGTGAGTGCCTTTTTTAGGCTGTGTATGTGGGGGAGTCTCTTTGTGAAGCAGTTGGTTCAGATCCCTGGGCAAGAATAAATGAAGGAAGAGAAAACATGGAGAGTCAGCTATAGGAACAAGGTGAACTCTAGAGCAAGAGATGTAATTTTTCAATCAAGCTTTTAATGAAAAGATCATAAAATAACAGTTTCTCATCACTGTACATTAAGACTGAAAATTTCTGAATGCTGAGATCATATTATAATTTCTGTATCTTTTTATATGACACTTGAGTTGAAGCCACAACTATGTGTGGCTCTGACCTGAATTCAAGCTCTTGAAGGAAATGAACAGAACATTGCAGCAGGAATGTCGGCCTTTCCCTTGACCTCTCCTCCTTTCCCCCTCCCCAGGAAACATCCAGGGCTTCCAGACTGACTGATAGTTAAGGCTTAAAATGAAAAAAACAAAAACCAAAAAACCAAAAGGGGTGATGCAACATCCCTTTTTCACTTGTATTTAAAATATTAAAATAAAATGGGGAAAAATACCCAGCCAGCCAGAACAAGATCCTCTCCTCATAGAAAAGTTATCCCCAGCCAGTCAAAAGTCCCGTGGAAGGTTAGAGGAACAGCTGTGCTGGGAGTGCTTCAATTAGTAACTTGTGACAGAGAAAGTTTGAACCAGTCCCACTCCTCAGGGAAAGCAGCGCTATGAAATGGGTCCCTAACTGCCAACAAATCGAGTGGGGTGGTTTAGACCTGCCCCACCCAATGCCACAGGGCCTGCTCTGTTCCAAAAACACTGATCCCTTGATCCCTGTGTTCAACACTGGCCTTCAAAATGCTTAAGATATTAGGGAAGCAAGGAAAGAAGATGGTGGCAATAGGAGACAATGGAACAAAAATGCATTTCTATCTCTAAACTTATGTTTCAGGATCTTTGAGTTGTTAGTTAAAACAAGGAAAGCAGAATAAACAGCAGTTTTGATGTGGCAGAAAGATGAACCAGGGCTGAAACAAAGGAGTCTTCCTGACTTGGAGGACCAGCTAGGAACCTTACAGCAGAGCTGGAACTGCCTCACAAGGGTTCCCAAATCTTTTCCTTTTGCAAGGAATGAAGCAAATTTAGTGAGTCTAATGGGAAATCATCAAAGGTGAAATTTCTTACCCTATTCTGAAAAAATGCAAAATATGAGGAGTGGAAGGGGCTGAGAAACAGCTTTTCCTTTTGCCTGCTTGTCTCCTGCACTAAAATCAGGACCATAAAGTACCATGGGACTTAAAACATTGCAGAAGGCTACTTTCAGCTATTGAAAGCAACCCCCAAATTTTCTTTTTCAAGAATATGGCCGGTTCTGGAGTGCAAGACTAAGCTTATAGAAATAAATGATTTTACAGTAAATGGAGAGGCTTTACTGATGTTGAGCAAATAATGATTTTTTAAAAAACTACGAAAAAAATGCCAAAAGTCTCTTTAATTATTCCAGAATTACAGCTCAGAGTTCATTTAGATTTTAAATTCTTGCTTAAACAAATGTTTATCCAAACGTGCCATCTCAGTGATGAGCTTTTCTGCTGTCCAGGGACAGCTCGATGTTTGCTACCTAGAGCCTCTTAAACCCACTTAAAACGTAGGGAGGTTTTGTCTCTCTGTTTCTTTATTTGCTTTTCCCTTAACTCCAGCACTGCTGATTGGAAAGGTTTCAGAATTTGGCAAATATCCAGAAATCAGCAAACATCCTTTCTTCATGCTAATTTGTAAGGCTGTAGTAGGTGCTGACTCCACTGATACAGGAACAAGAGGCTTTGTAAAGCACAGCTTTTCCCAGGGGTTCGAGCCCCCTCGTGCTGTGGGGAGCCTGATGCTTCAGTATCGTTTGCAAGGCCCATCATGAGATGGCACAGAGGCTGTTGGGTTTGGCACGGAGCTTCCTCTGCCCATCCTAGGCCTCGACTCCCCACTTTTGAGATCCTTATTGCTACCACAGTAAACAGTAAGTGAGGGATGTGGGGGACTTGAAAAAGGAGCTACATCCTGTCCTTCAGGCAGGATAACAGACTTGTCTCGAGTCACAAGCTGCAATCGGAAGCACACAACTATTCCTCAAGTGACTTTTACCTTCTCTGGATTTTGCCAGCAGTCACCTCAGATTTCATTTTGTTTCACTAAGTGCACTGGATGTTTCTCTGGTCAAGACCCATACTCCTGCTTTTCAGAACTGAAGCAACATGGTAAAATACTGCTAACCCAGACTTTGAACCTGCACTGCTTGAAAACAATGCTTTCCACACACAAGAGAGAGAGGAAAACAAAAACAAAAACCAAAACAGGAATTTTAAAAGAGTGACACTGTAAATTGAAACATTTAAATACAGCAAAACATAAATTCCTCTTCTATGCAAAGCTACAAAAGTCCAGTCTTTGTATTGTCTTCACAGGTTATGGTTTATGGCTATGCTGAGAGTCTCTGAGATTCCTTTTTTCTTTTTT